>CM035165.1:19554452-20074306 GCA_020205615.1 Panax quinquefolius
TGGAGCCCGGGTTTAAATGTAATAGTTATATTTAAATATTATTTCTTGCACCCCTAGGGTTTGACCTTTTGGTTCACTTGGTGGCTCTAGTGAACCAAACTAGAATAAAAGTCCATAATCAATCCGAGTAGAATATAGTATTCTATATGTGCATGCTTATACTATATATATTATATATTATGCAAACATGCTTCGCATGTTAATTAATATGACGCGTATTTTATATATATATGTGCATGTGCGCTAAACAAGATGAGACATTTAATAATAAATCCCTCAAATTTATTTTATATTAAGTCCTAAGCGTTCAAAGATATTTGGAATATCGAACGTCGCCTTCTAGCATGATAAAATTAATAGAGTATTAAATATTTAATATGAGTTTGTTGTGTCACCACAAGGCAAGTATTAAGTATTTAAGATGTTAATTTATCACATTTGATGCTTATAAAGAAAATTGAACAATATTATTTTGTTGTGTCACCACAAGGATGATATTTTTCTTTTTTGAATATATGGAGTGCTAGGTTGGACTTAACTTGGATAATTTTGATTCGGATGTGCCACCACTTGATCAAAATAATCTAAGAGACAAAATACAAGGAGTTGCATAGTTGATGTAATTGACAAAAGTTGTTTACCTATTTATTTATATATAGTTTGTTGTGTCACCACAAGGCTATATACATTTAAAATGGGATCCTTATTCTCACTAGCAGATCTTTAATTAGATTTTGCCGAACTATATATATTGAGGGTAATATAGTTTGAAGAAAATAGTGGGAGATACCAATTTAAAACAAGACCTAAATTATTTTGGTAATTAATAAAAGAATGTATGTTAAAATGTTGTTAATTACAAATTCATTTACGTAATTTTACAATGTCTAAATTACTATCATCATGCGAAGCATATTAGATGCTATTTAATCTAATCGAATTAAACGGATTGGTTAAGGAATTTGAGAATAGTTCTCATAGCTGAAAGTTATCTTATGTCCTTAATACGCCTATCCCTGCAATGGTTGCAGACAATGCCTCCGAGGAAGAGATTGCTACTTTTAGAAAGTGGCAAGATGATGCACGCTTGGCTCAATGCATCATGCTCGCATCCATGAGTAACGAGCTTCATTGTCGAAGATGAAACTATAGATGTTTTACTATATTCCCGCACATCAAGTAGTTGATGGTGAGAAAAGTAGGACTAATAGATATCGATATCTAAGGAGCTCTTCCGATCTAGAATGGCCAATGGCACTATAAAGATGCATAAAAGTCCTAAACATTATCAATTTGATTGATCAATTAGGATAATGTGTTTTGTCATGGATGGAGAGTTGAGCTAAGATTTGATCTTGCACTCACTCCCGGACTCCTTTCACAATTGTTGTGAATTTTTCATATGAACAAGCTAGATATCAGTCTCGCTGATTTGCTTAACATGTTGAAAAATGTTGAGAGTCACTTTCCAACCAAGAAAGACCATGTCTTATTGGTAGGGGCCAAAGGATCTTCTAAAAAGAAGAATGATTCTAAGAAGGTAAATAGAAAAGGCCAAAATAAAGGATAATAAGAACAAAACTGATACGGATAGCAAAGGAGTTTGCTTCCACTGCAATAAGCCTGGACACTGGAAAGAAACTGAGAGAAACATCTTGCAGAGGCTAACCAAAGAAGCTTAGTGAAGTTTCGGTTACAATACAGTTTTTGTTCATGATTGAAATAAATTTTTCTTTAAGTCAAGGTTTTACTTGGGTATTGGATACCGACTTTGGTTATCATAAATATAGATTTATGAAGGGACCAAGCGGTAAGTAGAAAGCTAAACAAATATAAGTAATCCTATGTAAGTAGAAATGTAGCAAAGGTTGCCATATTAGCCATAGAAACTTATAGTTTAGCAATGCTTACTGAGCAAATCTATTAAGTCAATAAGTTGTTATTGTATTCCAGCCTTGTTAAAAATATTATTTCCATTTTATTGTTGGACAATGAAATCTTTGGTATTATAATTAAGAACAATTGTTGTTCTATTTATAATAATAATGTTTTGTATAGAACTGGAATATTACTTAATGGATTTTGTATACTTGATTTACGTGAAAATAATTTTATAAATTGAACAAACTAGTATAAGAAAAGGAGATGATCATTCAAAGAGTTGAATGTGTGTATTTGTTGAAATACAAGTGTGAATTATTTGAAAGGTTCAAAGAATTCAGAAGTGAAACAAATTGGTAAAGTATTAAGATTCATTGATTAGATCAAGGAATAAATATTTGTGCAATAAGTTTTTGGATCATCTCAAATGGTTTTCTCACAATGGACGCCTCCAGATATGCAATAATTGATTGATGTGTCTGAAAGGAAAAATCATACCTTGTTGGACATGGTGCGGTCCATAATGATTTTACCGACATTCCAGTATCCCTCTAGGATAATGTCCTAGAAATGGCTGCATATCTACGAAAATGGTAACCTCAAAATCCGGCCCCAAGACTCCATAAAAGTTATGGACAGGGAGGATTCCTATGTTAGGTTTGTAATATTTATGAACGCAATCAAATTGCACAAAATTAGCGGAAACGTGTAAAATCAGAGTTTAAAATTTTTACAAACCATATACCCGGATCACCCTTTATGCACAATTATTAATTAAACGAAAAGATAAAGAATAAAATCATACCCTTGAAGATCGAGCTTCCTCAGGTACAAGTTCACCTCCTTTGATCAACGTTAGCCACCCAAGTGTTTGGCCTCTAGAGGTAATCCACCAAGGAATAATAAGGATTCAAGAAGATGGGTGGTTGGCTAAACCCTAGTTTTTCTATCTCTATAGAAAGGGCGTACTCTCCAACAAATTGGAATTATTACGTATGTTGTAAAATTCAACAACCACACCACCCATAATAAGACTCCTCTTATTTATAGATGTGGGCAACCCACCTTAACAATTAAGGAATTGGGATTTATTTAATTAATTAAATTCTTTTAATTAATTAAGCTCCCTAATCTTATTAGGGATAATTAATTAAACTCCTTTAACTAATTTTTCTTCCTAATCCAATTAGGAATAAATGAGAGTACTTATATTAAATTAATGACTAAAAGACAATTTGCACCCCAAACTTTACACCCTTGTTGACTTTTGCACCCTAAACCGAAAAAGGTGTCTAAGTACACCCCAAACTTTAATTACACGTAACAAAAAGCATACTTTTGTCAGTTAACCGGTCAAAAATGACCGGCTAAGGCTGTGATGTATATCTGAAAGGGTATTTGAGTAATTTCATTTTTATCTTCTCCAACATTAAGCACTCTCTCCTTAATATTATATAAAATCATTGCTTATGCCTAAGGAGAGAACAAGAGCAGAATTTGAGAAGAAAAAGTTTGAGAAGGAGAAAGAGAAGACTAATGAAGCTTAGAAAACTTTGAAGGCATAAAAAAGTAGGGCCGATGAAGAAAGGAAGCTTGCAGCTGTTGAAGGAAAAAGGCTGAGGAAGCTAGACATCAGTTGGAGAGGCCGAGTGTTGAAGTTGATGATTTAAGATCAAAGTTGGTTTCGTAGACATTAAAGTTTCAACAGCAAATGAAAAGCTTGATACGTAAAACAAAAAGGTGATCAAAGAAAAAGACGTGCAGATTTGGAGATGGCTAAACATTTATCCTCCACAAAATTGGTCGAGGCTCCTGGTAACCTTTCTATTAAACATCAATTCTTACCATGCCTAAGGAGTATCCAAAGGCACCCTGTCTCGCATAGTTAACCGCGACTCAATAAATTTAAACTTGCCTCATTCTTTGCAAAACCAAAAGGCTTTGGCAATCTAGTAAATGTTGAATTTGACTCTCAGGATAACAAATTACATACATAAGGATACAATTCTTTCCACCCTATTGTAAGGAGGTATGTTTCATTCTTCGAATAACACCGCATCAAAAACACGCCTTGGGAACTCACGGATCCCCCAACCACGAAGTTTGCATAAATTCTCCATTGATACATTCTCATGAGAATAGTGAGGAATTTCATGGAACGGCTTTGGGTGGAGCTTCCCATAGTGGTCGTAAGAAGTATGATATCTTCTCGTCTGCAAATACGACTAAAGACATGTTGGGACCAAAACCAATAGGAAGATATATGTTTTCAAATCCATTACGATAATACAACGTAATCTTGACATGCTCAAAACACGGCGATCCTCCACAAAATTGGTTGAGGCTCTCGTAACCTTTCTATTCAACATCAATTCCTACCATGCCTAAGGAGTATCCAAAGGCACCCCACTACTACTTATGCTATCAAACCCAATTCCAAATCTACCATCTATTTCAAAGCCAAAACAAAACCCAAATTTTTCAAATCAAGAGTTTGTAAAGGATTACCACAGCCACAGTCCCCACCAATTTTACCTAATAAAAACCAGCAGCAATTTTTATTCATTCAAACCACAAAGATTACCAATCAAAAAATACCCAGATCATAATTAATCCCCAAATTTACAATTTTCATACAAATTTTCCCAAATTAAAACAAACCCAGTTCAAATTACACCAAAAAGATACAAATGGGAATCTTCCAATTCCATTTTCACCAAACCCATGCTCAATTTCTCACCAAGAATCTTCAATCTCAAGTGAGTATTTGAGTTCTCAGCAGGAATCTTCAATTTCAAACGGGAATTTGAGTTCTAAGCTTAGTTTTGGGCCTAAGAATACGGAGAGATGAAGAAATGAGTGATTTTTTGGAAGCAAATTAATGGGTTAGGGTATAGGCCATGTTTGGATTTTAGTAGGGATATGAGAAATCAAGTGTGGAGATTATGAAGGATAGGAAAAGGTATTTGATGGTTGTGATTTCGGTGATATGAATCGTGAGAGAATCCAAGCACCGCATCACGCTTCGGTGAGCTCCTACGACAAAGATCTTCTTGTCTGTCGCCAGTTGGCGTCGAACCGGTTGAAGACGCGCCTTTTTCGGTTTGTGAGAGGGAAGGAGAGGAGAGAAATAGACAAATAGAGAACAGAGATAAAGTGGAGGAGAGAGAGAAGGAAAAGACTTAAATGACCTTTCAAATATACATCACAGCCTTAGCCGGTCATTTTTGACCGGTTAAATACAAAAAGTGTGTTTTTTTGTTACGTGTAATTAAAGTTTGGGGTGTACTTAGACACCTTTTTCGGTTTAGGGTGCAAAAGTCAACAAGGGTGTAAAGTTTGGGGTGCAAATTATCTTTTAGTCTAAATTAATTCCTAAACTCTTTTAGAAATTAAAATAATAATAATTGTAATAATATTAATAAGATTCCTCTTATTAATTTATATTTAATATTTCTAAAATATTAAATAATAAATATTAAGCTATTTAATTTATTCTATCACCATAGATTAAATTAAATATACATAACATATTATTACGATTATGCCATTAATTTCTTAAATAATTATTCTTCCTTTTATTGTGTGACCCTTTAGGTTCTCCATATTAAACCGGTTGTGAATAAATCAATTAGAACAATTCTAATCTTATTTAAATAAATAAATTAAACAATTAATTTATTTAAATAAATAATATTTATTCTACAATAGGGATTAGCCTCCTTAGCGATCAACGACTTTCCAGATAATATAGATTTCAACATTAATCATTAAATAACCTTTGAGTAAATAGTTACCGTACAAATCAATCCTTCCACCATACAATGTCCCAATTAAATATAAGACATGGAATTACTGTCAAGTCTTATTTTATTTAATTATATGTATTTCGATCCTTAAATGCACAACTCCAAATAATGCAAATTAGAAACTCCTTTCTAATTTCATTCTCGCTATTGCCCAAGGACTACTGGGTTGTCATTTATCTAATCACATAGGACATTTCTCTTCTTTATTAGAAGTGGTAGATTCTTTATTGATCATACATTATCTCCATGTATAACTTATTATACCCAAGCATACCTTTTGATATACCCTAAGGGTCTTAAGGAATAAGTCAAAGTATAACTCATCATACACAAGATACTATGATGATCTCAAGTCCAAGGATTACTTGTACTACTATCACTACAGAATTCCTATTGATGATACAAGTAAAACTCCATTAGGTATTCCTTAGCGAGCCAATGCTCAAATGAACTTATTCTCTATTAAGCACCTACATACTTGCTTTAGTGTCTCCACACAAATGATCATGAGATCATCATCCTCATCCAATGAGCAAGCAACGTATGTACCAATCTACCCGGATTCACTAATCCCCAATTTAGTAATCCAATGATTGAGAACTATTTTAGTTTTAAGCTTTCTAAGAATTTAGATCTCATTAGAATGATCATCATCATTATTCTAAAAGCATTGCTTAAAACTATGGGTTTATCACATATTATAAAACAGCATCATGTAGATAATTAAAAGCCTTTAATAAATTAATACTTTTTATAAATAAATGAATAAGATTGTTACAAAGTATATGCTTTATCATCAAACATGATTGGCTTGTGTGCATATTACTTTCAATCTCCCACTTGCACTAAAGCCAATCGCCATTGTATCTTATACTCTTCTTCAAGGGTATGATTTTATTCTTTATCTTTTCGTTTAATTAATAATTGTGCATAAAGGGTGATCCGGGTATATGGTTTGTAAATTTTTTTAAACTCTGATTTTACACGTTTCCGCACTTTTTATGCAATTTGATTGCGTTCTAGAATATTACAAACCTAACAGGATCTGCACGCCTCGGGGTTATATCCGAGGTTAGAATTGTTACTCCCAGTGTGTGTTCTGGGGTTGATGCTGAACTTCCGGTAGTATCTAGAATGGATATGAACTGTCTTCCAGGGTTCCCTCTTGAAAGACGAATCTGTCCTCCTGCAATGTTAGTGACAGGTGTACAGAAAATTTTGAGTGTCTACAGATGCTCCTCTTTATCATACTCATACATGGAGATGCATGGGTAGGATAAAGAATCCTAGACACTTGAAATGTAACAAGACAAACATGGTACTATATGTAGCAACATGATGCAAATGTATGATGCATGTGTACGGGATTGTAGCCCAACATGTTGGGGATGATTGCTGGCTCCCTGTTACTTCAACTGGGGATTGGCATTGATGACCAGATTTGATGTGTTAACTGAATCTGTTAAGATGTTGATGTTGGGGTTATCACCAAATTCCTGGGTCTTTGGTAACGACTTGATCCTGAAGATGTACCTCTTATGTGTAAAAGATCTGTGGGGATAAAGCTTAGTCTGTTTGAGGATGTGTATAACATATTCCATCATCGATCCTCCTTGATAACATTGACCTTTCCCGGTTATTATCGACAGGACATGTCAAGATTCTGTTGGATTTACTGCCAACATCAAATGCTGTCCGGGATGCCTGACCTTCGTTGACGTGTACTTTACCGACATGTAAATCAACGGCTGAAAAACCCTGTGGGATATACTGTCAAGGTTGCTTGAGCTTCGCTGACGTGTGAATCAACGGCTGATACTCTGTGGGTAGATTTTCAAGGTTGCTTGACCTTCGCTGACGTGTGAATCAACGGAACATTGCGCTGTGACCCCCACCGGGGATTCATTGGGGACTATGAGTAATCGAACATGAAATCCTCGAATAGCTCAAGAGCTCCGATAGGTTTAATCGTTATCGGCTGAGATAACATCAAGGCTGCTTGACCTTCGTTGATATGTGTGTCAACGGCTGAAATGTGCATTTTAATCCCCTATCGGGGCTTCACATTGTAACCCCCGTCGGGGATCTACGTTGTAACCCCCGTTGGGGACCACGTTGATCTTTTAGGGTAGTAACCCGGAGTTGGCGCCATCGGACCTGTACAAGGTATTGCCGGATGTGATTTATAACAAATGAGATCATTGGCAGGGTATACCTCATGTTCGGGTGACTACCAATGAGCGATATAAAGACTCAAAGTTTCATCTGAGAAGACCAGGATTGCATGCTATTTTGCTCAATCATGTAGCATTTTTATTCCCGATTTGACCTTTCTAGTCCGCAAGAACTCCTTTGACAACTCGAACTGGACCGAGTTAGAGGGGTGGGGCCCACATAGGGATGCCCTAGGTGCACCTGCTTCAGTCGCAGATGAGCCTGCGGCCAACCATGGATAATATAATCCAGCAGGTTGGTATCACAAGTCATTTTCAACTTGTTTCAACAAGAAAAATTCGAGAGCCTCCTTCAGATCTGCTGAGTTCGGGCTACTTTCTACAAATTCTGTCACCATACAAGTGTTCTGCACTATCCTGGTAACGTATGCATGTATTTTTCCCAGTTTTTATCCTTTGGATTTTGAGTTATCGCATGAAATGCATCTAAACACATAGTAGTGATTATGTATGCACAAATGACTTGATAAAAAATATTCAACATAGTAAATGTTAGTATTAAACCATGCCAACATAATGATGTGAAAATTTTGACTTTTGAGATACCAAATTGGCACCTTTTTCTGCTATTTTTTGTCCTATTTGAGGTCCAATGAGCAAAAGGTAGAAAGGCAAAGTACTCCTGATATTGAGGTTAACCTTATGCATGGATGATTTTGATTTTTAATGCATATATTATGTATATGACTTTAGGGCAGGTGTGCTACTGAATGGCCACCTAGACATGCCTATGTGCATGTGGATAGTCCTATTTTCAAAGGGGACTATGGCAAAAATTTTCAAAATGTAGGCATTGGGTAGTCATGCATTTTAACTCTATTGTATGTTAAAGTAAATGCATGCATGCATATAGTCATAAAATGCATTCTAGAAAGCTCCAGGTAAGGAAATACCAAACCCTTTCTGAGGTGATTTGGAGACTTGTTGTCCAGATATTATGGATCCGGATCAGCCGAGTAGTTCCCGTAGGACCACTTTTGGTATACGGAGGAGGGCTTCTGAAGTGCCTCGACCCCGTTCTGTCAGATAGCCACGTCGATTGTTGGAGGCCATGATTCGTCCAGTCCGGGCTGATGTTCCAGATGTTAAGGACGAGGATGAGGATATTCCGATTGAGGATCCCGCTCCTGCTGCACATGTTCCCCGCAGGGAGCTCCCTTGTATTCAGGTGGCAAACCCAGAGCTTCTAGCACTACAAGAAAAAGGTCTATCAGCGACCAACAGTATCAGCGACCGCACCATCGGTCGCTGATATTAGTCACAGCGACCGTCATCTGCGACCGACACGTAAACTAGTCGCTAATGCTTTATCAAATAATCGCATGCGGTCATTGATCGATCATATATAAATTTCCCACCAAAATTTTGGCCGAAATGTTGGCGCCAATTTTTTGTGCGACCATTTGAAATCAAATGACCGCATGCGATCACACCGATAATTCCATGTCATTAAAAAGTCAACACCGCGATACGGTCAGCAGATAATAGATCACGATCAAACTAAATGAATTCAAGAACCAGGTTAAACCGACCACGTAACACTAAGAGAAAAAAAAGGAGGTCACCAAATAGAGAGAGAGGAGAAAGGGGGAGAAGAGAAGAAGGAGAAGTAATTTTCGCTTCATTCTTCTTCAAATTAGAGACTAATTGTAGAGGTAAGAGCTACTTTTTAAGTTCTTCTTCATTAATTTTTTTTGTTGTTTGTTATTTTGTTCGTTCTCTCCAAATCAAGATGTTTACTACGAATTTGTGTTTTAAGAGTTAATTTATTGCAAAGAGTTGAATGAATGAATATGGCTATCATGCTTAAATTATATTTTGGGTAATATGATTATGATTGGTTTATAAGTTTTGATTAGAGTAAAATTTATTTGGGTAATACGCAAAGACTTTGGGTAATTTGATTTTGTTAATTTATGTCATTTGGGTAACTTGATTAGTGATAGGATGGAGTTAGTATAAAATTTATATTTTGGGTAACTTGATTTGGGTAATAGGATGAATGTATTAGATTGTAGTTAGTATAAAATTTATATTTTGGGATTCTTTTTGTACAATAGAGGTAGTAACAGGTTTGGTTATTATAGGAAGTCATGCACATGATATGTACTCGTGAATCCCATATTTTTGTTTGTAGTTTAACCAATTATATTGGTCATTGTGAAAAAATCATTTGTAGACTGAGAACTTGACATTGACATCATAATGTGAATCAAAACGTGAATAATTGCTCCCACGAAAAATGATTGGGTTTCAAAGTTTACAAGTTTGATCCTCACATGTTGTGGATACCTGCAAAACTCTTTTGTAGTAAATCTCTAGATTAAAACTGTTTGCGGATAGTAATTCTTTTTATGAGCATAGGGATTCGATAAGTTCATAATTTCCATCCAATTCCTATGGTATCTCATATGGACTGTTGGTTTATGTCTTGTGTTCCTAGAAATGACCTTATATACATGCCGTCGTGCATGTGGTTAGTCCATATTACAGGGGAGACTCTGGCGAAATTTTTTTATTGGTCGGGTTATTTGCGAACATTTATACTATTAACGAGCCTATTGGTGATCCACTAGAGCCTATTAAGGGGATGTTAGAGCGGATGGGGCGGGCTTGGGGCCGCCAGGCCACACGAGGCTACGCCAAGCTTAGCCAAGCCTCACAGGGCCAAGCCAAGCTTGGTTGTTATGGAATTGGTTCTGTTGATTGTGTTATTTGTTCCTATATATAGAAATTAGCTTATTGGTAATGTTTTGATTGATATGTATGCTAGATTGGAATAGTTTGATTTCAGGGTATTGTTCAAATAGATATTGGAAGGAAGCATTGGGAATATTTTAGCGATTAGGAATCTTAGGGTATTGTTCAATGAAACTTTTCAATTGTTATCATTTCTGATATTATCATTATGTGTTCATTGCGATTTAGTTGAGTCAACTGCATTATAACGTCAATCTGATTTATGTGATATAATTTGCAAAGATAAAGAGGCTACGCCAAGCTTAGCTAAGCTCACAGTACAAGCCAAGCTTGGTTGTTAGCATGCTAAGCTATTAGGGAAATCATTAAGCCAAAATAGACAAGATCTTAAGGAACCGTTAGTGCAACAACAGAGAAGGTAACTAGACACACTTAGTCAATAAAGAGACCGCTTTTGGCTATAACAGAAAAAAACAAGGGTATTTAACACGTATGTATACAAGAATAAAGCTATAAAATGTTATAAAAGCTATAAATTGCTCAATCATGTTGTGACTATCCCAAAACATAAAAGATTATAGAAAGGGACCGTGAGGGGTATAATCTTAAAACATGTTAGCGCCTTTAGCACACTAGTTGATATGAATGAATCTCCAAGATACTCAAACATGTTAATCATATGCTTACAAGTATGCTCAAGTCATATGGTTACAAGTATGCTTAAGTCATATGCTTAGAAGTATGCTTAAATGTTAATCATATGCATGCTTACAAGTATGCTCAAGTTATATGGTTATAAGTATGCTCAAGTCATATGTTAACATTTATAATGTTGTCTCGTAGTATAGGTACTGTGGAATCATGGACCTCTATTCGCATCTGTAGTTGGATGGCACGACGAAAGTCAAGTACCCAGATAGGTGCTACTGATTGAATTTAGAGTCGGGTTGCCAAGTGTTTTTGGAGTATGCGATAGTCACCCGTAATGTATGAATGGTAAGTCGCAGATACGATGTCCATGTTTAAAGTGTAAAATGTAAATTATATGGATGAGAGACATGGTAAACTATCATTTACTTGTTTCGGGTTCATGAGAAATTACGAAGAATGTCAGGGGCACATGGGCGAGAGAAGAGATGGTGGCATCACACAAGTACACAATTCCGGCAAGAGTACTCATCGTATGAATGAAATGGTCCATGATATTGCAGGGCCAGATTTTGATTGGGAGCAAGGCAGAGAGCAACCTATGAATTCTGATGCCAAAGACTTCTTTAAGTTGTTAGACGAGGGTAGCAAGCCATTGTGGCATGGTTGCACCAAACATACTACATTGTCTGCAGTGGCGACATTACTTAACATCAAGGCTGATCACAACATGAGCCATGAGTGTTTTGAGTCGCTCTTGAAGGAAATTAAGAGTATGTTGCCTGACGGTGAGAAATTACCTGGTAACTATTACTTTTGTAAGAAAATGGTGAAGAAGTTGGGTCTTGGATACCAAAAGATCGATGCATGTCCCAACGACTGCATGTTGTTTTATAAGGAAAATGACAAGATGATAAGGTGCAGGTTTTGCAGTCATGATCGGAAGCTGGATGGAGTACACACGGGAAGTTGGCTTGTCCGTATTGTATGGAGCATACAAAGTCGTTTAATCTATCAAAAGGTCGAAAGCCTTGTTGGTTTGATCATCATCGCTTGCCTTCTTAGGTAGATCACCCGCTTTGAAGAAATAGAGAACACTTCGAAAGGGAAAGTAGATAATGATATGCCCGCACCACGATTGTCGGAACGGAGATGCGAGATCGTGTGATGAGATTGCCGTTATCCCATTTGGTAAGGTTGATGCGACAAACATAATCAATGGGTTTGGTGAATCTCATAACCGGGTTCGAGAAGCATCTTTTGGGAATTGCCTTATTGGTCTACAAAATTTGATTCGGCCATAATCTAGATGTGATGCATATTGAGAAGAATGTGTTTGACAATGTGTTTAACATCGTGATGAATGTTACGGGGAAGACAAAAGATAACGATAAGGCACGCTTTGGACATGAAAGATATTTGTAAGCATCCCGGATTAGAACTTTATGAATCTCCTAATGGTAAGATTGTCAAACCGCATGCAAGGTACACATTGTCCAAAAAGCAAGTTGAAGATGTGTGCACATGGGTTAAGTCTCTCGAAACTACCGGATGGATATGCGTCCAAACATTGCAAGGTGTGTTGCGGGTGGGAAATTGCAAGGGATGAAGAGTCATGATCGCGTGTGTTCATGGAGAGACTCATGCTTATAGCATTTCGGGATCCGCTTGATAAACCAATATGGGATGCTTTGACGGATCTTAGTCGCTTTTTCAAAGACTTGTGTTCAAAATCATTGAATGAGAAGGACATGTTTGTACTTGAGAAGAACATCATAGAGATCACGTAAACCGGAAAAAATATTCCCACCGGTTTTTTGACTCCACGGAGCATTTGCAAATCCATCTTCCCTATGAAGCTCGTGTTGGGGGTCCAGCTTCAATATAGATGGATGTACCTTTTCGAGAGGGTGATGGGAAACCTTAAGAGGAAGGTGAAGAATAGAGCTTATGTCGAGGGGTCGATATGCGAGGCATACAGCTTTTGATGAGATATCTACGTTTGTCTCGCATCTATTTTCCTGATGAAGTCTTGACAAAGGCCAATCGAGTATCGAGACATGATGATGGGGAAATGTTGAACTAAATGGTCTGGCTCTCAGATTTGGTCCCTCGGCCGCGCTTATGGAAAAGGGAAGCGATATTCCTCTCTCGAGCAAGAATTACATGCCGCATATACTTACATTCTTCTCAATTGTGAGGAGATTGATTTAATTTGTGAGGTACACATGTAAACTTGATATTTTATCTTTTAAGTTAAAATTTATTCTAATATGTTAATGTTTATAACATGGTATAGATTGTACGATGACGAGTTAAAAGTGAAGCATGCCGACATAACCGATAAAGATATTCAAATCAATCGGGATAAAAACTTTGCACTTTGGCTAAAGGACAAAGTAAGTTCATTTTTAAGCACGTAGTGTATATATATATAATATATATACTCCATATGTTAACTATGACTTCATTTAATAAGATGGAGTTTTTGAGAGGCTTTGATCGAGGGATCAACGATTTCGCTAATGTACAAGTCCTAGCTATGGGACCGCATAAGGATCAAGTCACCGCAATGGTTACAAAATAAATGGTTGTGAATTTCACACAAAGGCATATGGGCACCAGTAAAAGAACAACGAACTCGGAGTATGTGTCCAAGGAGATTGTTACAATGATCTTGGTCGTGCCTTTTATGGGGAGTTGAGGAAATCGTAGAGTTGTCGTCTAAGGGGCACGTCACGACGGGTCATATTCACTTGTTCAAGTGCCGCTGGTTTGATTCGAAAAAGGGATACGTGTTGACGCATATGGAATCGCCGATATTGACCTCCATAGTCTGCGTCTCCAACGAACCGCTTATTTTACCAACTCAAACAAAGACAAGTATACTACACTCCTAGTCCCGTTAGGAAAAGGGATAGACCGCCTACTGATTGGCAAGTTGTAATTTATACTCCGCGGCGTAGTCGTAGTAGAATTAGTTAATGGGGAGATTTACCAAGAGCGTATGCTTCATAGTCGACTATAATAAATGTGGAGGATGACAATGAAGTAATCCATTAGATGGTGGAGATGAACCACATGAATTAGATCCTGAGTCAATACTTGTGTCGATGACATTGATATCGAGGAGGAAGAGTTATTGATTGAATCGACCACGTAATCAAGGCGTATGATGGTTATGAATCTGCAACACGATACAAGATGATTCTCGAATCGAGACATCGACACTTGAACTCATGCAATGTATGTTTAGCAATACATGTTTTTATATCATTGTCATGTTTATGTACTAAACTATTTAAATGCAACTTTTGTTTATTGTCATTTTATATTCATATATATACATGTTTATATCATCATCATGTTTATTGTCATATATACATGTAATCAAATATGACTCCTAATAACATCTTGAAATTTGTAATATACTGAGATGGCTTCAAGCGGTATGAGAAAAGCGCCATTGGGTAGGGGGCCTAATAATGTGCCCAAGGCCCCTACTAATCCCGATGATCGGATTCTTATTCAGATTTGCCCTCCTCCTAATAAAGACGACGTCGTCCCGTATATATCATTTATATAAAAGCATTTAAGATTCCATTTATTGTATATTGGTAATGTTTTGATTGATATTATATTGGTAATGTTTTGTTTTGGTCTTATTGTATTGAAAATTTGTATATTTCTCTTGGTTTGTGTCTTGGGTGCCTAGAAATGTCCATATATGCATGCCGTCGTGCATGTGGCTAGTCTATATTATAGGGGAGACTATGGCAAATTTTTTATAAGTATTATAAGTATAAGTTTGAAAAATGTTCACAAATATTATAACTTAGATATAAATTGCTTTAATATATGCTAATTGATGTTGTATATTATAGTGATTTTTCAGATAATAAGATCGTCAAGTGCATATCACAAATTGTGTTTGAGAATTGGCCTACACCTGTGATTACGTGGGCGAGCACACCTATCGCCCACAAGGATGCTGTTTGGGCAGAATTTCAGGTATATTTTTTTAATTATGACAAATAATATTAATATAATATTCAAAGGATAATTATTTAGTAATGTTATTATTGTTTTTTTATTTGCAGAAACGGTATAGATGGGAGGACGCGCAGGCTTCAGTGATTCAGACATTATTCTGGCAAAAGTGCGCGGTCCGCACCAAGGACAACTTGAATAAAGAACGACAAAAAGCCATTCACAATGCCGAGATCGACCATCCGTGCCGTGGAGAGAGGATTATATGCACGAGCATAGCCTCGGTGGTGCACCCAGTCCATATGGGCTGAGATGTGTGCCCAATGGAGAGCTGAGAGCTGGGTGAAAAGACAAAAGACTGCCGCCACCAACAGAGCCTCTCTGTGTATCCGATGGCGAAAAGGCTAAAGAAACATACAAGGGCGGCGAGATTTCACAATTTGCAAAGATATCAACGCCTCGCACGTATTTACAAGTTTTAATATATTTACAATCATGAATTGTAGAAAATATCCCATTTTTACTTAGTAATATTGTGTTGTTTTTGTATAGGAGTCTCAGTCTCAAGGTCAGCCTATCCATTGGCTGGATGTGTACGTGGCCACCCGTGATGGTCTGCCTGAGGCTATCCAGATAGCGGTAATAAGTTTTAACAACCTGATCTTGTTTATTAATACTTACAAAATATTATTTTTAACTATTTAAGTGTTAACATGATGACAGGATACTTATAAACGTTTATTGAATGAGCGCTATCCTGAAGGCACTCCACGTCCGCCTATTGATCAAGAGTTGTGGGAGAGGGCGTCTGCAGAAGAAGAAGAACTACATTAAAGGTCAAGGACAACGACGACGCCCATCCTTCAGTGGCTCAGGCAGCTCTGCTACCCAGTCTTCACAGTCATCGAGTCATCCAGTTGTTCATACTCCGGCTGACTGTGTGAGAGCTATATGTCAAGATCGAAATCTTCAAGATACTCAAGGCACCGGGGCTCTTGATCCCGAGGAGTTAGTCAAGCAAGAGCACAAAGCAGCAGCGAGACGACATGGGGATGGCGACGAGGTATAAAATCAATTTGTTGTATGTATTGTCGTAATATATACCAAAGATCAACATATTTATTATATTTGTAACTTGTTTTATTATTTTGTTAATTACGTGGTGATCAAGGAGGGATGGCGCTTGACATAACCTTGTACTTGTATATTCATTATTTGGATGTTTGTATATATGTTACTTAAACAAGTTTTGAAATGTTATTATATTTATTCAAATCATATTGGTTTTAAAGGTTTATATACTAGTTTGGTGTATGTGTTGGTGGACGATGGATGCTTATATTGTTTTGTATGTTATTTATCTTGGTGTGTATGTGTGTTGGGATAAGCGGTAGAAAACAGTGCATGTTTTTTGGAATTCGCAAAACAAAGAAAAATCTGGTCAGAATAAAGATATCAAATGACCGCGACGCGTCGTCATTGAAGTTATTAGCGACGGTAGATGCAATCAACGATCGATGCGTGATAATGGTCGGTCGACGACACGGACCACGTCATCTTTATTACCTGGACCATCTTGGACTCACCAAATAATCGTATTTGTCATTTCATCCGCTCATATAGCGGTCGCAGATATCTCAGTCGCTAATAGTGGTCGCTGATGTGCATCCCAGCGACCAGATTTTATGCGACGACTATCAACGACCGCATGCGATCGCAGATAGCTATCTGCGACCGAGTACGGTCGCTGATAGTCGGTCGCTGATAAGCCTTTTTGTTGTAGTGTAGGTGATTTGAGCAGACATCCCTCGATGTACTTGCATGCTAGCAAGGTATGACGTTTGATCTTGATCTTCCTTCTTTCCTATTGCCGAGGATTAAAGGGTTTTGATGTTGATCTGCATTTCATGCAGGTTCCCGGCTTCACACACCCTCGAGGGAATTGGTTTAGTATACACTCCATGTATCAGGCTCTTCATCCTAATTACAGAGCTGTAGTGCATGCTTGTTGGGATCAGCGTGAGATAGCTGATTTTTCCATTAGTTATCTAGGTTATTCTGCAGAGTATTCCTCATGGATGGAGACAAAGATTTTATCGACTGCGGTAGTATCCACAGTACCGGATAGTGAGTCAGATGATGTAGAGGCCATGGAGGACATCGATTCCCACATCGAGGAGGAGCCCGCTGCTGGGTTGCCAGCATTTCCTCTAGATTCTCCCAAGACTGTGATTATTGTGATTCAAAGACTTTCGACAAGACCTTGAGCAGAGTCTTCATCTGATGACCTTCGAGAGAGATCAGGCTCGATCTTTGATGTTGACTGCCCTTGATGGGAGAGACACAACTCTATTAGAGAGAGACGAGGCATTAGCTCGCAGTGATGTCGCTGTTGTTGAGCGGGATGAGGCCAGATCAGCTAGAGATGCAGTGATAGTTGAGCGGCATAGTGCCATATCTTCCCAGGATGTAGCCGTCACAGATAGTACTGCAGTGAGGTCCCTTGTAACGACCCCAAAATTCATACAATTTAATTCTCGACTTCGGTCGTTAATAATATATTCAACCTCTAATTTTACATCATTAAACGATAATACAACCATTGAAATTTGCGGAATAATTAAAATTTTCTATTACAAACTATCCTCGTTCCCAAAACCTTCAACCTTTACATCTAAATATCTTAGAATCATTTTAATACTACAATAGTTTACATTCGTAAAACAATATTACAATTCAACATTAATACATTATTCGAAACCTTAAACATGGTTCAAATAATAATAACACAACCAAAGTATATAAATCTTCAAGTATCACATCTGATTCATGTCTTTCAAGTAACACATAACTTTACCTTGAATCTTGAACCTACAAAAGTGGTTATTTGCAAGGTTGAGCTAGACAGCCCAGCAAATTTAACAGTCTATCATGTTTCACATAGCACACAATTTATGCATTATACATTTCTAATTTATCGAGTTACATTATACAACATGCATGTGCTATCACATATCACATATAAATTGAGTTCCATAGCCCAATTAACTTGGTCATATTTTGACTTTAACAATTCATAAAGCATGGTATGTAACTCACTACATAATCACATTTAATCCACAAACATAATAGAACTGAAAAACTTGCCTTGGATGTTGTTTAATGTTTATAACTTATCTGCGCTGTGATGATCCTACACAAATTGAGGATACATACATGTACATATTAGTTTCATATACAAAATTCACGTACTCAATGTAAACTAATTTTATTTAACTATAATATTTTATTCTTGTCTTAAAACCAATCCATGTTTCTTTAGAAACTTTTGTCCGTTATAACCTTTTTACGCCCAAAAAGGTTCTCTCATAGATTTAGTATTTAAATATTTTACGTATCAAAACATAAACCATTTATATCCCCTTCGTTTTACATTACTAGGTTCAATATAATTTCAAATGGATTTGCGCATTTCATTATGTTACATATACGTTTTACATATCATTTTCCGAATTACGCTCGCATAGTTATGAAAACTTACATTTACATTACATTTCTATCATTTTCTTTACATTTAAAGTGAGTTTTCGCGATATATAAGCATTATATAATATCTATACATCTCTCTCGGTGTTTTGTTACATGTTAAACTGCCACAAAACCACCCAACAAGCATTTTAAAAATCACATCATTGATGTACCCATGGTCGTCAAGCTATCCTCTTCACGCCACAAGGCAAAGAACCCCTCACCTTGACACCCACTTCGCGGCTTAATAGCTTGCAATCTACTTATATAATCGTAAGGCATTTTTAGTATGTTTTTCATGGCATACAAGACTATTTTTAAGAAATACTAACCTCTCCTTTCGGGTTTGTTAAGTAGTCTAAAAAGCGTGCCAAAAATTGACGTTCATAGCAGTCTTCAATTTTTTTCCCAGCTTTACCCTCTCTCGCTAAAATAGTCATAACTAATTCGTGTCAAAACATTGTTGAGCGATTCTTGAGCCCACGCGAAGCTAACTTCCGAGGCTACAACTTTCATTATTTGACCATTTCCAAATTCAAAACACAGAATTCTGGAAAATTCGTTCAAGGTGACTGCCCCGAGTTGGTTAGACAGTTCCAAAGTCAGAATTAGTCCGTTCCGGAGTCTATGGAAAGATAATTCAGTTTACTATAACATACCAAAAGCCCAGAAGTTTGTGGAAACATTAACTGATCGAAACAGTGTCTCGAATAGCACGTCCCGCTGCTGACTTTCAACTTGACAAATTCGACACATTTCTTTCCAATCACCGTAACTCCCTCATCCGAGGTCGGAATGAGGTCATTCCAAAGCCTATGGCTTCATAACTCAGTGCACTACAACTACCCAGAAACTCAGAATTATTCAGGTAACATATCTATTCCATAATTTGACACTATAGTCACTGTTCATTCAGTTTTCATTTCTAGACATGGTTTACTAAAATCTTTACCACAGATTCATTTTAACTCCGTTTTGGTTCATTCAAGTTAGGAAATCTTCAGAACTTAGAGGGATATAACATACAATCATCAAATTAAGCTTTTAGACATAAATCAAAAGCACAAATGGTCCTCAAGCTCAGTCCCAAAAACTGCCCAACAAGGTTCTTTGTAAATCTTTTATTTTGTGAGTTTTGGTTACACGTGGATGATGTTAAGGCTTCATATCTCTAATTACAACCATTAGAACTCATTTACATAATCAATTACAAGCCAAAATAAACATAGTAAACTAACTAGTTTACTAACAAAACTAACTAAACTTCCAAAATACAAACTTTAACTAACAAACTAAATACAATATTTAAAATAATAACATTACAAAATATTAAATAAGAAACATACCCGAAAATACAAATTCCACAAACTGAATACGTACTCGACCAAAATTTAACTAAGAAGATCTTTATAAAAAGTCCTCCTACAACAAAGTCTTTCTCAAAATTGGAGGCCTTATTGTTGGTGAATGAAACAAAAGATCAAGCACTTCTATTTATAGGTTTAGCAAAAGGTAAAGTTCTCAATTTAGTTGATGTGGGACTTGGTTTATACTAATTCTAATTTGTTTATACTATTTTTTCCTATTTTCAACATGCTGAGTGTATTCATTCATCACGAATTCGTTTCTTAACCAATTCGATCCATTCAAGTTGCGTTGTTTTTGTTTTATAGAGGAGAACAACAATCATCCATCAATTTAAAATTTTTATCATGAATTCATCATCAACTTTAGTCCCAAAGTACACCAAAACACACATTATAATCAAAACCCAAATTCTTCTTCTTTAGTATAAATACATGAATTTGATTTCCGAAAATTTGTTTCTAGATGACCACTATCAAATTATAAATATCTAATAATATATATAACATCGTAACCCACAAATTCATTAACCAAAACTCTAATTTTAAAAGAAACTCAAGAACACATAAACTAGAAATATAAACTAGATTATGTACATTTAATTCCTTAAGAAATAAAATTAACTTTATCAAGAAAAATTATAATTTCTATTCAACCATTATAATCATAACATTATTTAACAAATTCTCACTCCTCTATTTTAATTATTTAATTAAATTAGAATATCACATTTATACTAAGCGTAATAAAATACGTATAAATCTCATCTATTTTATCACACTTAAATAAACTATCCCAAAATAATTTTCATCAAATATTTATTTAATATCATAAATATTCATTTTATTCCATAAAGTTTCCAACTAAAATATTTAATGTACTTAATAAATATTTTACTCGCATTATACAAATATTTACATTTTCATACAATATATTACCTTCTCACTTTATTAAATCAACTATACTTGTATTAATTCACTATTTTAATTAAGTGAATTATTCACACTATTTATGAAACTTAACTTATAATAATTTCAATTGCCTACAAGGCATAATAATTAAAATTATATTATCTCATAACATAATTTCAACTTAATTAAATTAACTAATATTATTTAATTTCTTTAATAGTTTAATTAACTATTAAATCTCATATTCTCCAACATATGAATATATAATTCTCTTCGCAACCATATCATATAATTCAAAATATATACACCTCATAATAAGAATTTTAATTATTAAATTTTTATTTT
Source organism: Panax quinquefolius (assembly GCA_020205615.1). Classification (NCBI taxonomy): domain Eukaryota; kingdom Viridiplantae; phylum Streptophyta; class Magnoliopsida; order Apiales; family Araliaceae; genus Panax; species Panax quinquefolius. Next base: position 19,575,864 of record CM035165.1, read on the forward strand.
AATAACTTATAAAAATTCGGGTTGTCACATCCTTCCCTCCTTATAAGGATTCCATCCTCGGAATCAAATAAACTTCCCTTACTCGGTTTTCACCAAATCTCTTTTCAAAATTTACTCGGAATATTACATCCCTTACCACTGGCATGATCACAGAGATGAGCACTTATATTGATGAGCATATGGTCACCATGCAGATTGCAGCAGATCTATTGGGTCGTGTGGATATTCTCGTACAGGAGACCATAGCTTCGCCTCCTTCTTTTGAGAGGGATGCTATGTTGGGCTTGTTAGCTCGCATATACCCTGACTTGTAGATGAGCTTGTATTTTCCTGCACAGACTAGCTTAGCCATTATGTCATGTACAGTTTACATTGTATATATCAAACAACATTATATATATATGTTAGGGAAATATATTTTTGGATCACTTCCCTTTTAGATATGCTTTGCTACTTGCTTGATATTTTGCCTGCTGCTTTAGGGTTTGCGATCTTGATGTATTCTGAATTCCTCCTGGGTGGATGGACATTGAGTTGTCTCTAGATAGTTCAGAATGGATCATCGATCTATATGTATCCCTACCATCTTTGGTGTCTTGGGACTGGTTTATGTATGGAAATGTAGAGAAGAGTGTGGCTTTCCTCACTGAGATTGACCGCACCACAGATGGTCGTCAGTACTTCTATTTAGTAGAAGCATAGTTAATTCCATCTCTTATGGATTGGTGTTGCTCTTCAAGGTATGATCGCAACTTAGATGGTCGCCGAATCTCCTATTTGGGAGGAGTTCAGGTAATTCCATCCCTTTGGTCTGAAGCCAATGAAATGTAGTGGATTGATGTTTGATCCCAGTACCAACTGACAGGGGTTTGTGTTTTGGTAGGGGGTAAGACCGCACCATGAATGGCTGACTACGTACTCCTATTGAAGATGAGATCAGGTCTGCGTAGTTCGAACCTGGTGTAAGAGGTTCAACGTTGTATGTGGCAGAAATGGTGTAGGAATGTTTTTGTTGTTGTAAGGATAACCGGGTAGAAATGTTTTTGTTGTTTTTGTTTTATTGCGACCGGGCCATATGAAATGGTTGCCTACGTACTCCTATCGAAGAGGAGATCAGGTCGATGTAGTTCGCCCCTCAAGGCGAGATGAAAAGCGTGATCCCATGTGCAGGTCAGATTGAGGTGAGGAGAAAGTTTAATCCTAGGTTGAGGATAAAATGCAGGTATAAGAAGTTTGATCCCATGTATGGGTAGCCAAACTACAAATGTGAGAGGTTCAATCCGTAGTGGGATGACCTAAGTCGTAGGAACGCAGAGAAGCCAAGCTGCTGGCTTGAAAAGTATGTTTCCCTGAGGGGAAAAGTGTGGAAGATTTGTATGTGGTAAAGGGTTAAAGAACCAGAATGACTAGTGATCTGATGGTCCAACACCAGGGTGTTTGCTTGATGGTCACTTCAGACATAGTATCGTTTCACAGCGTCTGAATTGATGAGTTGTGGAAATTCATCGCCGTCCATTTCTTGCAATCTGAGAGCGCCTCCTGTCAATATTTCCTTGACAACAAACGGGCCTTCCCAGTTAGGAACGAATTTTCCCTTAGATTGATCTTGGTTGCCAATGATCTTCTTCAAAACCAAGTCATGTTGTTTAAACTGACGTAGTTGGACTTTTTTGTTGTAGGATCAGGCGATCCTTTGCTGATATAACTAACCATAGAATATAGCCGCGGTTCGCCTTTCGTCTATTAGAGATAATTGGTGATACATGTCTTGTATGCATTGGTCTTCATCCAGCTGAGCGTCTATCAACACTCTGAGCGTCTATGGGTAGCACTGCTTCTATCCCATAGGTTAATGTGTAGGGGGTTGCCCCAGTGGAAGTGCGCATTGAGGTTCTGTAGGCTAACAGAGTAATAGGCAATTGGTCAGGCCATTCTTTATGGTTGGCGGACATCTTTTGCATAATCTTCTTGATGTTTTTGTTAGCTGCTTCAACAACACCATTCATCTTCGGACATTAGATGACAGAGTTAAGATGTTTGATGTGGAATTTACTGCATAATTCTTCCATCATTTTGTTGTTGAGGTTCTTAGCATTGTTTCACACAATCACCTCTGGTTGTCAATATCGACAAATGACATTGTTTTTGATGAAAACAATGATGACTTCTTTAGTAACCCTGGGGAAGGAGGCTGCCTCTACCCACTTGGTGAAGTAGTCGATCATGGTGAAGATAAATCGATGTCCATTACTGGCTTTAGGCTCAATGGGCCCGATAACGTCCATTCCCCACATTGAGAAGGGCTAAGGTGAACTCATGTTGTGGAGTTCCCTTGGAGGGGCGTGTATAGCATTCCAGTGAATCTGGCACTGATAGCATCTCTTGACGTGGTCATTGCAATCAGCTTTGAGAGATAGCCAATAATGTCCTGTCCTGAGGACTTTCTTGATAAAGAGGGGGCCACTCATGTGGGGGCCACAGACTCCACCATGGATTTCATCCATATTCCTTTGGGCTTGATCTTTGTCTAAACATCTGAGGAGACCTAGTCCTACATCTCTTTTGTAGAATTTCATAGCAAGTCGATGGAATCGCCTTTTCTCAGTCGGGCTCGCTTCCGTGGGTTTAGATTCATCTCGTAGATATTCCTTGATATGCTGATACCATGGATGTTGGTTGGGAGGTAGCTCATCCGATACTTCTCCAACGTAATTCCCATAGGCTGGGGCCTTGTGCAGGAAAATTATGACGCTTGGCAAGTGTTCCTTGTCTGATATACGAATCAAGGAGGCCAAAGTTGCTAACGCGTCTGCAAAGTCATTCCTATTAGGAGGAATGTGAATAAAGGAGATTTCTTTAAAATCCAAAACCATCTGTAAAACTTGCCGATGGTAGGGCAGCAAATGTAGTTCCTTGGTTTAATAGATTCCGGTGGATTGTCTGATTACTAACTCTGAATCTCCAAAGACAGTTAACCATCTGACGCCCATTGAATGGGCAAGTTTTAGCCCCATGAGACAGCCTTTATACTCAGCTATGTTGTTGGTGATGACAAACTGCAATTTGATGGCGACGGGATACTACTCCCCTGTACCAGATACTAGAACTGCTCCAGCTCCAGAACCTTCCAGATTAACAGCTCCATCAAAATACATCTTCCATGATTGGTGCGTATCGTACTGATGGTGTTGCTGAACTGTCATTACTCCTTCATTGGGGAAATATGTTTCCAAGGGTTTGAAATCCCCTGAAGGTGCGGAGGCCAGTTGATCCGCAATTCCTTGACCTTTAATGAACTTTTGAGTCACATATACGATGTCAAATTGTTGTAGGATCAACTGCCATCTAGACAGCCGGCAATTTAACATGGGTTTATTGACACATATTTGAGAGGATCTACGCGGGATATGAGATGGGTTGTGTGACCATGGAGATAATGTTGTAACCTCATGGTATCCCATGCTAAAGCACAACAAGTCTTCTCAATTAGAGTGTACTTGTGTTCACTGCTGCTGAATCTTTTGCTGAGGTAATAGATAGCTCGTTCTTGGCCTCATTCGTCCTTTTGTCCCAGCATACAGCCCATGGCATTGTCACTTATGGACAGGTACATGAACAGGGGAACATCATCCCTGGGTGGTACTAACACGAGAGCTTTAACTAGCTGTTCCTTGATTGTGAGGAAGGCATTCTAACACTCATCATTCCATTTTATGGAGGAGTTCTTCCTTAATAGCATGAAGATTGGTTCACAGGTTGCTGTGAGTTGAGAGATAAACCTGCTAATGAAGTTGATTCTTCCCAAAAATCCCCGTATTTCCTTTTATGTCTGAGGAACGGGCATTTCCGTGATGGCTTGGATTTTGGCAGGATCCAGCTCAATCCCTTTGTGGCTGACTAGAAATCCTATTAACTTGCCTGATTTAACTCCAAAGGCGCACTTGGCTGGATTCAACTTTAAGTTGTACTTACGCAACCTGTTGAACAACTTTCTGAGATGGTTTATACACTTATCTATACCCAGTTCGTCAAACTTACCACACATTATGAGTTCAGGAACTTGCCCCACAATCATATGAGTTTAAGAACTTATCCTAGTCAGACCATAGGCGTCAATTCGCTGAGGGGTTCAAAAATATACCATATAATTATGACTCACGAACCTACCATAAGTATGAGTTTTAAGAACTCGCACTTAACCTTATAATATTCTCTAACTATACTCTACCTATCTGTTATACACATGAGAAAAGAATCACCTTCTCAACAGGCATATAGCAAATAGCGCGACACAAACATTCCAATGATTATCAATGTGATAAACTCAGTAAAAGCATAAAACCCTCGCCCATACAAAGATTTGTACAACTCAACCATCACATGAGTCCTCAATTAAAATCCCACCTAACTCTATCTTACTCTTAACTTGCTCTTTGCTCGATACGAATTCCTCATATCACATTATCTATAACTGCTCATGAGTTATCTCGTACTTTTTCATAGTACACCATCTTCATATCATTAAGCTATAATTATTCAAACATTATAGACCATCTTTCTTTTATAACTTAAACAGACCACGTCGTGATCTTATTCTATAATCATCTCCCTTAAAATTCTTTTCTTAACTCGTGATCATTTTGTTTTACGATCCTCTTTCTTTCTCTTTTTTATCATTTATGACATTATTCGTTATCTTGGCTTTTGGAGTTAGGAAACTCCCATTTCTTATCTTTATATCTCTTCAAGATTCTTCTTTGAATCTTCTTGTTTATATAACAATTCTTCCTTTAAGAATTTCTAACTTCATTTACATTTCATTCAAGTTCTACACTTTCATCATATGTATCCACTTTCTATACTTGGTACACATTGAGTCTCTACTAGTTTCAATATGGTATGCTGAGTGGTTTCCCACAAACAACCAACAAACTAGGTTCCGAGATGCTAGTTCGTATATACCTCCGCTCTATGAAGGAATCGTTTAGCCCAGATACCATACATCAACTACGAAAGAGTACAATTGCACCACTTAGATATAACTCTTTATTCTTAACTTCTTTATTATTCTCTTTTTTTATAGACATTGTCGATTTATTATCACCTTACATCCTTATTATTAGAGTTAGGTAACCCCACATTCATATTCCTTACAACTCTGCGAGATTCTTCTTTGAATCCTTTCACGCAAGTTTTAATCCCTTATTTTTCAAACTCTATTTGAGCTTATTCGTTCCTTATTTTCACCTCTCTTCTCTAAGGTTATAGCCTAAGGTACTCTTACCTAAGGTTTCTAACGTATCAGCTTTGATACCAACTGTAACGACCCCAAAATTCATATAATTTAATTCTCGACTTCAGTCGTTAATAATACATTCAACCTCTAATTTTACATCATTAAACGATAATACAACCACTGAAATTTGCGGAATAATTAAAATTTTCTATTACAAACTATCCTCGTTCCCAAAACCTTCAACCTTTACATCTAAATATCTCAGAATCATTTTAATACTACAATAGTTTACATTCGCAAAACAATATTACAATTCAACATTAATACATTATTCTAAACAATAGACATGGTTTACAAGAATAACAACTTAGCTAGGATATTAAATCTTCATATATCACTTTTGATCCATAACAATCAAGTAGCACATAGCGTTACCTTCAATTCTTGAATCTGCAAAAATTGTTATTTGCAAGAATGAGCTCGATAGCTCAGCAAAATCTAACAGTTTTCATTCATCACGTAGCACATAATAACATGTTCAACATACAAGAATAATCATAAACAAACATAGCATACATGTTATAGTTCACATAACAACTATAAAGATTGAGTTCCTTACTCAATCAACATTCATAGTTCAATCATCATAGTCATAGATTGACTTTTACATTTCATACTTTTGACATATATAATACATCATACACTAAAATTTTAAAGCAGGTCATCATCAAGTTCACATAGCAAAAAGGAACTGAAAGACTTGCCTTTACCGGCGCTTTACCAACACGATAATACTTCGCGTCCTTGCACAACCTACATTGTATGCGAGATTGATAATAAATAAAATCAATACTCAATCTCATGGTCAAATTTATTCTAAGACCTTACTTTATCTTATTATCATTTATAATATCTTTATAGACATCTAACTGTGTTTTATATGCAACTCGGTTTTATTTTCATTTTCATCACCACACATGTTAGACTATCTCACTTGTAGTTTAATGTGCGTATATCACACCATTTTATTTTACCAATTTGGTTTCAAAAATGCATATTCAACACATTGTTTACATGTTTAATTTTCCTTCATAAATCAAAAATTACCCTTTTCGATTTCTTTCCATTATTATTCTTCTATTATCATCTTTTCATACTTAGATATCCAATATTAGCCATTAGTTAGACACTTTGCATACCAAAGTTTAGAAATACTATTACTTTTAGGCATTTTATCGAGCACGTTATGTGCACACATTAACTTATCTCAACTCTTGATCTTAAATGGTTAATTATGCATAGAATAGTATAACACATATCTATATTCATTACATATGTCAAAACATATTTTTAATCATCAAAATATACCATCACCCAAAATCTTAATTCAAACATAATTATAAAACTCATCTTCACAATTTCTTTAACAAAACGTTGTTTTTGTTTTTAGCCTATCTCCTTCGTTACATGTCTGTTTTTGTTCCTTCTTATATAGAATTAACCCTTACTCAGTGTACTACAACCTCATTTCGGCCTTAAAGTCAGACCCTTATCCATCTAAACCAGATTCTACAATTCATCAACTAGTGTAGAAAATTTCATTTTCTGAACATCCTTACTAAACAATTTATTTCGGACATGATCCGGCCAATAAAATGGCTCAATCTAGCGAGTCTAGCTAGTAAACTTCCATATCTACAACTTTTCAGTTTTAAGTTTCTTCAGATTCAAAACACACGAATTTATATGAATTTTTCAAAGTCAGAAACCGTAATGCTTTTGATTTTCCTGATGATTATTTTCCTTTTATAAATGACCTTTTACTAAAATGTACATTGCCGAAATCTACAAAGAGTTTTCATGTGATTCCACTTTTAGAATATAACTTACTTCCATATCTTCGATTTGATATAAGGCTCACTTTCTAACTCATTATACCCAAAGAGATATGAATTTCACAAGATATGTCCACAATTACTCAAAACCTACGAATTTTGTTCTTTAAATTTTCTTTCCATTTCATTTTCTTTCTTGAATCCTCTTGTTTGATTCTTGATAATCCAAGATTAAACCAATACAAACAAGATTAAGCATGATCTATTACCCTAGAACATAAATCTACCCAAAAATCAAAGATTAAATAAGAGTTTAGAAGTTACCTTCTTCTAGCTTTTTCTTCTTCTTCTTCTTCTAGCTCATCTCAATTCCTCTATTTCTCTCTATCTCTCTGAATTTCTCAATACAACTTCTATATAACCATTATCCTACATTATGAAGAACATAAAAATATAATTAAAACAAGGAATTTAGATTATAGCCTTATTAGTATGAATTTAAGAGAGAGATGAAGATGATGATGATGGGGCTTGTTTTGTCTTCTCAAAGCTTTCCCTTCTTCTTTTTCTTCCTCTTCTTCTTCTCCTACAACTCTCTCTAACTCTCATCTTCTTTCTTTGGTTTGTTTTCTAAAACTAACATACTAACTTGTAGTATATACATATAATATACAATACTAGTAATATATAATATATGTAACTCCTAGTAATTATTAGATATACTAATTACTAGTTAATACATAGGTTACACCAATATGAACTTGAAAAGCCTAAGACCATGTTTGGCAAATACTCATTATTTTAATTAATCAATAGCTTAACATCAATCAATCTCATCAAATTGTCACATAATTATACTTACTTGTTAATTATAATTTTGTGTAACAATCATCATAATAACTCATCTAATTTAATTATCTCAATTAAATTAGAACTATAACATAAAATTATTATATTAATTAAATTAACTATTAAATATTCATTTAATTAATCTGCTACACTTAATTACATTACTCTATAATTAAAACAAAATTTATTTATTTAACTCAATAAATAATTCAATTAAATATTTATATATATTAAAATTAATATATAACATTCTCTTCACATCAATTCACATATTCTACAATATATGACATACACATACTCACACCCAACATATCTCATAAATAATACTTTTATTTATAAAATTCTCATTTATAATTTCTAAAAATCTGGGATGTCACAGACCACGCAAACACATCCTGGAATTGGGTTAATAGCCTAACCATGTCATTCCTTTGGTTTGGGGTAAGGTCTAAACCAATCTGGATTAACTTAGGGCTTTCTAAGGTTCCGAGATTGAAAGAAGTGGTTTGGTCAAGGTTGGGTTTAGGTTTGTCTTTGACCCATTCTTGAATTTCTGGAGGCACCTCAATGTCATCCTGTATTTCCATCAAGGCTAAATTCATCTCTACATCAATGGTACAATCCTTGTGGAGAAGAGGCACTGTATCAGCAAGTACAGGTACATCTAAATTTAGGGTTATGAAACGAAATATGCTTTAACTTAGTATATATGAAATGTTTTGATCATACACAATGTTAGCATATACTGACAAAATAAATTGCTAATCTGCATGTAAAAGTAAGCGCTTATTATATCTACAGGCGTAAAGAGTTTTTGCTTTTTACCCTTGACGACCAATGCAAGGAGTGTTGTTCCAATTGGCAAGGGCAAAGTCCGGGTGGACTGCAGTGATAGAGGGATTGTCATCATCCTCCCTGTCCCGAATGATGGCCATTATATCTGGGAAATCATCGTCTGGGGTGTATCTGTTGGTATATTCATCATGAACGATGATGCGTATTCCTGACATCATTCGGATGATGTCTTGCTTGATTCTTTGTTCCTCTTCTTCCACTGCGGGATTTGGAACAAAGACTTCTTTCTCCTTTACTGAAGAATTCAGGAAATAACATAGCCATTACATTGGCTGTCACCTTTACAGGAGGTTGTACGGACTCAGAGTTTGAAGGCGAAGATAAACGCCGCATGGTTGAAGCTGAAGGAATTTGCTGATGCTTATGAGGATTCCTGCGACTAGAACTGGCAGAATAGCCTAGTCCAGCTGTTCCAGTTTGTTTGGTTAATTGAATTGGGTACTTGATACCCTGGCAATCTTTACCCAATCCTTATCCTAGTTTTTGACCCAATGACATCATTTCTTGAGTAGCCGACATTACCTCGGTAGAAATCTTGGGTTCAGGTAATGGCATTCCAATAGCATGGTATTAGGTATTGCTTACTTCTAAGGCATGAAAACTGACCAGTTCAACATCTGCATTGGCATTGATGAATGGCATGTCCCCGTGTTGAGGACACTCTGGTTCAGCGTTGACCGTGACTAGGCTATTGTTGATAATGTATTTCAGTTGCTGATGAAAAGTGGAGGGGACCGCCCCTGCCATATGGATCCATGGTCATCCCAAGAGCAGGTTGTATCCCGAATCTATCTTGAGCACATGGAAAGATACACAGAATGTGCGGGGACCAATTTCGATTGGCAGTTCAATTAATCCGACCGAATTCCGACGGGCTCCATCAAAAGCTTTGATGACGGTATGCTACTTCGGAGTTGGTTGAGATTGATATTCATCTTTGCCAAAGTAGCGTATGGACAGATATTCAGAGATGAACCTCCATTTATCAAGACTCCATCTAGCATGTATCCGAAGGACAAGACCGCAATGTGCAACGGCTTGTAATTAATGGTCCCTTCGGGTGGTATGTCATCATCAGTGAAGGATATCACATTGTTGTTGAAAATGTGATCAACCAAATGTTGAAATTTTTCCGTATCAACTGATGTTGGTAGATAGGCTTCTTCTAAAACCTTTAGCAAGATCGTCCGGTGATCCTCGAAAGTTAGGACCAAGTCCAAAATTGATATTTATTGTGGAGCTTCTTTTAAGCTTAAAACCACCTTGGCTTCGTTATGACCCATAGTGTGGAGGAATTTTTCAATCTTCTCCATGGGTATTTTCCCCTTTGATTTGATGGTAGACTTCATCACCCGTTGGGGAAGATACAGTGGATTTTCCTTCGACACTGTAGCAGTTGTATATGAGGTGGATCCTTCACCTTCTCCATAATTCCACGGAACTATGCGCAAGCTAACAATAAGATATTGTGCTCTGCACGGCAAGTTGATTGGCTCGGGAGCGGCCACTTTCAAAGGATTGTTGCTTCCCTTGAGTTGAATTGTTGGCATTGTGAGTAATTTTTTAGCCCCATCAGTTTCATTGGATATGACTGCTACCACACTCTTCCACTTAGTAGGACATGTATTCTCACTTGCACGTAACATAGTATCATCGTCCACTAGGTGCAGGACACCACTGTCAATTATATTTTGGATAAGGTGGCGGAGTGCCCAGCATTCTTCTGTGCTGTGACTGCGAGAATGGGAGTGATATTGACATACTCCATCAGAGTTTTACCATCCTAAACGGGGGTTGATTAGAGGTAGAAGGGAACTGATCCTTCCTTCATTGATTAACATCTGAAGGATTTCCTCCATAGGTTGGCCTAAATAGGTGAATTCTTTTTTGTTGTCAAAATCTCGACAGGCTTTGGCATTTGCTCTCTTTATCAATTTGTCTTCAAGCATTTCATTTTCTGAAAGTGACGAGGGAATATTCATGACAAGAGGTAGGAGACTGGCATACTCCTGGCTGATTAATTGACGTGTCACTTGATGCTGATAAGTCACCAATTTTGCCAATTGTTCAATTTGCTTACATAGAGCTTTCATTTTTCGTTTCATTGTGAACTGGAACATGGCATAATCCCATTTGTCAACACCATCTTTGAGGGTCTGGGAGGATTCACAGTTGAAATTGGAACTCTGTCCATTGCTCCAATCGATCATGTTGATCTCTTCTTCTTTGTGTTGAGGAAGAGGGTTATCTTGAACATGAGGTTGATCTGGTTTGGTGACCACGATCTCACAATTTTCTATCAGGTCTTGTATCTTGTGCTTCAAGGCCCAACAATCCTGAGTATCATGTCCAGGCGCCCCGATATGATAATCACATTTCCGAGCAGCATTGAAACCCCGTCCATTTGGGCTGGCTGGTGGAAGAAGATGCGTAATTTTCTTCTGTGTTGTCAGAAGATTGAGAATGTTCTCGAGGGTGTCCCCTAAGGGTATAAACACTCGAGGGCGTTTGACTTCTCCACCTTTTGGTATTGGAGGGTTCGAAGACTGTGCTTGAAAGGGAGTGTAGTTTTTCCTTTGAATAGGCATGTTCTGACTGCCTTTTTGACCCTGTAGTATCAGAGAAACATCTTCCTCTTTCATTTTATGGACCCTCCGGGGGTTGTTTCCATAATTTCAGAATTGGATGTGATCAGCAATAGCTTTGAGGGCAGCTAGGTCATGAATCTTTCCGGACTTCAAACCCATCTCAGCCATTTCCCCATGTTTGACCATTTCAGAAAATGGTTTACCGATGCCGGCTAAAACTCTTTTATAGAAAGGAGCTTCTTGTATGTCTATGAAAGTCATGACCATCTCCGATTACATCATGGAAGGACTAACTTGGGCGACCAGGTGTCTCCACCTTTGAGCATACTCTCTCGAAAGACTCGTTAGATCAAGTTTCTTGATCTTGGTAATTTGATACTGATCGAGAGCCATCCGAGGCCCGAAAATCAGATTGAGTGAGGAAAGCATGTGCTAGCTCTTCCCAGCTATGGATCTTTGAGTTATCTAATCTTGTGTACCACGAACGGGCTTCTCCAGTTAGACCTTTCTGGAACAATTGCATTCTGAGCTTATCATTCTATGCATAAGATCCAAGTTCTCTAATAAACACCTTTAAATGTGTATAAGGATTTCCTAACCCGTCATATTTTTCGAAGTCAAGAGTTTTAAACTTTTCTGGATAATAAACACCAGGGAAAATGCAAAGATCAGTATATGAAACACTTCCGTGTGTTCCAATTCCTTTGATAGCACGAAGGGTCTCTTCCATTTGGAGGACTTTCTTTTTGATATCACCGGTGTCTAGATCTCCTGTGAGATGGGCAGCATCATGAGTTTTGTTGGTCGTATCCAACTGCAGTTCAGTTATTGTAATGACCTGAGTTCCCCCTTGTGTAGAGGATTCAACATGTACGGGTATTTTTGGACCCTGAGTAGACTAGTGTACTTCTTTGAGTAGAATAACCAAATCTGTAATTTGTTTACTTAATCCGTCGAATTCTTTGCGAGAAACTGGATTAAGGTCAGTCTGGTCAGATGATGACATGATTGACTGTAGGCCTATAGCCTTTTTGGATTTTGACCGGGTAGTAGGTCTGATTGGTTCCACAATGAAAAGACTTGCATAGTTTAGTCTTTAGGGAATGTGTATAATAACATTCTATGTGATGTGCCCATTTTAGGAATTTTATCCTACAAAACGGATGTTAGCTGTTTGTAGCATGTTAATTAAAATATGTATGTGTACACATTTCTTCATATTTCTCATTACATGGAGATACATATGGAATGTAATTACAAGTAATTTTGTTTACAAGTAATTGAAATGAGAGAGCATGAAGAGACTTTCCTCTGTTTTGGGTTTATCAGAGGCTGGCCTATCTTAGGTTACTCTTGCGGCTTTTTGGCATGAAGGTTCCCAAATCATCGCAATTTACTCAACGGGAAATTAATCCAGTCTTTCAACTAGAGCGAATTTCGGTGGTGCCTTTCCTGAGCCTCGGGGAATCAGTCTTCCCACTAGTCCAGTAATCAAACACCAACGGGATAGCCTCCTGGTGGAGGGACCACACAACATACATTCATATACATCGCGTCTCACCGTATGAAAATGATGACATGTGCGAAGCACTAATATCATAAGCAATTATGGTGCGAGGCACTAAGTGTAATAAGTAAATGCATTCGTACACATTCATCATAAATGTAAATGCAACATCCACACACAAGCAGATAACAGTTTTTTAAAAAGATTTGTAATAGCGGCTTAAGCCCTCTTACTGGGATCCCCAGCAGAGTCGCCACCTGTCGACGTCAGGATTTTTAATTGTCCCTTTCCGTTACTTGTTCATTGGTGTTCTCATTTTAGGTGAGATTTGTTTGAAAAAACAAGTGAAAAAGGTCCGACATGTATAATGTTGACGAATGACTGTTAAGAGTCGCCAGTTGGTTTTTTAAATGGTTGTACCAACACAACCGAGAAAAGGTTTGCACATTGACCTAGTGATGTGACACTTCTAAACGGGTCGGTGAAACCGAGATTCATTAAGGTCTGGGGACTTGGTTATGCGGAGGGAAAGTGTTAGGAACCCCCCCCCCCCATCACCGACATCCGTGTTACCACGGTGACTGCCTCTTTTCAAGAAACTATTATCTGAATGTGTGTGTGTGTGTGTGTGGGTCAATGTGATGTTATTTGGAAGTAGTACGAGGCCTCGTTCGTACCTATATACACAGGGTTTGAATTTATGTAAAAATTCAATTTTTTGCAAGATATGGCAGTGATGTTTTATAAAAGAGGTTTTTCAAACCCTGATGCTCAATAGTAATTGAGACTTTTTATACTTCCATTTTATTAAGTGCTCGGCTTGATTGATTTTATTTTCGAGATGCAAAGCATCTATAAGAAAATAATGTAAAAAATAATGCCGACTTTCTCATGGGTATGAAAACCATCTGAGGAAATTCAGACAATGCAGAATAATTTACAAGCTGCTTACAGCTGAAAACGTCCGTCACGGGAACTGAATCTAGATCCAATAGGTTGAATCTGTGATCACATGATTCCTAGGCGCACATGATACCACAATTTATATAAAAGCAGTAAGCAGGTATATATATAAAAGCTATAAATATATATATACAGACATGATCACCAACCACGAAGCACCTCCATGGGGGATCAAAAATGTAAATAAAACTGTAAAAGCTATCAACCGCCACGGAGGAAACTCCAAAGTGATTTAAAACGTAAATAAAGTCAGTGAAGCTATCAACCGCCATACAGAGGAACTCCAGCGAGACAAAATGTTAATAAAGTCATATAAAAGCAATCAAGCGCCACGAAGTAAACTCCATGCAGACGAAACGTAAAGAAAGTCGTAAGCGATCAACCACCACGTAAGTAAACTCCAGGAGGGATGAAATATATATATATATATATATATATATATATATATATATATATATAAGCGATAAACGCACCGGATGTAAAATCCAAGCTCATCGAACAAAGTTCGACAACCGTTCATATATATATATAAACGAATAAACGCACCGGATGTAAAATCCAGGCTCATCGAACAGAGTCCAACACACAGTTAATATACATAAATATATATATATATATATATTAAAACAGTAAACGCACCAGACCGAAGTCTAGGCTCATCGAACAAAGTTTGACACACAGTTCATATATATATATATATATAATATGTATATAAAACTGAAATAAAACCACAGACCGAAGTCCGGGCAAACGCACGCAACACGACTCTCAACGTGAAGAAGGGTGTGTGCAAAGATGAAGAGAAAGACTTTAAAGTGTGTGAGAAAGCTTATAGTAAAATTTGAAGAAGACTTCTATATCTTTAAAGTGGGTAAACACTGGCTTTTGTAGGTACAAAAGTAGCTATATATGAGCTCACAGGTGTTTAAAATGAGAAAGTATTCTGTATGGGGTGAGTACAGAGCAAATTGGGCAGGGCTTCCTCGCCGTTTTTTTCTTGCAAAATGGCCACCCCAAACCCTCTATTTATAGAGGGTGGAGTCATTTAGAATGTACTGCTGATCGAGTTGCAGTGTACAGAGGCTACCCGGGTTGCCCCGGGATTTTCGGGTCAGGTCGTCTCGTAGTATGTGCACTCGGGCACTATAATATCCACTCAAACTTTTAGAAGTGCAATCCGAGCTCTGATTGAGGTATACAGGACCTATTTTGGACCGCCATTGTCAAGAGTTGTACAATGGCATGGGATTAGAGTTTATACGGAGTCATTGAAGATGGGACGATGCCCTCCGATCTTCAAGCTTCAAATTCTATCCGTTACCCCACACAATAGTCACTCGAGATTGGTTCTTCTTGATTCTCGTGGGACATCGTTGTGTAGAGATGTGTGTATGAAATGTTTGAGACGACGTGGCGTGGCATCGCGTTGGCGAGATGACGATGTTGCCCCTCACCGGTGTTATCGCCGGTTTGGGCTGACAAAGCAGACGTTGCTTAGGGCTTCGCTGAGATTGGACTGCTGCAATTGTTGAAGGTCATCAGTGTCATCTCTGAGGTGTGCATGTCCTCCCGGTGTTATCTCCGGGTTGGTACTGATTATCTCGTTGTGAGCGCCGAGATTGAAGCTGGTTGCATTTGAAACAAGCATTTTCGGGGTTATCGGCAAAACTGCATTCCTTGGGGTGATAACCAAGGTTGGTGGATATTTCCATGATTGGGACTGAGACTGGATACATCGGGGTTATCTCCGAGATTAATCACTCTACTCTGGTGTGTGTTCCGGTATTGGATCTGCACGCCTCGGGGTTATATTCGAGGTTGGAATTGTTACTCCCAGTGTGTGTTTCGGGGTTGATGCTGAACTTCCGGTAGTATCCGGAATGGATATGAACTGTCTTTTAGGGTTCCCTCTTGAAAGACGAATCTGTCCTCTTGCAATGTTAGTGACATGTGTATAGAAAATTTTGAGTGTCTACAATGTTCATTACTGTTTTATAACATTTTATTGTTATAAGTGACCTTACTTATTCAATGTTTAAGTAATTACATTTCAAGCAATCTCAAACATCCATTCAACGTGCGTACAATTTACCGTCTTATTAAACTTGCTTTGTGTTTACGTTTTCTAACCTTTCATTAACTTTTAAATGTTAAACTTAAGGTTTTAATCATTCTTTATGATGTTTCTTTAAGTTTAATTAAGGTCATAATTTACCTTCAATCAATTTATCTTTCTTTTGTATTCATTATCATTCTTCTCTACCTTTGGTCTAGGACCGACGCTGCGGTGCCGTGTCCTTCTTTATATGCTGCACTGTGGTGCCACTTTCATAGGCTTGGGAGGCGCTGCGGCACCGGCCCTGAGCCTTTGAATTTTGTTTAAGTTTTTCATTACAAATCCTTTCCAGGCTCATAACTTACTCGTTATAAGTCAGAATTGGCTCGTTCAAAAGCCATTATCTCACATATCTTGCATACTTCGATTTCATTAGTACAACTTAAGTTTTTGAATCCGTTAACATTAAATTCACTATTTAAATTTTCTATTACGCGTTCATTAAACGTTCGTGAACGTTCATAGCTAGTTTCTTCATTTTAAGTAAGAATTCAACCATTCTTGAGTCCACAACTCTAAAATGCAAAGTTCTACGATACACCATCGAAAACTAACGTTTTTGAGTTAAATGACGACTTTTGACTATCATTCCATGAATTTTACGTATTCGACGACTATCGTCTAATCTCGTAAATTTCACCATAACTTCGTTACTTGAGATTTTTACTTCGTTCAAAATGGATTCATTCCATTATTTAAACATATATCATCCTAACCAAGCATAGCATCTAATCCTATACATGATGGTTTTAAACCTGTCCATCAACAACATGTGATAAATTTTAATATGTTCCTCATTATTTCTTACTTCTTCGCTTATAATTCCACTTGTAACATGGTTATTAATGTTTAAAGTCCACTAATATCTATCCTTGTTAGTTCTTATGATACATGCTCCACCAATAATCACTTCTCTATCAAGGTTAAAATTAAAGAGATGAAGATTAAAGGTTAAAGTTTCCTTACCTTTTGATGCTCTTGAATTATCTAGCTTCTTTCTTCTTTGATTCCTTGCTATATATTTCTCTTCTCTCTCTCAATATAAGGTTTAAGGTGTTGGTGAAATTAAACAACCAATAAATAACAACTTAGCTCTCTATTTATAGAATTTGCAAGGTGGGGGTATAATGGTCAAAAGGTCACCCAACCTCCTTACTATTCCAAACTTGCAAACTAAGCCACTCCTCTTGCTTGGCCACCAAGTGGCCGGCCATGACTCATCATGGGGGCCCACATGGGTTACCCCATGTGTTTTACTCATATGGTGACCCAATGGTTCGACCTACGGGTTTAGTTCTTGGTTCGGGCTTAAAATTAATTCAATTTGGGCTTAACCTTGGACTTGAATTAAATTATCGTTGGGCATCACTCATCTTTTACTTGGGCTTGCCAAATTAACATTCAAATCCTACTAGTCTATTACTAATGGTTTGAGCTTTTAACGTAAAATCCTCGTATTCTTCTCGTATACTAGTTCGTATAACATTCATCTTATACGTTATATTATCTTTCATATATACTTGTACAATACCTTGTATTATACTCATATTCATTCCCTCGTATAATAACTTTCTTATTATACAACCATCAATTATTCAAATCTTCACTTTCCCTAACATTCTCGAACTTAGTACGCATGCGAAAAACTACGTTTTTCATAACTAAATTATTTTTAGTTAATCCATCCTTCCTTAACATTCTATCGTTACGTATTTCCCGGAAGTTCAAAAATAATTCCTGAACAGAAATTGATGAATAGTGTTTTTCAGAGAATTTCTCGAAAAGCTTTTATTTTCATCTTGGAAATTCAAACACCTTATTTCTAGCACTTAGCCAGAATACTACTATCATACCTCTCTTTTAGGTTATAGAATAACCTTCATCACACTTAATCGTTATAAATAACATATAATATAATTTTATTCATTATATATTCAAATATAATTAATTTACATTATAATCCAATTTTCTCGGTTGTTACATTCTTCCCCCCTTATAAGGATTCTGTCCCCAGAATCTCGACATAAGTTAGTAAAATAACTGAGGGTAATTCTTCTTCATCTTTTCTTCAAGTTCCCACGTTGCTTCTTCGGCATCGTGGTTTCTCCATACTACCTTCACCGAAGGTTTAACTTTATTCCTTAAAACATGCTCTTTTCTATCAATGATTTGAATAGGTATTTCTTCATACGTCAAGTCCTTCTCAACACGAATAGGCTCATATTCTATTACGTGCTTATAATATGGCTTATAAGGACGTAACACAGATACATAAAACACATTGTGTATGCATTCTAACTCTGGAGGTAATGCTACTATGTAAGCTACCTCTCCTACCCTTTTTAATATCTCAAAAGGTCCTTTAAACCTTGGACTTAATTTTTCCTTCTTCCCAAAGCGTATCTTTCCTTTCCAGGGAGATACTTTTAGAAATACATACGAGCCGACTTCGAACTCTCATCTCATTCGATGAGGATTTGTATACTTTTTTTATCTGTCTTGAGATGCTACCAGTCGTATTCGTATCAACTTAACTATATCTGCTGTTTGCTGTACCAATTTAGGTCCTAGCATTCGACGTTCTCCTACTTCATCCCAACACAGTGGTGTTCTGCACTTCCTCCCATATAAAGCTTCGTAAGGAGGCATGCCTATACTTGCATGATAACTATTGTTATACGCAAACTCAACTAACGGTAGATGATCATCCCAACTACCTTTGAAATCCATGACGTAAGATCATAACATATCTTTTAACGTCTGAATTTTTCTTTCGCTCTGCCCATCTGTTTGTGGATGATAAGTTGTACTTAACTTCAACTGCGTTCCCATCTGTTCTTGTAGACTTCTCCAAAAGTATGAAGTGAATCGTGGATCACGATCTAACACTATCAAAATTGGTACTCCATGTCTTGAAACGATTTCCTTAACATAGAGTTTAGCTAATTGATCTAAATTAAATTTGACTCTTTTTGGCAAAAAGTGAGCCGACTTCGTCAAATGATCCGCCATTACCCAAATAGCGTCGTACCCTTTCAGTGTAGTTGAAAGTCCCACTACAAAATCCATTATGATGTGTTCCCACTTCCATTCCAGAATTTCTAATGACTGTAATAAGTCGCTTGGTCATTGATGTTCGACCTTAACTTTTTGACAAGTTAAGCACCTACTTACATATTCTGTTATCTCTCTCTTCATGTTCGGCCACCAAAAATTCTATCAAAGTCTTGATACATCTTAGTACTACCCAAGATGAATTGAGTACCTTGAACTATGAGCCTCTTGTAATATTTCCTCTTCCATTTCTGTTTCACTTGGAACCCAAATTCTTACTTCAAATCTTAATAACCCCTCATTATCAAAAATATACTTTATCTCTTTTCCATCTGCTAGTCATTTCTTCATCTGGACATACTCATCATTTCTGAGTTGTACCTCCTTGACTCTCTCTAGAATGGTAGGTCGAATCTCTGTTGTAAATTATTTCTACCCCGATTTACTCGGTAATCTCACCTCTAACTCCATTTTAGCCATCTCTATTATTAACTCAACTTAAGCCGTTAACAAGGACAACTTTTCCCGTCCCTTTTTACTTAAAGCGTCGGCCACCACATTCTCTTTTCCTGGATGAAACAGGATATCACAGTCGTAATCCTTTATCAACTCCAGCCATATTCTTTGTCTCATATTTAATTCTTTTTGTGTGAAGATATATTTTAGACTTTTATGGTCTGTGTATATCTCACATTTTTTTCTCCATATAGGTAATGCCTCCAAATCTTTAAGGCAAATACCACCGCTACCAGTTCCAGATCATGAATAGGATAAACTTTCTCATAATCCTTTAATTATCATGATGCATACGCAATGACCTTGCCATGCTGCATGAGCACACATCCAAGTCCTCTATGCGAAGCATCGCTATAAACTACAAAATTCCCTGTATCATCGGGTAAAGATAATACAGGTACTTCACTCAACCTTTTCTTCAGTTCCTAAAAACTATTTTCACACTTCTCAGTCCACACGTACTTCACTGTCATTCTTGTCAAATTAGTCAACGGAGTAGATATCTTAGAAAAATCCTGGATAAATCTTCGATAGTATCCTGCTAACCCTAGGAAACTTCGTACCTCGGTCGGTGTTTTCGATTGATCCCAATTAATCAATGCTTCTACCTTTGTTGGATCTACTGAAATTCCATCTCGGTTAATAACATGTCCCAAAAATTACACTCTTTCAAGCCAAAATTCGCACTTAGTGAATTTCGCGTATAACTTCTCCTTCCTTAGTGTCTCCAACACTAATCTTAGGTGTTCAGCGTGATCTTCTAGCATCTTAGAATAGACTAGAATATCATCAATAAACACTACAACGAACTTGTCCAAATATTGCTTGAACACTCTGTTTAGCATATCTATAAATACAACTGGTGCACTCGTCAATCCAAATAACATTACCAAAAACTTATAATGCTCGTAACGAGTCCTGAATGCTATCTTAGGCACATCCTCCTTTTTGACTTTTAACTGATGATACCCCATTCATAAATTTATCTTAGAAAAATACTTAGCCCCTTTCAATTGATCAAAAAGATAATCGATCCTGGGCAATGGGTATTTATTCTTTATCGTTAGCTTATTCAACTCTCGGTAGTCGATACAAAGTCTCAATGATCCATCTTTCTTCTTTACAAATAGTACCGGTGCTCTGCACGGTGAAACACTCGGTTGAATGTATTTCCTATCCACCAGTTCCTGTAGTTGAACCATCAGCTCCTTCATTTCTACTGGCGCCATACGATACGGTGCCCTTAAAATTGGTATCACTCCTGCCACAATATCTATTACGAATTCGATCTTCCTATCTGGTGGAAGACCTGATAATTTGCTTGGAAATACATCCACGAATTCTTTTACTATAGGTATTTGTTCCATTGTTTCTCCTACTCTCTAGGTATCAACAACATGACACAAATAACCTACACATCCCTTCCTCAATAATTTCCTAGTTTGTGTCATGGTAAGACAACACGAACGTCCCAGCGACTTACTACCGTAAAACACTACCTTAGGCTGCTTCAAAGTTCGAAGGTTTATACATTTCTTATAACAATCTATAATTGCACCATGGTTGAACAACCAATCCATCCCGAGAATTACATCGAATTCTCCCAACTTTATCGGTATTAGATCTACCGAAAATTTATAACCTCGTATTTCTACACAACAACGCCTATGAACATGTTCCACATGAATTATTTCTTCATTTGCTACCTTAATACTCAAAGGTATAGACAATCTTTCAGGAAGTAATCCTAATCATCTAGCAAAATCAAATGCTATAAGAGAACAAGTAGCACCCAAATCAAACAACACATAAGCATTTATATCGTTGATTGGGATAATACCTGCAACTACATCTCCTAATGCAACTACATCCTGGATCGTCATATTAAAGGTGTGGGCCATCGGCCTATTCATCTGAGCTGGACCACTAATAGCTAACTTACCACTATTAGTGCCCTTATTACCATCTGTCCCCTTCTTCGGGCAATTCTTTGCCATGTGATCAGTTGATCCACATAAGAAGCATCAATGATTCTTCTTCGAACTTGAACAGTTAGGAAAAATGTGCCCTTCTTGTCCATAGTTATAGCACACCACTTTACCCTTGAGACATACTCCTAAATAAGTCTTCCCACAGTTCTTACATGCCTCCATTCTCTTCTTAGGATCCCCTTGTTTTACTCCAGTATTCCCAAAGTT
This sequence comes from Panax quinquefolius, assembly GCA_020205615.1. Classification (NCBI taxonomy): domain Eukaryota; kingdom Viridiplantae; phylum Streptophyta; class Magnoliopsida; order Apiales; family Araliaceae; genus Panax; species Panax quinquefolius. The sequence goes on from CM035165.1 coordinate 19,597,581, forward strand.
AAAAACCTTCCTCTTTTGTCCATTGTCACTCCCGCTGGCTCCCTCAGTTTTCACTCCCCCATATACTTTATTCTTGTTCTTCTTCTCTCTGTGGTATTGGCTTAATGCCTCGCTACCACCCTCGGTAACTATCGCCTTCTCCAGAATGGTTCCAAAGGAATTACTTTAAAACACTGATATCCAGCTATAGAGCCAGAGTTTCAAGCCCTGCTTGAATCTCTGCGCCTTCCTCACCTCCGTATCAACCTGATGTGGAGAAAATCTCTCTAGTTCATTGAACTTGGCAGCATATTTTGGACAGTCATATCCCCTTGTTTCAGTTCTAAGAATCTCATCTCCATCCTACCCTGCATACTAGTGGGGAAATAGTTCTAAAAAAATATGTCCTTGAACCGTGTCCACGTTATATTCTCCACTCCAGCCCTAGCCTGGTTTACCTCCCACCAGAAGTTGGCCTCTACCTTCATCATTTAGGTGGCAAAAGAAGTCTGTTGCCCCTCTTCGACATTTGATTTTATAAATGCCTTTTCAATCTCTTTTACCCAAATTTGGGCTTCTATAGGGTTCGTGGTTCCTTTGAACTCTGGCGGACCTACACTCTTAAAATCCTTAAACGTAGTAGCACGTACTACTACAGGATTAACAGGTATATTTGCACCATTTCTATTAAAGTTAGTTGTTAATAGGTTAACAAACTCCTGCATCGGGTTAATCGGTCCCCCTTTTGGTTGATTAGCTTCCTGATTTCGTTGTCTTCTTCTTGGTAGCATCTTTTTGTTAAAATGAATAACAATTTATTATTACTTCCTTCTTATTAATTAGTCATTATTCATTTTTAACAATAACCCAAACTCATCACAAAACATGTTCAATAAAGTGTTTATATTGATATGTTTCTTTCTTTGTAGTATAATACTACATTGTTCACCATTACATAGCCTTAGCTAATTACATTACTTTTCAAAAATTGGAATTTATAAAAGACTACCCTTTGATTATACAAAAGAAGGTTTTATGTCACTACATAGATACACAATATTTACATATCTAAACCTATTCTAGTGTTTAACTAGATTACATCTGCCTAATGGCATTCGCATAATCTGCATCGGCAAGACTGGCCACCACATCACGACTGACCGTATGCCGAGTCTGCCCTATCTCTAAGGGATACTCAACAACTTGTCGCTGATAATCCTTATGAGAACTTCTATGAATATAGGGCATCTTGCGAATCTTCTGCTTCTTAGCATTTAGCTCCTCTTTAAGCTCAAAGGCCTCATGTTTTAGCTCATAGACTTTGTCCTTCGCCAAAACTTTCCCATCATGGTCCACCTCCCAAAACGTCTCCATGTCCCTCTTGTCCTCCAAGATATCATGGATCTCCTCCTTTAATTCCTTTACCTCTTTACCTAACTGAATATTCTTATCCAACATGGTCATGAATAATGCCTTCATCGACTCCCTCGGAGTCATCTCCTCTATAGGTACTACCGTGTTAAATGTTACTACCTCCACCTCCTCCTCGGACATTCCATCGAACAAGAATGTAAACCCTAAGTTCTCAGAATCTTCTAACTCAACCACCACCACCATTGGCACCTTGGCTACGGGTGTCGGTAAAATCTCTATCTGGTTCATATACTCTTCACTAACCACGTTTATATCTCTATACATCATGTTATCAATTGACATCTACAATAAAATAATTTATCTTGATTAATACACAACATTAGAATATTATAAACACATATCACATTTAATGCATTTTAAGGTTAACTTCATCTTTTAATTCTTCTTGTAATGAATTTCCTCAATTCACTTCTTAAAAACTCAATGTGAGTTTATTTACTACTAGCTTCTTCAACTCTTCTTAAGGTTATGGCCTAAGGTTCTTTCGCCCTTATGTTTTATAACCTATTGCTCTGATACCAACCTGTGACGCTCCCAAATCCAGGTATCTTCCAACCCGATAGGTGGTGCTACACGGTGCTACTGTTCAAACATATATTCAATTGAAACACATCAATAGAGTGAATATGTCTTCTAAATAATATATAATAATATTTCCCTTCCCAGATTCTTTGTAACCATTACATATGTTATTCGTCCTAGTATCAAATTATTACAAAAATAATACTACTCTATTACAAAGATAACTACTTGTCCGCCTTAGCCTTCCCCTTATCCTTACTGGATCCTTTGGTCCGTTCATTTTTAGTTACATTCATATGGTTCAAGCAAGGGTAATCATAACTAGCTCAGCAAGTATAACAGTTATAGTCGAGGATCATGCATGAATTATATGAATATTTTTCTTCTATAACTGAATCAATAGTTATGAAGTACTATAGATGAATCAAAATATCACTTCTCTTTTCTTTAAAATGTTTAATGATGAACACCATCAGTTAAACCTTGAGTTTGGTCAAAGACCTTGAGCATTTCATTCTTTCTTTCTTTAAAAAGGACAACCCGGCACTAAGTTCGTAAGTCCGACATTCTTACGAGCACGTCTAGGTGATCAACCTCTATGTTGTACAACACTACTACATTAAACGTATCTATGTTTAAGTTTTGGCTTTCTGCTGTGTTTATTCATGAACTGCAGAATCTGATATTGGGTACCCACTTGACGGCCCTTCCGTGAAATGTTACCGCTTATTTTTTACCATGGCTTGGCGAAACTTTTCTCGGTATAAAACTACGCTTGGCAAGGGAAACAAAGTTGAGCAGTTTTGGTTTTTTGTTATGTACAGTCCACTATATGTTAGTCTAACCTAATCTAAAGAACATGATAATGTGTTGGACATGTAATGAGATGTTATGTCAGGTTGTTAATGTTCATATGGTGAAATTTCATAATAATTTGATAAGTTGTATAAGGGCTAAAACACGACGCTCATGAGAAGGTGTAATGTTGTTTAACCTTAAGATTCGAGACTTCGGTCTTGTAATGTCTGATTCATGGTAGTAAGAAAAACTTAAACTAAGTTATCAAGTTATACTGAAAGTGGGAACTAAACTTAGAAAGTTAATGTTAGTGTAACTAACGAGTGTTGTCAATCGTATGGTATATGTGTATAGGACTTGTGGTGAACATGAGTAGTGATCGTTTAACCTACGCACGAGGCAAGTTTTTGAATCCTATTCTTATGTTAAGCAAGCTCCTTGTCCTAACTTGATTACGTTTATGCAAGTTTCCTTACTCTATCTTGATTATAATTTAAATATGCCCTACCTTGATTACAATTATGCAAGTTTACCTTGTTTATAAGTTATGCAAGTTTCTGAATCCTATTTCTTTTGTATTGAGCAAAGTTCTTTATCCTGTTTTCTTATTGGAGAAATGTAACCTTAGCTTACTATTATTGCTCAAGCAAGGTTTATTATATCTTTTATTGCTTTAAACTTTATCCCTAAAGCATGACTTTAATGTATAACATTATTCAGTCGTGGTTTATAAATATTTTGTATTATATCAGTTGTCATTAAACTCTTGATTCAACTAATACTTAGTTAATGTATGCTGAACTCTAAATAACCCTTAAAGATTATCCAAACAAAACTACCTTTGGTGTGGACTCGTATGTTAAAACTGAGATGAACAACCCTATGTTAGGGGATTATTTACGCGTAAGCGTTAAGATGTTTGTGCACCATACATGGTACAAAGGGTTGATCCCCCTGAGTACGAGAAGGAAGGTCCATATAATCTAACGACTGTTAAAGGTTTAAGTAGAAATACCTACAACTTGGGACATAGTTCATGGTTTTGTGACCCTCAGATGAATTCTAACTTCAGTTTTTGTTTGTCAAGAGAATGTTGTACAATTCAATTAAGCTTATTCATTGCAAGTTATTATGTCCTTTTAAGTGAGAATTTTTTTTGCTCAGTCTTGCATATATATAACCATTGTAGTTAAACTTGAGAAGGTTGACGAGCAAACCACTAGCAAAGGAAAAGGCATGATGAACAAGTGAATGTAAGCAATTATTTTTTTGCATTTGACAATTGTATTAATGTTAGATAACCTGGTGTAGACACTAGAAATTTTCTGTACTAATGTTACTAACATTGCAGGAGGACAGATTCGTCTTTTAAGAGAGAACCCTGAAATACAATCCAAATCCATAACGGATACTACCGGAAGTGCAGCATCAACCCCGGATCGCAATCTGGGAGTAACAATTTCAACCTCGAATCTAACCCCGAGACCTGCAGATACAATACCGGAACACACACCGGAGAAGACCGATTAATCTTGTAAATAACCCCGATGTATCCAGTCTCAGTCCCAACCATGGGAATAGCCACCAACCTTGGTGATAACCCCAAGGAATGTAGTTTCGGAGATAACCCCAGAAATGCTTGTTTCAAATGCCATCAGCTTCAATCTAGGCACTCACAACAAAATACACCGTACAACCCTAAGAATAACATCGGAAGATGACACACCCTCAAAGATGACAATGAGGACCTTCAACAAATCGCAGCGATACAATCTCAAAGAAAGTCTCGAGCAACGCGTCGCTTTATCGGCCCAATCTGGTGATAACACCTGTGAGGGGCAACATCGCCATCTCGTCCAACACAATGGCACGTCTCGTCTCTACGCAACAATGTCCCACAAGCCTAACCAATCCCGAGTGACTATTGTGCGGGGTAATAGATGAAAGTTGAAGCTTGAAGACAGGAGGGCATCGTCCCATCTTCAAAGACTTCGTACAAACTCTAATCCCATGCCATCGTACAACTCTCGATAACGGCGGTCCAAAATAGGTCCTGAATACCTCAAAACGGATGCCCGGATTGCACTTCTCAAAAAGCAAGCAACACGACTCTCAACGTGTAGAAGCCCTTTTTATCAGTCAGCTGTAAGCCTTCTCACACACTTTAGAGTCTTTCTCTTCATCTTTGCACACACCCTTCTACACGTTGAGAGTCGTGTTGCTTGCTTTTTCCTGAACTTCAAATCAGTGGTTTTCATTCCATCAGATATTATATATATATATATATATATATCAAATGTGTGTCGGACTTTGTTCGATGAGCCTGAACTTGATGCAGTGCGTTTACTCGCTTTTATATATATATATATATATATATATATATATAATCTGTGGTCAAACTCATTCGATGAGCACAGATTTTTACATCCGGTGCATTTACTTCTTTTATATATATATATATATATATATATATATATATATATATATATATATTAATTCTGCTGAGTTCCCTTCGTGGCAGTTGATCGCTTTACAACTTTCTTTACGTTTTGTCCCGCCTGGAGTTTCCTCCGTGGCGGTTGATAGCTTTTAATAGCTTTATTTATATTTCTGATCCCCCATGGAGGTGCTTCGTGGTTGGTGATCATGTCTGTATATATATATATTTACCGCTTTTATATATATACCTGCTTATTGCTTTTATACAAATTGCAATATTCTGTGCGCCTAGGAATCATGTGATCACAGATTCATCCCATTGGATCAAGATTATGTTCCCGTGATGGACATTTTCAGCTGTAAGCAGCTTATAAATTATTCTGCGATGTCTGAATTTCCTCAGATGGTTTCCATACCCACGAGGAAGTCGGCATTATTTTTGTATATCATTTTCATACGGATGCCTCACATCCGTCAAATAAAATCAATCCAGCCGATCACTTAATAAAAAATGGGAGTGTAAAAGGTCTCAATTCTTATTGAGCATCAGGGTTTGAAAAACCTTTTTTTTATAAAACATCACAGCCATATCTTGCTAAAAACTAAATTTTTACATAAATTAAAATCCTGTGTATATAGGTTCGAACGAGGCCTCGCTCAACTTTCATATAACATCACATTGACCCACACACATACACACACTCAGATAATAGTTTCTTGAAAAGAAGCTGTCACCGTGGTAACACAGATGTCAGGGGGTGCCTAACACCTTCCCTCCGCATAACCAAGTCCCCGGACCCTAAATGAATCTCGGTTTGTGGGACCAGTATATCGAGTGTCACATTCTTTGGGTCAATGTGCAAACCTTTTCTCGGTTGTGTTGGTACAACCATTTAAAAAACCAATTGGTGACTCTTAACAGTCCCATCGTCGACATTATACATGTCAGACCTTTTTCACTTGTTTTTTCAAACAAATCTTACCTAAAATGAGAACACCAAAGAACAAGTAACGGAAAGGGAAACCCAAAAATCCCGACGTCGACAGGTGGCGACTCTGCTGGGGACTCCAGTAAGAGGACTTAAGCCGCTACTACAATCTTTTCAAAAACTGTTATCTGCTTGTGTGTTGATGTTGCATTTACATTGGATGAATGTGTACGAATGCATGTCTTGTTTGAGCTTAGTGCTTCGCATCATATCTGCGTGTGATGTTAGTGCTTCGCACTATAAACTGCTTATGATATTAGTGCTTCGCACATGTCATCATTTCATATGGTGAGACGCGATGTATGTGAATGTATGTTGTGTGGTCCCTCCCCCAGGAGGCTATCCCATTGGTGTTTGATTACTGGACTCGTGAGAAGACTAATTCTCCGAGGCTTAGGAAAGGCACCACCCAAATTCGCTCCAGTTGAAAGACCGGATTAACTTCCCGTCTAGTAGATTGTGATGATTTGGGAACCTTCATGCAAAAAAGCCGCGAGAGTAACCTAAGATAGGTCAGCCTCTGATAAACCCAAACGGAGGAAAGTCTCTTTAAGCTCTCATTTCAATTACTTGTAAACACAATTACTTGTAATTTCATTCCATATTTATCTCCATGTAATGAGAAATATGAAGCAATGTGTCCACATACATGCTAAAAATAGCTGACCCCTATTTTTGCAGGATAAAATTCCTAAAATGGACACATCACATAGCATGTTATTATACACCTTCCCTAAAGACTAAACTATGCCAGTCTTTCCAGGGAATCAATCGGACCTACTACCCTTAAAAGTCCAAAAGCGCAACAGCTACATATCGATCATGTCATCATCCTGACCGGTCGAACTTAATCCGAGCTCAAAAAGAATTCGACGAATTAAGTAAACAAATCACAGATTTGGTCGTTTCTATTAAAAGAATTACACCAGTCTACACAGGGTCAGAAAATACCCGTACATACTGAGCCCTCCACACAAGGAGGAATCCCGGTCATTACCATACCAGAGCCACAGTTGGATATGACCAATAAAACTCATGATGTTGCCCATCCCACTGGAGATCCAGACAATGGTGACATCAAAAAGAAAGTCCTCCAAATGGAAGAGACCCTTTGCACTATCAAAGGAATTGGAACACATGGGAGTGTTTCATATGTTGATCTATGTATTTTTCCTGGTGTTCACTATCTAGAAAAATTTAAAACTCCTGACTTTGAAAAATATGACGGGTTAGGGGATCCTTATACACATTTAAAAGTCTTTATTGGAGAACTGTGATCCTATGCAGAGGATGAGAAACTTAGAATGCAATTGTTCCAAAAGAGTCTAACTGGAGAAGCCTGTTCGTGGTACACCAGATTAGACAACTCCAAAATCCATAGCTGGGAAGAGGTAGCACATGCCTTCCTCACTCAATATAGTTTTCAAACTCAGATGGCTCCTGATCGGTATCAAATTACCATGATCAAGTAACAGTCCAACGAGTCTTTCAGAGAGTATGCTCAAAGGTGGAGACGCCTGGCTACCCAAGTTAGTCCTGCCATGACAGAATCAGAAATGGTCATGACATTCATAGACATACAAGAAGCTCCCTTCTATGAGAGAGTTTTAGCCGACATCGGCAAACCGTTTTCTGAAATGGTTAAACATGGGGAGATGGCTGAAATGGGGTTGAAATCAGGAAAGATTCAAGACCTAGACGCACTCAAAGCTATTGCTGATCACATCCAATCTGGAAATTATGGGAACAACCCCCGGAGGGTCCATAAAAAGAAAGAGGAAGATGTTTCCCTGATACTACAGAGGCAAAAAGGCAATCAAAATATGCCTATTCAAAGGAGAAACTACACTCCCTTTCCAAAGACAAACCCTGCAAACCCTCCAATTACTAAAAGGTGGAGAAGTCAAACGCCATCGAGTGTTTACACCCTTAGGGGATACCCTCGAGAACATTCTTAATCTTCTGACAACACAGAAGAAAATTACGCATCTTCTTCCACCAGTCAGCCCTAATGGACGGGGTTTCAATGCTGCTAGGAAATGTGTTTATCATGCCGGGGCACCTGGACATGATACTCAGGATTGTTGGGCCTTAAAACACAAGATCTAGGACCTAATAGATAATGGGGAGATCTTAGCCACCAAACCCGATCAGCCTCATGTACAAGACAACCCTCTTCCTCAACACAAAGAAGAAGAGGTCAACATGATTAATTGGAGCAGTGGACAGAGTTCCAACTTCATCTGTGATTCCCCCCAGACCATCAAAGACGGTGATGACAGGTGGGATTATGCCAAGTTCCAGTTCACAATGGAACGAAAGATGAAAGCTCTTTGCAAATAAATTGAGCAATTGGCGGAACTGGTGACTTATCAGCATCAAGTGACTCGACAATTAATCAGCCAGGAGCATGCCAGTCTCCTACCTATCGTCATGAATATTCCCTCGTCACTTTTAGAAAATGAAATGCTGGAAGACAAAGTGACGAAGAGAGCAAATGCCAAAGCCCATCGGGATTTTGCCAACAAACGGGAATTGGACCTATTTGGGCCAACCCATGGAGGAAATCCTTCACATGTTAATAAATGAAGGAAGGATCAGTTCCCTTCTACCTCCAATCAACCCCCGTTCGGGATGGTACAACTCTGATGGAGTATGTCAATACCACTCCCACTCTCACAGTTACAGCACAGAAGAATGCTTGGCACTCCGCCACCTTATTCAAAATCTAATCGACAGTGGTGTACTGCGCTTGGCAGATAACGACACTGTGTTACGTGCAAGTGAAAATGCAAGCCCTACTAAGTGGAAAAGTGTGGTAGCAGTTATATCCACTGAAGTTGAAGGGATTAATACTTTGCTCACAACACCGATAATTCAGCTCAAAGGAGGAAACAATCCTTTGAAAGTTGCCGCTCCCGAGCCAATCAACTTGCCATGCAGAGCACAATATCCTATTGTTAGCTTGCGCAAGGTTTCGTGGAATTATGGAGAAGGTGAAGGATCCACCTCACATACCACTGCTGCAGTGTCGAAGGAAAATCCACTGTATCTTCCCCATCGGGTGATGAACCCCACCACCAAATCAAAGGGGAAAATACCCATGGAGAAGATTGAAAAATTCCTCCGCGCTGTGGGTCATAACGAAGCCTCGGTGGTTTTAAACTTGAAGGAAGCTCCACCACAAATATCAATTTTGGGCTTGGTCCTAACTTCCGAGAATCACTGGAAGGTCTTGTTAAAGGTTTTGGAAGAAGCCTATCTTCTGACATCAGTGGATACAGAAAAATTTCAACACATGGTTGATCACATTTTCAACAATAATGTGATATCCTTCACTGATGTTGACATACTGCCCGAAGGGACTGGTCATTGCAAACCGTTGCACATTGCGGTCTTGTCCTCCGGATATATGGTGACTGGAGTCTTAAGAGATGGAGGTTCCTCTCTGAATATCTGCCCATATGCCACCTTGGTGAAGATGAATATCAATCTCAACCAAATTTGGAGTAGCCATACTATCATCAAAGCTTTTGATGGAGCCCGCCGTAACTCGGTTGGAGTAATTGAGCTGCCAATCAAAATTGGCCCTCATACATTCTACGTATCCTTCCATGTGCTCAAGATAGATTCGGGATACAACCTGCTCTTGGGAAGACCATGGATCCACATGGCAGGGGCAGTCCCCTCCACCCTTCACCAATAATTGAAGTACATTATCAACAATAGCCTGGTCACGGTCAATGCTGAACCAGAGATTCCTTAGCACGGGGACATTCCGTTCATCAATGCCAATGCAGACGTAGAACCAGTCAGTTTTCATGCTTTGAAAATAAGTAACACCCAATACCATGCTATTGGAGCAGCACTGCCCGAACCCCACATTTCTGCTGAGGTGATGTCAGCCACTCAAGAAATGATGTCGTTGGGTCATAAGCCAAGACAAGGGTTGGGTAAAGATGGCCAGGGTATCCAGTACCCTATTCGATTAACCAAGCAAGTTGGAACAGCTGGACTAGGCTATTCTGCCAGCTCTAGTCACAAGAATCCTCATAAGCATCAACAGATTCCTTCAGCTTCAACCATGTGGCGTTCGACTTCGCCTTCAAACTCTAAGTCCGCACAACCTCCAGTAAAGGTGCCAGCCAATGTCATAACCATGTTATTTCCTAAGCAGAAACCGGTGGAGGAAAAGAAAATCGTTATTCCAGATCCCGCAATCAAAGAAGAGGAGCAGAGAATCAAGGAAAACGTTGTCCGAAACCCAAACCCAACCTTGATCAAACCACTTCTTTCAATCTCGGAACCTTAGAAAGCCCTAAGTTAATCCAGATTGGTTCAGACCTTACCCCAAACCAACAGAATGACATGGTTACACTATTAACCCAATTCAGGACGTGTTTGCATGGTCTCATGAAGACATGGTGGGTTTCTCCACTAACATTGTCCTTCATCGCCTTCCCATTAAAGAGGGATTTAAGCCAGTCAAGCAGAAACTCAGGCGATTGAAATCGGAGTGGAGTTCAAAGGTGAAAGAAGAAATTGTGAAACAATTTCAAGATGGCATCATCATGGTGTCTACATATCCTGAGTGGATATCCAACATTGTACCCGTGACTAAACCCGGAGGGAAGGTGCGAGTTTGCGTGGATTACCGGGACTTGAATAAAGCTTGCTTAAAAGATAGCTTTCCAGTGCCATTTATCTACATTCTCATTGATAATACTGTGCAGTACGACATGTACTCCTTTGCTGATTGCTTTGCGGGGTACCATCAGATCATGGTTGCCGAGGAAGATCATGAGAAGACTGCTTTCATCACTCCTTGGGGAACTTTTTGCTATAGACAGTTGTCATTCGGCCTCATCAATGCCGGAGCTACCTATCAACGAGCTATGATGGCTCTTTTCCATTACTTAATGCATAAAGAGATTGATATCTATGTGGATGACATCATTGTCAAGTCCCGGAAGGAGGATGACCATCTAGACCATCTCAGAAAGTTGTTCAACAGGTTGCGTAAGTACAACTTGAAGTTGAATCCAGCTAAGTGCGCCTTTGGCATCAAGTCAGGTAAGTTGCTAAGATTTCTAGTTAGCCACAAAGGGATTGAGCTGGATCCTGCCAAAATCCAAGCCATCACGGAAATGCCCATTCCTCAGACAGAGAAGGAAATACGGGGATTTTTGGGAAGGATCAACTTCATTAGCAGGTTTATCTCCCAACTCACAACAACCTGTGAGCCAATCTTCAAGTTATTAAGGAAGAACTCCTCCATGAAATGGAATGATGAGTTCCAGAATGCCTTCCTTACAATCAAGAAACAGCTAGTCAAAGCTCCTGTCTTGGTACCACCCAGGGATGATGTTCCCCTGTTCATGTATATGTCCGTAAGTGACAATGCTATGGGCTATATGTTGGGACAGAAAGACGATAGAGGCCAAGAACGAGCTATCTATTACCTCAGCAAAAGGTTCAGCAGCAGTGAACACAAGTATACTCTGATCGAGAAGACGTGTTGTGCTTTAGCATGGGCTTCCATGAGGTTACAACATTACCTCCATGGTCACACAACCCATCTCATATCCCGCGTGGATCCTCTTAAGTACGTGTTCAACAAACCCATGTTGAATTGCCGACTGTCCAGATGGCAGTTGATCCTATAACAATTTGACATCGTATATGTGACTCAAAAGTTCATCAAAGGTCAAGGAATCGCTGATTAACTGGCCGCCGCACCTTCAGGGGATTTCAAACCCTTGAAACATATTTCCCTAATGAAAGAGTAATGACAGTGCAGCAACACCATCAGTATGATACGCACTAATCATGAAAGATGTATTTTGATGGAGCTATTAATATGGAAGGTTCTGGAGCTGGAGCAGTTCTAATATCTGGTACGGGGGAGCAGTATCCCGTTGTCGTCAAATTACAGTTTGTCAACACCAATAATATGGCTGAGTATGAAGGCTGTCTCATGGGGCTAAAATATGCCCGTTCAATGGGCATCAGGCGGTTAACTGTCCTTGGAGATTCGGAGTTGGTAATCAGACAATCCATTGGAATCTATCAAACTAAGGAACTACATTTGCTGCCCTACCATCGGCAGGTTTTGAAGATGGCTTTGGAGTTCGAAGAAATATCCTTTCTACACATTACTCGTAATAGGAATGACTTTGCAGACGCACTAGCAACTTTGGCCTCCTTGATTCGCATATCAGACAAGGAACACTTGTCAAGCGTCATAATTTCCCTGAACAAGGCCCCAGCCTATGGGAATTACATTGGAGAAGTATTGGATGAGCTACCTCCCATCCAACCTCCTTGGTATCAGCATATCAAGGAATATCTGCGAGATGGATCTACACCACCGAGGCGAGCTTTGGACCGAGAAAAGGCGGATCCATCGACTTGCTATGAAGTTCTACCTGAGTGGAGATGCGCTCTACAAAAGAGATGCAGGACTAGGTCTCCTAAGGTGTCTAGACAAAGATCAAGCCCAAAGGCTTATGGATGAAATTCATGGTGGAGTCTGTGGCCCCCACATGAGTGGCCCTGTCCTTGTCAAGAAAGTCCTCAGGACGAGACATTATTGGCTATCTCTCAAGGCTGATTGCCATGACCACGTCAAAAGATGCTATCGATTGCCGATTTCATGGAAATGCTATACGCCCCCCCACGGGAGCTCCACAATATGAGTTCGCCTTGGCCCTTCTCAATGTGGGGAATGGACGTTATCGGGCCCATTGAGCCTAAAACCAGTAATGGTCACCGATTTATCTTTACCATGATCTACTACTTCACTAAGTGGGTAGAAGCAGCCTCCTTCCCCAGGGTCACTAAAGAAGTCATCATTGCTTTCATTAGAAACAATGTCGTTTGTCAATATGGACAACCAGAGGTGATTGTGTTAGATAATGCCAAAAGCCTCAACAACAAAATGATAGAGGAATTATGCGGTAAGTTCCACATCAAACATCTCAACTCTGTCATCTATCATCCAAAGATGAACGGTGCTGTCGAAGCGGCTAACAAAAACATTAAGAAGATTATGCAAAAGATGTCCACCAATCACAAAGATTGGGCTGACCTATTGTTACTCAGTTAGACTACAGAATTTCAATGCGTACTTCAACTAGGGCAACCCCCTACACTTTAACCTATGGGATGGAAGCAGTGCTCCCCATAGAATTTGAGATGGAATCTCTCAGAGTGTTGACTGACGCTCAGCTAGATGAAGACCAATGGGTGCAAGAAAGGTATCACCAATTGTCTCTGATTGACGAAAGGCGAACCGCGGCTATCTTCCATGGTCAGTTATATCAGCAAAGGATCGCCAGATCCTACAACAAAAAAGTCCGACTACGGTAGTTTAAACAACATGACGTGGTTTTGAAGAAGATTCTTGACAACCAAGATCAGGCTAAAGGAAAATTCGCTCCTAACTGGGAAGGCCAGTTTATTGTCAAAGAAGTATTGACAGTAGGCGCTCTCAGATTACAAGAAATGGACGGCGATGAATTTCCACAACTCATCAACTCAGACACCGTGAAACGGTATTATGTCTGAAGTAACCAGCAAACACCCTGATGCATAATCATCAGGTCACCAGTCATTCCGGTTCTTTAACCCTTTACCACCTACAACTTTTCTACACTTTGCCCCTCAGGGAAACGTACTCTTCAAGTCAGCAGCCTGGCTTTCTCCTTTACACTCATACAATTCAGGTCATCCCACCGCGGATTGAACCTCTTGCGTTCGCAATTTGGCTACCCATACATGGGATCAAACTTCTCCTACCTGCAGTTTATCCTCAACCTAGGATTAAACTTTCTCCTCCCCGCACTCTGACTTGCACATGGGATTACACTTTTCTTCTCGCCCTGAGGGGCGAACTACGTCGACCTGATCTTCTCTTCAATAGGAGTACGTAGGCAACCATTTTATATGGCCCAATCGCAATAAAAACAAAAACAACAAAAAACATTTCTACCCTCTTCTCCTCATAAAAACAACTAAAAACATTCCTACACCATGTCAGCCATATGCAGCATTGAACCTCTTACACCAGGTTCGAACTACGCAGACCTGATCTCCTCTTCAATAGGAGTACGTAGGCAACCATTCATGGTGCGGTCTCACCCCTACCAAAATACAAACCATTGTCAGCGGGTATTGGGATTCTCTTTCAATCCACTACATTTCATTCGGCTTCAGACCAAAGGGATGGAATTACCTGAACTCCTCCGAAATAGGAGATTCGGCGATAATCTAAGCTGCGGTCATACCTCGAAGAGCAACACCAAACCATAAGAGGTGGAATTAACTAGGCTTCTCCTAAATAGAAGTATTGGCGACCATCTGTGGTGCGGTCAATCTCAGGGAGGAAAGCCACACTCCTCTCCACATTTCCATAACAGAAACAAGTCCCAAGACACCAAAGATGGTAGGGATACATAGATCGATGATCCATTCTGAACTATCCAGAGATAGCTCAATGTCCATCCACCAAGGAAGAATTCAGAATACATCAAGATCACAAGCCCTGAAGCAATATGCAAAATATCAAGTAAATAGCAAGGCATATCTAAAAGGGAAGTGATCCAAAAATATATTTTCCTGTCATATATAATGTTGTTTGATATATATACAATGTAAAATGTACATGACAAAATGGCTAAGATAGTCTGTGCAGGTAAATACAAGCTCATCTACGGATCAAGGTACATGCGAGCTAGCAAGACCAACATGGCATCCCTCTCAAATGAAGGATGTAAAGTTGTAGTCTCCTGGATAAGAATATCCACACGACCCAACGGATCTGTAGCCATCTGCATGATGACCATATGCTCATCGATATAAGCGCTCATCTCTGCAATCATACCAGTGGTAAGGGACCTCGCTGCAGTACTATCTGTGACAGCCACATCCCGGGCAGATATAGCACTATCCCGCTCAACTATCATTGCGTCTCTGTCTGATCTAGCCTCATCCCGCTCAACAACAGCGTCATCTCTGCGATCTAATGCCACGTCTCTCTCTAACAGGGCGACGTCCCTCACATCAAGAGCAGTCGACATCATAGATCGAATCTGATCTCTCTTAAAGGTCATCAGATGAAGACTCTGCTCTAAATACTGTGTCGAGTGCTGGATCACAAAAGTACTGGTACTAGGAGAATCCAGAAGAAATGCTGGCAACCCAGCAGCGGTATCCTCCTCGATGTAGGTATCAATGTCCTCTATAGGCTCTACATCGTATAACTCGCTCTCTGGTACTGCAAATACTACTACAGCCAATAGAACCTCCGTATCCATCCATGCGGAGTACTCTGCGGAATAACCGAGACTACTAGAAGGAAAAGCAGCTAGCTCACGCTGATCCCAGCAAGCGTATACACGAGATCGATCCTCGGCTGAGAGGTATCGAGAAGCTGAACGCTGACCTGCCGGCCCCTCGAAGGGATGAAAATCTTGGAA
Organism: Panax quinquefolius; assembly: GCA_020205615.1. Lineage (NCBI taxonomy): Eukaryota > Viridiplantae > Streptophyta > Magnoliopsida > Apiales > Araliaceae > Panax > Panax quinquefolius. The sequence continues at coordinate 19,613,221 of CM035165.1, forward strand.
CTGGTCGAACTGCGACATCATGGCTAAAGGGTGATAAGTCGTCACGCCCCTCAGGCCAGCCAGACGGAGGAAATCCATGCCCGGAGCATGAGTAATGAAGCTGTATGGTGAGCAAAGCCCCGAGCACAACAATATGCTAAATGGATCTCTGATATCTGCCAAAAATACGGACCAGGACTGAGCATCTACACACTCCGATGGCTGAAAGGAATATAACATAGCCACCTCATAGGAGAAGCAATACCGTCTTGTCTCTAATGGTACCAACCGGTCGCATGAAGTGTGACATAAACCACACACAGCTGACATGGAAACTTCCGATAAAACACGTCGACGGATAAATCTTTGCGATGGATCTTGATCGCAGGGTCTCTACCACGATCATGGGTATAATGGTACGACCCTCCCTGAGAGCTCTCACGGCCATGGTAACTCCTATGTCTATCTCATCCATGTATCGCGGCATATACACATATATGCCGATTACATATAAATCGATACATCAACTCTGGCCAAACGCCAATGATCCTCTGACGTAATAAAATCCCCTGAATGTCGTGAGTAGCTATCCTCCCCACCAAATCTGTCATATAAAAAACGCTGAGAGATCACATGGCCAAATGTCAGCTCATCCTGTACCATTCTGCGCCTCAATCTTGTGAGAGTCATGAATCGTCTACTCATGTCTCCCAAAGCCATGTGTACGCAAGGTCAGTCTAGGGGCAGCATCGTCAAACGGGCATACTCCTCTAGAGTAGGAGTCAACTCATGGGTGCCAAAACGGAATACCTATTTATCAGGTAGCCAATGCTCTATCATCCCGTCCACGAATCCTGCAGGAACTTGAAATACCAAAAGGGTCATGGTATGCTGCAGCAACAGATCTACAGTCACCTTGTCTGGTGGTGACATGCTATCGTACCACGATCTCATACCCAATGCCACCACTGACGGTGGGGTATGATCTATACGGCTAACTGTCGAAGAAGACATCTGTGCGGGCCGTGTCATAAGACCATCCAGGGGTCAATGCCGAATATCTCTGGACATACATACATATGCATAACATGATACATGCATAACAGATAATGGATGGCAATATGATATAGGGAATGAAAAAATGGTGCATATATTTCTAAATATATCATCATCTAATACATCAGCTCTATACAGCTACAAGTACATAAAAATGGGGCACATACGCCCTACTACTAACAGAGGCCTATCAAAAGATATAGCGAGAATGGGGAACAGCCACCCAATATCTAACAGAGGCCTATCAAAAGATATAACAAGAATATACATCAGAAGGAGAACAGGGTCTCGATGTCCACGTCCTCAATCCTGTCCACCTGATGTAACTCCTCCTGAGTCACTGGATCTCTATCAACAGGGATATCAGGCCTATAAAGGGGAGGATCTGCGCTGGCAAAACCAAATGGGTCGTCGAGGGCGGCACACCGAGCTGGAAGGAACAAATGTCTCACTTCTCTACTAGATCTCCTTTAAATCTTGAATAAATATGTGTGCCTGATCCAACTGTTGGGTCAAGCTATCAATCTGGGTCAGATGAGTCGGAGCTCGGACACAAGCCACCCAATCCATCATCATCAAAGATCATGGAACCATGTCCCCATAAAGCGTGTGGCACGGATGGGCCCCAATAGTCTTGAGGGAGCCACCAAATGACTGGAATATCTCCTGAGTACATGGACCCTCTGATAAATCAAAACCGTCAACTCCCAATAATGGAATATCAGTGGTGGGTGACTGTGATACTGGCCAATGACGCTTGATAGGAGGTAAGATCGGTATGCGAATCTCCCCTGTGGTGCTCCTAATAGCACGCTCTCCTAAATAAAGCTCCCAGCCTCCATCTGTGAAGAGAGGAAATCTCCGGGTGGAAATCAAATACTCTACTCCAGTAGGGTGTCCATCCTCAAAACAAATGATCAAATGATCCCCTGAATATGGAAGCCATGTAATGGCGTCAGCCGTCAGTAGCTCCAGCTGCATACGGCAATGAGCGAAGCCCTAAGATACAGGGACCTCTGGCAAAATAGAATGGTGCCATCGTCGTCCTTGTGGATAGGTATCTAAGCCTAACACACTCATAGGACGTAAACATGGAAGCCTCTCATAGGCCCAAAACTGCCAACACAATGGCAAAACATCTGATATCAGTAAACACTCTTAACCTGTGAAAGGAAAAAGATAAGAGAAATACTCACTAGCAGAAACGGGTAAAATCCTAGCCAAGCCTCGGTCAAACCACATGGCGCGAGATGCATGCCCGGAGGAAATAGGAAAAGGTGTAAGAGCCCCGGTCATACTCTCTCTATACTGGTCCACATCGCGTGTGGCCGACTGACCAGCGAAAAGATACCGTGGAAGAGTTATCTGCTATGAAAGCGACCTCGAATGATCATCGAGAACAATCGCCTCGAATCGATCCTGATCCTAACATCATCGAGCATGGGCTCACTCAATAGCCCGCTTATAACATCTACTCAAAGGACACGAACAGACGATCCCCCGCCTTTGGCGCCCCAATCGAAACTCCTAATAGGGATCGGACGGTAGTAGGGGTGATATTCGCCATGCAAGGCACTGGATCCCCTCCAAACTCCATACCTGTGATAAATTGCCAATCCATAGGCGTCATCATCACCTCGCAATCCAGTAAGTGGAGTGACTGAGTCTGATGAAACCATCGCTTAGACAATGCCCTGAGGTAACCCCAGGGACAACGACGGGGAAGGATGGAGAAAAATGCCCCAAATCCCCACTCATGCACTACTACTCTATAATCAGGATGAAGTGCCTGGTACATGGAGTGGATGCTAAACCAGTTCCCCCGAGGCTGTGTAAAACCTGGAACCTGCATGAAAAGCAGATCAACATCAAAACCCTTTAAATCCTCATCAATAGGAAAGAAGGAAGATAAAGTCTAACGTCATACCTCGTTAGCATTCAAGTACATCGATGGGTGTCTACCCAAATCACCCAGCAACTCTAGGTTCACCACCTGGATGCTCAGAAGTTCCCTACGAGGGATAGATGCAGTAGGAGCGGGATCCTCAATATCCACCTCCTCATCCTCGACATCTGGAACCTCTACCTGGACAGGACGAATCACAGCCTCCACCAACCGGCGAGGCTGTCTAATAGAACGGGGACGAGGCACTTCAGAAGCCCTCCGCTATACGCCAGAAGCGGTCCTATAGGAACTGCTCGGCTGATCCGGATCCATAATATCTGGACAACAAGTCTCTAAATCACCTCAGAAAGGGTGTGGTATTCCCTTACCTAGAGCTTTCTAAAATGCATTATGTGACTATATGCATGCATGCATTTACTTTAACATATAATAGAGTTAGAATGCATGACTACCCAATGCCTACATTTGGAAAAATTTTGCCATAGTCCCCTTTGAAAATAGGACTATCCCCATGCACACAGGCATGTCTAGGTGGCCATTCAGTAGCACACCTGTCCCAAAGTCATATACATAATATATGCATTAAAAATCAAATTATTATGCATAAGTCCAACCTCAATGCTAGGAGTACTTTGCCTTTCTACCTTTTGCTCATTGGACCTCAAATAGGACAAAAAATAAAAGAAAAAGGTGCCAATTTGACTGTCTCAGAAGTCAACTTTTTTCACATCATTATGTTCAGTATGGTTTAATACTAACATTTACTATGTTAAATATTTTTTATCAAGTCATTTGTGCATACATAATCACTACTATGTGTTTAGATGCATTTCGTGCAATATCTCACAATCTAACTGGATGAAACCGAAAAAATACGACAATCGTTACGAGATAGTGTAGAACACTTGTGCGGTGATGAAATTTGCGAAGCGGCCGAACTCAAAGAAATCAAGATGGCTCACGGATTTTACTAAGCGAGGCGAGTTAAAAATGAACCTGCAAAGGCAGGCTGCTAGATTTATCATCCACGCTGGTCAGCAGCTCACTTCACTGTACCGCAGCGGTGCACCTGCGACTCCTCCATGTGGGTCCCACCCCTCCAGCTCGGTCCAGTTCCAGTTGAAACGGAGTTCTTACGGGCTAGAAAGGTCAAATTGGGAATAAAAATGCCACGCGATTGAAGCAAAACAAAGATACATCCCGGTCTTCTCGGATGAGACTTTGAATCAAGACATCACTCATTGGTAGTCGCCTAAACACAAGGTATACTCGCCGATAACCTCAATTGTCACAAATCACATACGACAATACCTTATCTGGTCCGATCTCGCCGACTCGTGTCGTTACCTTCATGAGTTCCCACCAGAAATTCTGACGTGAGTCTCGACCAGAGGGTTACAACGTAGATCCCCGGTGGGGGGGTATAACACGTTCATCCGTTGACATGTCCATTAACGAAGGTCAAGCAGCCTTGATGTTATTTCAGCTGATGGCAAGTAAACCCATCGACCTTGAGGACCGTTCGATAGTCGCGTCGTGCGTGCTTATGCGTCCCCGATGAGGTCCCCGCCGGGTTTCTGACATATTCATCCGTTGATATGTCCATCAATGAAGGTCAAGCAGCCTTGACGTTATTTCAGCCGATGGCAAGTAAACACATCGACCTTGAGGACCGTTCGATAGTCGCGTACGTACTCATGCGTCCCCAGTAGGTCCTCGGCGGGGGTTACAACATAGATCCCCGGTGGAGGTTACAACACATTCATCCGTTGACATGTCCATCAACGAAGGTCAAGCAACCTTGACATCATTTTAGCCGATAGCGTTTAAACCTGCCAGAGCTATATAGAGTCGTTTCAAGGTTCTCATACCAATTACTTTCATATTCCCAAATGGATCCCCTACGGGGTCACAACGCAATGCTCCATTGATCTACACGTCAGCGAAGGTCAAGCAACCTTGACGATCTCCTCACAGAGTTTCAGCCATTGATTCACACGTCAACGAAGGTCAAGCAACCTTGACAGTATATCCCACAAGATGTTTCAGCCATTGATTCACACGTCAACGAAGGTCAGGCATCCCTGACAGCATTTTATGTTGGCAGTAAATCCAACAGAATCATGACATATTCTGGCGATACTAACCAGGAGAGGTCTACATTATCAAAGAGGATAGATGATGGAATATGTTATACACATCCTTAAACAGATCAAGCTTTATCCCCACAGATCTCTTACACATAAGAGGTACATCTTCAGTATCAAGTCATTATCAAGAACACAGGAATTTGGTGATAACTCCAACACCAACATCCTATCGATTCTGGCCAGACATCGATTTGGTCAAGATATGCCAATCCAAATTGAAGCAACGAGGAGCCAAAGAATCATCCCCAAACTTGTTGGGCCACAACCCCGTACACATGCATCATACATTTGCATCATGTTGTTATCCATAGTACCATGTTTATCATGTTGCGTTTCAAGTGTCTGGGATTCTTTATCCTTCCCATGCATCGCCATGCATGAGTATGATAAAAAGGGGCATCTGTAGACACTCGAAATTTTCTAGACTTCATCATTACTAACATTGCGGGAGGACAAATTAGTCTTTTAAGAGAGAACCACGAAAGACAATCCAAATCCATACTGGGATACTACCTAATGCAAAAGATCAACCCCGGATCGCAATCTGGGAGTAACAATTTCAACCTCAGATCTAACCCCGAGACCTGCAGATACAATACCGGAACACACACCGGAGAAGACCGATTAATCTCAGAAATAACCCCGAGGTATCCAGTCTCAGTCCCAACCATGGGAATAGCCACCAACCTTGGTGATAACCCCAAAGAATGCAGTTTTGGAGATAACCCCGAAAATGCTTGTTTCAAATGCCATCAGCTTCAATCTAGGCACTCATAACAAAATACACTGTGCCAACCCGGCAATAACATCGGGAAGACAGGCACACCTCAAAGATGACAATGAGGACCTTCAACAAATGCAGCAGTACAATCTCAGCAAAGTTTGAGCAACGCCTGCTTTATCGGCCCAATTCGGCGATAACATCGGTGAGGGGCAACATCGCCATCTCGTCCAACACGATGCCACGTCTCGTCTCTATGCAACAATGTCCCACAAGGCTAACCAATCCCGAGTGACTATTGTGCGATATAACGGATGAAAGTTGAATCTTGAAGACCGGAGGGCATCGTCCCATCTTCAAAGACTTCGTACAAACTCTAATCACATGCCATCGTACAACTCTCGACAACGGCGATCCGAAATAGGTCCTGAATACGTCAAAACGGATGCCCGGATTGCACTTCTCAAAATCTGAGTGGACATTATAGTGCCTGAATACATGTACTTCGAGACAACCCGACCCGACAAAATTGGGCCGACCCGACCCGCCTCTGGTACACCTGCGGCTCAGCCGCAGGTACACCTGTGGCACATATTGCCTATAAATAGAGGGCTTGGGGTGCTGATTTTTAAGAGAAAAAAGACGGGGAAAACCTGCACAATTTGCTCTCACACTTGCCATATACGATGTATTTTCCCACTTTCAAACACCTGTGAGCTCATATATAGCCTCTTTTGTACCCACAAAAGCCCAGTGTTTACCCACTCTAAAGATATAAAAGCCCTTTTTATCAGTCAGCTGTAAGCCTTCTCACACACTTTAGAGTCTTTCTCTTCATCTTTGTACACAACCTTCTATACGTTGAGAGTCGTGTTGCTTGCTTTTGCGCGGACTTCGGTCCGTGGTTTCATTCCAGTCTGTATATATATATATTATATATATATATATATTTATATATTTATATATATATTCACTAACATTATCGAGTTATGCCTCGATTGAGCCTAGACTTTGGTCTGGAGCGTTTACTGCTTTAATATATATATATATATATACTTATATATATTAACTGTATGCATTGAACTTTGTTCGATGAGCTTAGACTTTGATGCAGTGCGTTTATTAAGCTTTTATATATATATATATATATATATATATATATATATATATATATATATATATATATATATATATATATATATATATATATATATATATATATATATCAACTGTGTCGGACTTTGTTCGATGAGCCTGAACTTTGATGCAGTGCGTTTACTCGCTTTTATATATATATATATATATATATATATATATATATATATATATATATATATATATATGTGTGTGGTCGAAACTCGCTTCGATGAGCACGATTTTTACATCCGGTGCATTTACTTCTTTTATATATATACATATATATATATATATATATATATTTATTAATCCTGCTTGGAGTTCCCTTCGTGGCAGTTGATCGCTTTACAGCTTTCTTTACATTTTGTCCCGCCTGGAGTTTCCTCCGTGGCAGTTGATAGCTTTTAATAGCTTTATTTATATTTCTGATCCCCCATGGAGGTGCTTCGTGGTTGGTGATCATGTCTATATATATATATTTATCGCTTTTATATATATACCTGCTTATTACTTTTATACAAATTGCAATATTCTGTGCGCCTAGGAATCATGTGATCATAGACTCATCCCATTGGATCTAGATTCGGTTCCGGTGATGGACATTTTCAGCTGTAAGCAGCTTGTAAATTATTCTGCGATGTCTGAATTTCCTCATATGGTTTCCATACCCACGAGGAAGTCGGCATTATTTTTGTATATCATTTCATACGGATTCCTCGCATCCGTCAAATAAAATCAATCCAGCCGATCACTTAATAAAAAATAGGAGTATAAAAGGTCTCAATTCCTATTGAACATCAGGGTTTGAAAAACCTTTTTTATAAAACATCACTGACGTATCTTGCTAAAAATTAAATTTTTACATAAATTCAAATCCTATGTATATAGGTTCGAACGAGGCCTCGCACAACTTTCATATAACAGCACATTGACCCACACACACACACACACACACACATTCAGATAATAGTTTCTTGAAAAGAGGCGGTCACCGTGGTAACACGGATGTTGGGGGGTGCCTAACACCTTCCCCCCGCATAACTAAGTCCCCAAACCCTAAATGAATCTCGGTTTCACCGACCCGTATATCAGTGTCACATCACTGGGTCAATGTGCAAACCTTTTCTCTGTTGTGTTGGTACAACCATTTAAAAAACCAACTGGCGACTCTTAACAGTCCCATCATCGACATTATACATGTCGGACCTTTTTCACTTGTTTTTTCAAACAAATCTCACCTAAAATGAGAACACCAAAGAACAAGTAACGGAAAGAGACACCCAAAAATCCCGACGTCGACACCTGGGATTTATTTGATTAAGTTATGTAATCCCTTAATGGGAAGATTTACTGTTAAAATTTTATTTAATTTGGGTAGTTAGAAACAAATGTTTGGAAAGTGAACACCAAATCCTGTGGGAACGAAGTACCTAGATTTGCGGGTGTCACATTCATCGACGTTTAGAAAGGAGAATTGATTATGAGGGTTCAAGACCAAGAAGTAACATTTAATGTGTTCAAAGCCATGAATTTCCCTAAGGATAAGGAGGAGTGTTATCGCATGGATTCGATTAAGAAAGCAGTGGATGATGAGTTATTGAAGATGTTAAATACAAATCCGTTGGAGACTACATTGCTGGGGGATATTGAAAAAGATGATCTAGAATTGATTGTGTATCTACAAATAATGGATGCATTGTCAAGGGTAAACAAATTCAAAATTCTTTTCGAGCCATTGGAGTATGCAGAAAAGTCTTCAGATCGCTTGAAATCATCTTTAGAGGAGCCTCCTACACTTGAGCTCAAGCCTTTACCTAACCATATCAGGTATACATATTTGGGTAATTCATCTACTTTACCTGTTATTATTGCATATGCGCTTAACGAATTGCTTGACCAGGATTCAAAAGTGCAGAAGTCGCAATTACCGCGTGGCGGGATAAGCATGGAATCTTGCGCTCGCGTCGAGAACCCGCTGAGACATCATGACATCGTTTCAAGTCAAGCACCAAGAGGATTACTCTGGGGAGTCTTGGCGGTAGCGTGCGATGCTTAATCACTTCTGAGCTGTTTATTTTAATGTTTAATTAAATTGGTTGTAATTGGTTTTCAAAACGATATATCTGACTGGTTTCAGAGGATTATTGAGGATTATTCTATTTTACGTAATTTTTAACATCGTAACTAGGGTTTACTCTCTGGGAGAGATTCCAACGCAGAAGGAGGCCAAAACTCTACTTTTCTACTTCTTCTTGGGATTTTCTACCAGAGTAGATTATTATTAGTATTTGCTGGATTCATATGAGGATTTGAATAGTGAATTATATTCAGCAATTGGGTTTGATTATTTCTACCTTTCATCTTTCAATTGTTCATTTATTAATCATGTTTAGATTTGATCCCATAATGGCTTTTGGTTCAGTAATGAACTAAACTCCATTATGGGATTCTAACGGATTTTAATGTGTAGTTTGATTGCATGCTTGAATGCTGGATTGTTTTACATATTATATGGGACGTCCATAATGATTGTTTTGAATGTATGAATGCTTGATCACCATCCGTTTCAGTACTTGTATGGAATTGACAATGAACATGCAAGTATGGATTGTAATCATGATAGTATACGTATATGGGGCTGTTTTATATGGCTTGTGTATTTCGTGAACCAGATAGACATATACTGTTTCACCGTATGAGTTAGAATAAGGGCTTGAACTTAAATTCAATATAGTTGCAATTTCACATAGACATATAGTGATTTTGGTTATATTGATGATTACATAGAATCTATCATTTGTGGATGTAGGTCATAGTGCATTGAAAAATGGCTATGACTCTTTTAGTGCTCTTGGCTACTTTCCTGTGATATATGAACAAGTCATGCATGATAGTGGTGATTAAATGAAATATTAAATAAAGTTAGGATCCCATTATTTCCAGATTTGATTTATTCCGTCGTTATTATTATTTTAGTTGTTATTTGCGATTCGAGTAACAAACCAATCTTAGTCATTAGTTTGAGCATATAAATATAGTGATTTAATAAATGCATAGTGATTTAAATTAACCAACTTTCTCTGTGGGATCGATACTTTACTTGCTCTGTATTACTTGTTGACACATGTATGCTTGCATATGTTAGAGTTCTTTTGTTAAGACTAAAAAAAGAGGCAACACAGGGCTTGACGAAGGCTTGGCTAGGATTTTACCCATTCCTTCTGGTGAGTATTTATCTTTTGATTTCCCTTGTTCGGGTTAAGAGTGTTGTCTAACCGCAGATATTTGTATTGGCAGTTTTGGGCCTATGAGAGGCTCCCATGTTTGCGTCCCGTTAGCCTGTTAGGTTTAGACACCTATCCATGGGGACGGCGATGGCATCACTCCACTTTGACGGAGGTTCCTGTAGCTGAGGGTTTCACCCATTCACGCTTACAGTTAGAGCTGTTGACATCCGATGCCATTACATGGGTTCCTTACTCTGAGGACCATCTGACAGTTGGCTTTGAGGGTGGTTTCTCGACTGGTGTTGAGTATGTGATGTCCACCTGTCGGATTCCTCTCTTCACGGATGGAGGAAGAGAGCTCTATTTAGGAGAGCGTGCTATCAGGAGCACCACATGAGAGATTCATATATCGATCAGTCCTCCTGCCAAGCATTATTGGCGTGTGTCGCAGCCGCTGATCAGTGATATCTCGTTGGTGGGAGTTGATGGCTTTACTTTGTCAGAGGGACCGTTCACTCAGGAGGCATTCTACTGCTGATGGTTCCCTCGTACCATCAGAGCTCAGACCCGCGCCACACAGTTTATGGGGGATATAGTTCCTGGCTCTGTCATGATGGCGGATTAGATTGCCTGCGTCCGAGAGCCTACTCATTTGACACAGATTGATAGCTTGACCCAATAGTTGGACCGGGCACATTTCTTCATCCATCATTTGGACAAAGATCCTTCCAGCTTAGGAGTTGACCCTTCAGGTGGCCCATATTCAGATGGTTTTTTCAGTGCAGATCCTCCATTGTATCGACCTAATATCCCCACTGGCGGAGATATGGTGACTTAGGAGGAGTTACATCAGATGGATAGGTTAGATGATGTAGATATCAACATTATTGACTTCTTCTGATGTATTTCTCGCTATATCTTTCGATAGGCCTCTGTTAGATATTGGGCAGCTGTGCCCCATGCTCGTTATATCTTTTGATAGGCCTCTGTTAATTGTTGGGCGGCTATGCCCCATTTCCTTGTATTTTCCAGTTGTATACAAAGATGATGTATTATATGATGATTTACTTAGGAATGTATGTATACTCTTTTCCATTCCCTACATCATATTATCATCTATTGTTTATCATGCATGTATTATGTTATGCATATGTATTTCCAGAGATGAGTTCAGCATTGACCCCTAGATGGTCTTATGACACGGCCCTACAAATGTCTTCATCGACAGTTAGCCGAATAGATCATACCCCACCAGTATTGGCGGCCTCCTGTTTGAGATCGTGGTATGATAGCTTGTCCTCCCTAGATCGGGTGACAGTAGATTAGCTGATACATCACTCCATGACCCTCCTGATGTTCTAAGTTCCATTTAGTTTTGTAGAGAGTGTGCTGGAGCACTGGGTACCGGAGAGGCAGGTGTTCCAGTTTGAGACCCATGAGTTGACTCTTACCTTGAAGGAGTATGAACGTCTGATAGATTTTCCACTAGATAGGCCTTGCACTCGGATGGCTGTAGGAGATATGAGCCGATAGTTTATGACCCTCATAGTTTTGAGGCGTAGGGTTGCCTTGGATGAGATCTCCTCAGGGCATGTAGTATCCATGCATTTTCTGATGGACATATTCGGCTCTTTGGACAATTATGTGCAGTACTCCGGGGATTTCACCATTTCGGAGGATGATTGGCGTGTTGCCAAAGTAGATGTACTCTTAATGTGTGTAGTGGTTTATCTGTACATGCCACTGTACATGGACCACTTGGACATCAATGTGATTATGGCATTGCGGGCTCTCCGGGAGGGACATACCATTTTACTGATGATTCTGGCAGAGACCTTAGGGTCGACCATGTATTGTCAGTCCCATTCCGTGGTGGTATTTACAGGCAGTTTGGTCTAGCTGCGCGTGTGGTTTATGACACACTTGAAATCAATTGGCACATTCTGACGCCATGGGATTTGTTTTTCCCATGAGATAGCTATATCTTACTCCTTTCAGCCGGCAGAGTGTACAAATGTTGCTTCTTGGTCGGTTTTCTTATCAGGGATCGAGGATCCATTTGATATTTTGTCGTGTTCAGGGCTTAGTTCTCCCTATAGCTTCATCACTCATGCATCTGACATGAATTATCTTCCTTTGGCTGGTTTGAGGGGCGTGACCACTTATCATCCACTGGCTGTGATGACACAGTTTGACCAGTTTAAGGATGTTCATCCCTTTGATGGGGCATTGGGTCATCATTTGTCATCTCGACTTTTGTCAGCAAAGGATTTGTCCAGGGTTTATGCCTGTTGGACCCAGTGTGAGAGGGCTAATTTTACTACTAGCCATCCAGGCCATTCTACATAGTATTCTGCATAGTTAGAGGCAGAGATAGCATCGACTAGGGTTGTATCCTCAAAGCCGGGTATTGATTCTGACAGTGGGGAGCCTATGGAGGACCCTAATTCTCCCATTGAGGATGAGTTGTTTGCTAGATTGACAGCAGCTCTAGTTGATTCCCCTAGTATTACTGCTACTATGACTCCACATTCGGCAGAGTATTTAGAGCAAAGTCTACATCTAATGACATATGAGAGGGATCAGGCTAGGGCCTTAATGTTGGCGGCTCTTTCTGGTAGAGATGCCGCTCTAGTTGAATGGCTGCCTACGTACTCCTATTTATGAGGGGAGATCAGGTCTACGTAGTTCCAACCTAGCATGAAAAGGTTGACAGTTGTATGTGATAAAGAGGGTGTAGAGATTTTTTTTTATTTTTTCTATAGTTAGACTGGACCATAAAAATGGCTGCCTGCGTACTCCCGTGTATTGGGGAGATCAGGTCTGCATAGTTTGCCTCTGGTGGGACAAACTTAAGTTGTGAAAAGTTTTATCCCTGATGGGACAAACTGAAGGTGTGAAATGTTTGATCCCTAGTGGGATAAACTGAAATGGTGGGGATTGTATGTAGTGAGAAAGGTTTTGAAAACCTGAATTGACTGGGGATCTAGTGATCCAAAACCAGGATGCTGGTTTGCAGGTGACTTCAGACATAGTACCATTTCACGGTGTCTGAGTTAATGAGTTGGGGAAATTACTCTCCATCCATCTCTTGTAATCTAAGGGCTCCTCCTTTCAATACCTCCTTGACAACAAACAGGCCTTCCCAGTTTGGGGTGAATTTTCCTTTGGATTGATCTTGGTTGTCAAGAACCTTCTTCAAGACCAAGTCATGTTCTTTGAATTGCCGTAGCTGGACTTTCTTGTTGTACAATCGAGCGATCCTCTGTTGGTATAACTGACCATGGAAGATGGTGGCGGCCCGCCTTTCATCTATTAGAGACAATTGGTGGTACCGATCTTATAACCATTCTTAGCGTCTATCAACACTCGGAGGGATTCCATTTCCACCTCTATGGGGAGCACTGCTTCCATGCCATAGGTTAATGAATATGGGGTTACCCCAATGGAAGTGTGCATTGACGTTCTGTAGGCTAATAGGGTAAGAGGCAACAAGTCAGGCCATCCTTTGTGATTGGCGAACATCTTTTGCATGATCTTTTTGATATTCTTATTAGCCGCTTCAATAGCACCATTCATCTTTGGATGATAAATGATGGAGTTGAGATGTTTGATGTGGAATTTACTGTATAACTCCTCCATCATTTGGTTGTTGAGGTTTTTGGCATTGTCTAATACAATCACCTCTGGTTTTCCATATCGACAAATAACATTATTTCTGATGAAATATGATCACTTCTTTAGTAACCCTAGGGGAAGAGGATGATTCTACCCACTTGGTGAAGTAGTCGATCATGGTGAAGATAAACCGATAACCAATGTTAGCTTTGGGCTCGATAGGCCCGATCACGTCCATTCCCCACATTGAGAAGGGCCAGGGTAAACTCATATTGTGGAGCTCCCTTGGAGGGGCGTGGATAGAATTCCCATGAATTTGGCATTGATAATATCTCTTGACATGATCATCACAGTCAGGCTTGAGAGAGAGAGCCAGAAATGCCATGTTCTTAGGATTTTCTTGACAAGTAGAGGGCCGTTCATTTGTGGGCCACATACTCCACCATGGATTTCATCCATGAGCCTTTGAGCTTGATCTTTGTCTAGGCATCTGAGAAGGCCTAGTCCTGCATCTCTTTTATAAAGTACGTCTCCGTTCAGGTAGAATTTCATAGCCATTCGATGGATTCGCTTTCTTTCATCTTGACTCACCTCAGTGGGTGTAGATCCATCTCGCAAATACTCCTTGATATGCTGATACCAAGGGTGTTGGATGGGAGGCAGTTCATCCGATACTTCTCCAATGTAGTTCCCATAGGCTGGAGCCTTCTACAGGGAAAATGTGATATTTGGTATGTCTTCTTTATCAAGTATGTTGATTAAGGAGGACAAAGTTGTTAGTGCATCCGCAAAGTCATTCCTATTCTGAGGAATATGGAGGAAGGATATTTCTTCAAACTCTGAAGCCATCTGGATAACCTGCCGATGCTAAGGCACCAAATGTAGTTCTTTGGTGTGATAGATCATAGTGGTTTGTCTGATTACCAATTCGGATTCTCCAAAGATAGTTAACCATCTGAGGCCCATGGATTGGGCTAGTTCCAACCCCATGATACAACCTTCATACTCAGCTGTGTTGTTGGTGTTGGCAAACTACAATTTGACGGCAACGAGATACTGCTCCCCCGAAATGGATACTAGAACTGCTCCAGCTCCAGAGCCTTCCATGTTTACAGCTCCATCAAAATACATCTTCCATGGTTGGTGTGTATCGTCCTGATGGTGCTGCTAAACTGTCATTACCCCTTCATCAGGAAAGTAGGTTTCCAAGGGTTTGAAATCCCCTGCAGTTGTGGAGGCCAGTTGATCCGCAATTCCTTAACCTTTGATAAACTTTGAGTCACATAAATGATGTCAAATTGTTGTAGGATCAACTTCCATTTGGACAATCGACAATTCAGCATGGGTTTGCTAAACACGTACTTGAGGGGATCCACGCAGGATGTGACGCCCCCAAAATTAGGTATACGTCACCCATCTTGGGTCGCCACTACATGGTACATAAATTCAAATACAACTTACTAATATAACTGCGTGGTATAATACTGACATAAACCGTGAGTTTGAATACAAATATTGTCTACTAGATATTATACAAACTCAAAAGGAGTCCTCATTACAACTATTATCACACTATTTCACGAGAATAGTGAGGACTACTAATGCTATCCTCCGGACCATTACTCCGCTTCCCGACTAAGTCCCATTATGTTCTCATTTCACGAAGAGAACAAAGAAAGAAAGGGTGAGCTCAACTAGCCCAAAGAAGAAATATTATGACTAAGATAATGCGAATAAATTATCATTAGCCTTCAACAACAGTGTTAAACCGATAAAATACAATAGACAACCGGTTTAACTGCAATGAACATGCAATCCATTAAAAGAGTCAAGTAGAAAATAAAGTCTACTATCTTTTAGGTTTTAAAAGTTTTTCATCAATTTTTATCATTTGAGACTCGACAATAAATAAACCACCACATCTAATCATCCCTCGTACCACTTGGTCAAGGATTTTCATCAAATTATCAATGGTCATGACTATACCGAATCACCCCTAGTCATAATCATACCAAAAACTATCCATCAACGCATTACGAATATCGAGGACTTTTGTCACATCATTTATATCAAGCCATGATTATACCGAATTATCCTCGGTCATAATCATACTAAGTTCATCTATGCACGTAAGCCAAAGATAACATAATATAACATGAGGATGATGACAATGACATAATAATTCAATAAAACAAGTTCAAGAATTATTTAATCCGGGGAATTATTAACGTCCAAATTGTCAACATGATCTTTGTTTTGTAGAGTAAAATTCAAGAATAATCGGAAGAATATTTCCATGAAAAGATATTGGATGAAACGCAAATATCAAAGATATTCTACTAATTTCATGGAGTATAGAAGTCAAAGTTTTAACCAACCGGTGGGTATAATAAAGAATGGAATAACAAAAGAAATCACCATGCATGCGGTACTTGTGATAGACGTGTTATTCCAATAGAATAATAATAACGGAACCAAAGTCGGTGAAATTCACAATTTACAAGATGATCCAACGTAATAATAAATGTTTGAATAATAAACAATGGAACCAGTCCTGTAAAACACACGATGTGGATATTCCAATGAATAATAAATGCGGAATAATAAACAATGGAACCAGTCCTGTAAAAAACACACGATGTGATATTCCAATGTAATAATAAGAATGTCACCAAGTATAGGGTATGCCACGTGTCATGATTATGTATAGGGTATGTCACAGACGTAAAAGTTATTCCAACGTAATAATAAAGAATGGAATAACGGAGGGATTTCACCAAGTATAGGGTATGTCACAGATATCAAAGTTATTCCAACATAATAAATAAGAATGGAATAATATAAGGATTTCACCAAGTATAGGGTATCTGCGTGATACAAAGTTATGTATAGGGTATGCCACTTTTACAAAGTTATTCCAATAGAATAATAATGAATGGAATAATGTAAGTTCTCTTCATGAATAAGAAAGAATAACACCCCTTACAGGCACAACAAATAATATCCCTTACCGTAAAAAGACACCGGATATCAAAGTAGTGAAGTACCGAATACTCTTCTTCTTTCTCTCTATAGATTTTCTCTCTATAGCTTCTCTCTATAATTTCTATCTCTAGAGTTTCAAAGAATTAAAGAAGAAAATAATGAAGGAATGAGCTTCTATTTATAGGAAAATAGAATGCATAGTAATTAATCCATGAACGGTCAGTTGATTTACTTTAATCGACAAATCCATATTTAAAGCAAAATCTTTTAAATAAAATATCATATATTCTATTTATATAAAACATTTTACTATGCAAACACTATGCAACACTATGCAAAACACTATGCAACACTATGCATAATAAAATATAATATATTCTATTTATAGAATTACTTTAATAAGGTATTCATTTTTATATAAAAGATGTTTCGCTTTTATTACGCTAATAATACGAATAAAACAAAACGTCATTATCGCTTATAATAATTCATATTATTAATCGACAATAATGGAATCAAACCGAGTGACTTCTCACATAAGCATCAATAATCAATACCGGTGTGCTACTATGCAACCACACGTATTCTCAGATTTTTTTACTACCGAGTAGTTCAACAAGATCCACGGTAAAACTTCCGCCGTTATTTCAATAAAATATTTTTGTCGTTTTCTCAATCCGACAATAATTACATTGTAAGGGGTCCACCAATAATTGAGTATTGTTATCGAATATTCCCTGCTAAACCGAATATTCCCCGACCAATCGAATATAATATAACCACTTGCATACTTTGCAAAATTTATAAATACTACCCATAACTATAATATTATCTCAAATTCACACCATAATATTAAAAAATTATTTCGACAAAATTTAAATTTTTATTGATAAAATCTGGGGTCTCACACAGGATATGAGATGGGTTGTGTGACCATGGAGATAATGTTGTAATCTCATGGAAGCCCATGCTAAAGCACAACAAGTTTTCTCAATCAGAGTGTACTTGTGTTCACTGATGTTGAATCTTTTGCTGAGGTAATAGATAGCTCTTTCTTGGCCTATATTATCTTTCTGCCCCAGCATGCAGCCCATGGCATTGTCATTGATTGACCGGTACACAAATATAATAAACGTTCTCCAATTACCCTACATATACCATTAGAACCACAATACCAATTAGTTATATTAACATCAATTTCATTAGTTTAGTTTTCATTTTAATCTAGTCTATAATCCTTAACTTAGGACTTGATTATCCTACTCATTCACGTAACACGAAACTGAATTCTCAATTATATCATAGTATACGACATGGTGATTGCAAACCAATTCCAATTCAAATGACATCACATTACGAACTTTCACAACTTACTAATTCATAATCTATAGTTTCAACGTTATGATTACAACATGTTGTTATGTCTTATAACATGTTTTAGGGTCATTAAAATAAGTTAGGTTAGCATTTCCAAAGTTATGTTTTTAGCAGCTCAACACTGGGTCTGACTGACCAATGGCGTGGCCGCGCCATGTCTCCCTTTGAACTGGCGCGCGTCCATGGCTACCAAGCTTTGGGCACCAAAGACACCGCTTTTGATAAAGAACGTGAATCAATCTTTGCTTTTAACCAAAAGTTCCAATTTCTCCCAATTCCACAACAATTCCTTAAACCCAATAGCTACAAACTTACTGCAACATTGCTAAGCATATACATAACACTTCTAATCAACAAAACAACCAAAATTATAAGGATTTAAACCATGTTTTTGTTGTTTTCTCCATTTTTAACACATTTAGCGAAATCAACCGCCAAATCCTTGTTTCTTAACCAAATTACACCATTCAAACTACGTTGCATTATTTTCTTGATGTACTAACACAATTTAACACCAATTTACATATTATATCACATATTGGACATCAAATTTTGTACTTAAACAAACCCTTTTTCATGCATAAAAACTGTTATTTGCTTTTCCTCCTACAAACCAATTTTTTCACGTTCTTTGATCATCAAATAGCACTCATACATGATGATTAACAAATTCTATCAAACTATATATACAATCATCCAATGTGACTTAATAGTTAAAGAAAATATTTATTGAGAACTCAAAAACATGAAAATTAGAATTACGGTATACCTTAATCCCTGATTACTGAGGCAATTGATATATGGTGGCTTCAATTCTTTCCCCTTCCACGGAAAAACCCTCAATCTCCTAGCAAATTTTCTCTGTGTTTTCCTCTTTGTATTTCTATGTTATCTAGCCTTAGGGAAAATAAGAAGCGTAAAAATAAACTGATATGGCCTCACCTCCCACGTACTCTTCAGTTAAAAAAATAATACGTCTGCGTCAGTTATGTTAGGCCAAAAGCCATAAGGCTGTGTTTGGTTTACAAAATTTCCCTTACTTCCAATTTATTTTAATAATATTATATTATATAGTTTTCATTTGTCACACTTTAGTTAATTTAAATAACTTACAATAATAGTTATAATAATTATAATTTCTTTATTATAATTATACTTAGGATTAATAAATAATTATATATCTAATTTAATTATTAAATTAAACTTAAACATCACTTTATTTAATTTACTTATTTTCTTTAATATTAAACAATTTATTTAATTTAATTATTTTATTAAATTAAATTTTTAGATAAAAATTACCATTATTCAATTTAATTAACATTAATCAATTTAGTTACTAAATTATTGCATCACAATTTCATCAATTATTTATTTTTCTCAATAAATAAATTATTTAAAATATTTATTTAATTTAATAAATATTTAAATTAAATTACAAATTTCTCGATCGTTATAGTAATGAATTCTCTATTTATAGCAATCATACTCCTTCATTTCAAGTTGCTAGATAATTTGTTTGATGAGTGTAAGTTGAGAGTGTGAGTTGCTGAGAATTGAGGGAGTATAATCAGTGCATTAAGGGAATTCATTTAAGCTTCTAGAGGTATAAACATTTCATTGTATTCTTAAGTTTGAGTTTTGTTAAAATTTTACAATTGCATGAATTCTCTGTTAATTGGTATGAAATGGCATGTCATTGTGTTATCTGAGCTCATATACATGTTTAGGAGTAATGTAGTTGGTCTAGTTGTAGGAATTAGCAATGTTGTGTTGAGGCTCTGCAAAAGCAGAGCCAAAATTTTTGCTTTTGCTCGAAGTGGCGCGACCGCACTTCTATAGCACATGACTGCGCGGCCGCGCCGGTTGCTAGTCTTGAATACTGATTTTGTTGGTCTTGTATTATTCTGAGCATGTTATGTTAGTTAGAGTATGCATGTAAATGAACCTAACATGTGAATTGATGTTGTCTTGGTTATAGTAAATCATTTTAGCTTGGTTTAGTATGAATATTCAAAGAAAACTTAACAATTTGAAAACTAGAATTTGTAAACATGGAGTAATGTATATTCTGACCATGTGAACATGTGCAAATAACCTAGATATGTACATAAATGAGTCTAACATAAGGCATAAGCTTGCTTCGTGTATAATAAGTTATGCTAGCTTGGTTTTAATGATTTTCTAAAGAAAAACTTGAAGTTTTGAAAAACAAAGCATGATGAACCTTGTGCCTTTAAGTTCTGATCTTTCTACCCTATGCACATGACTTGAGTATGTGCACAAATGAGTATGAGGTGTGGTTTAAAGTTGCCTTGCATATAATAGGTTGCATAGTTTGGTTTTATATGTGTTTCTAAGGAAACCTTAAGAATTGGGACACTAGTTTGGTTGATAACTACCTTACATATATTCTGAGTTTTGGTTATCACATTTGGATGTGAATATGCATGTAGACATGATTGACATGTATGCCTAACTAGTCATATGCATGGTAAGCTAGTTGAGTATGGTTTAGAACAAGTCCAAATGTAGTAAAACTATACAACTTGAAATGCATGACTAAGGTAACGTAAGCATGTTTAGTTAAGACTTATTAACCTCATTAAGGACTAAACATGAGAGACCTTGTCTAAGGAACACTCAAAGCCTTGATTTTGTGAGATTTGATAATGGATCATGTAAAGAACAAGGTATGGAGGAGATCAAACCTAGTCATGAATATCATAATATGTATGATTCTGCAAGTGTCATAATAAATGTATATGGGTGCTCAAGTCTGGCTAAGCAACTGTTTATCAGCTCTAGTTTAAACTAGGAGCAGCGCGGCCGCGCCACTCCCTAGTTCAAATCCAGCATGGCCGCACCACCCTGCAGTGAAGTCTGCATTCTGTTTGTGATATGAGTTTTGATGCATGCTTATATTGTTACCTTAACTTGTAATACATGACCAGTACCTTATCTAATGTGACAAGAAGCATGATAAACGATAGAATCAAATATTTAATGAGTGATTATAAATTTTTAAATGTTAAGTCCGAAAGATATTCATGAGCTATGTTATTTGAGTTCATAGTTCTTACAAACTGACTTTGTGTTAGGTGTATATGAAGTACGTAATGACTTACGTATAGGATTATACGACTAAGTTAGAATCGTATGTGTATGATAAACTTACATATTGAGTTGGTGTATCGAATGTACATAACTAATGAATATCATACATACATAATAATGTTATAATAGGATTCTAAAAGTGTTGATAAAGATTTACTTTGGTAAACTACGCTTGAGGCAAGTTTCCTAACTTACACAACTTTGGATTTTGTGCAAGTTCTCGAACTTCATTTGATTTGTATATTGAATGCAAGTATCCAAACTCAATTTTTATATTGAGAAAGTATTCTAACCTATGCATTTACTTTATGCAAAGAATCTATGATGATGCAAGTATCTAAACCTTATAATTCTTATCTTATAACATAATACCTCATATTTAGAGTAGAGTTATTTTTATTCTTGAACTTTGATTTCGAGTATTGAACTTTATAATTGTTTGTATATACATTTAAAGAGTGGTCTATGCCAATTGATTCAGCTAGACCTAAATCATAAATTAAAAGCGATCTAAACCATTTGATTGGTGCAGAATCTTGTATTGACTGAGATGAACAACCTTCTTTGAAGGGCAAACTATATTTGTCGGGAGACCGACGTGCGCACTTGAGTATGATTAAACGATATGCATAACGTAGGGTACTTTAGGCTGATGATCACCTGTTGTACTAATTTTTATTGGATTATCATTATATTACTGTTAATTCTAGTAGAAGTTCATAGTCCTTAGTGACTGCTCAGTATTCATAAATTTGAAATCTTGAAATGATTAAGTATTGAATTTTATTGATATTTCATGTCCTTAGCGACTATTGTTGAGAACCATTGATACTTCTTGTTATCCTTGAACTATCATTATTGTTGTACCCCTTGAGAAATTAAAACTATATTGAACACCCTTATTGATATATTACTTGTTGAGCAAACTTCTTGTTCTTTCTTTCTTTCCCTAAAAACATTTTAGTTAAGGCAGTGCAAGGTGGTCCCTCAGGCACTGATAAGGGCAAGGGCAAAGCTACGGAGTAGTTTATATTTAGTTGAGATTATTATGTTCATGTAATGACATAAGTTGTGTTATGTATTAGTTATATCTAAACTATGTTTAATTATGTTTAAGGTATGTAAGAGATGTTTAAGTTATGAACCCTAGGGACATGAATGATTATATTATATAAATGTAATCTATTCTGTTATTTCTGTTGCATTAAGATGTTATTTAGTCATTAGATTTGTAGTACGTGATACACCGAATTCGAGACGTGAGTGGTCTGAATTTGGGGGCGTCACAATAAATACGTAACTTGCCAACGAGTCAAGGCAGAGCATCAATGACCGAGTGGGTTATTTCAGCCATTAGAGATTTTAGAATGGAAATGGGAGCAAATCACGATGGATTTTGTGGTGGGACTTCCAGCAACAAATAAAGGTTACGACGCCATATGGGTAATTTTGGATCGTCTTACAATGTTAGTGCACTTTTTGCCGATCAAGATTAGGTACAATCTGGATCAACTTGCCAAATTGTATATTAAGGAAATAATTTCAAGACATGGAGTACCTATATCAATTGTATCTGATAGGGATCTGCACTTCACGTCAAATTTTAAGAAGAGTTTTCAAGAAAAAATGGGGACACAGTTAAGGTTGAGTATCGTGTATCATCCGCAGACCGATGGGCAAAGTGGGAGAACCATTCAGACATTAGAAGACATGCTCAGAGTCTGTGTGATGGATTTCAAGGGAAGCAGGGAGGATCAGCTTCCGTTAGTAGAGTTTATGTATAATAATTATTATCACACAAACATTGGAATGCCACCGTACGAAGCATTGTATGGGAGAAAGTGCAGAACGCCCTTATGTTGGGATGAAGTAGGTGAGCAAAAACTGTTGGGGCCAGAATTAGTACAGCAGACCATGAAGATCATTAAAGTGATAAGAGCTCATCTAGTTGTGGCTCAAGACCGACAGAAGAAGTATGCGGATTTGCATCGCAAGAAAAGAGATTTTGAAGTAGGAAGTTATGTATTTTTGAAAGTATCTCCCTGGAAAGGGAAAATAAGATTTGGCAAGAAAGGAAAATTAAATCCGAGATCTATTGGACCGTTTGAGATATTGAAGAAGATAGGTGAAGTGGCATACGAAGTAGCTCTACCTCATGAACTGGAACATATCCACAATGTGTTTCATGTGTCAGTGTTGCGTCCATAGAAGTCGAATTACAAGCATGTTATATCGTATGAGCTAATTCAAGTCGAGAAGGACTTGACATACGAAGAAATTCCTATAGAAATATTAGATATGAAAGAGCATAAGTTAAGAAATAGGGTTATACATTCTGTCAAAGTTTTGTGGATGAACCACAATGTTGAAGAAGCTACGTGGGAACTCAAGAGAAAAATGAGGAAGAATTGTCCGAATCTTTTTTGGTAACCTTATGTGAAATTTCGTGGACGAAATTCTTATAAGGAGGAGAGAATGTAATAACCAAGAATTCTAAGCCACATTGTAAATAAATATATTAATTAAATATTAATGATATTAAAATTTTTGTGACATATAGTGAATGATTATGTGAATATTTAAATATAATAAATATTTATCAATGATTATAAATATGCTATGACTTATGTGGGATAAGTATGAGACTAAATAAATGTATATATTATAAATGTGTATATATATTTATTTATTTTAAAGTGAGAACTATAAAGAAAGCCTTATAACCTAATATTATATATTATGAATGATAATTAAATAACCTAAGGGTTATAGTTATTGAGATATGCTAGTATTTAATTCATATGTTGGTAAAATAACCCTAAGAGATTTATTTTAATATCTCATCTAATTAATTACTTTAATTTAATTAAAGAAAACCTAATTGGGTTATATAATTAATTCTAGTTAGGTAAACATTTAAATTCAAAAAATGAGTGGAATAGAAACCCTAATTAAATAATTAGGGTAAGATAAAAAAATTAAAAGTATTAGACCATGCTAATTCACATGGCTCAATTATTTTAATTAGAGAGCCCAAACAATTAAGGAGATTGTAACATTTCGAATTTTAATTGTAATATTAAATATTTATTGAATTATATAAATATTTCCGAATTTTAATTATAATATTAAATATTTATTGAGTTATATAAATATTTAATGGATGTGTTTATCATTGAATAAATATTTGTTTAATTGATTTGATTTTATTTGGTTAATTATTTGTTAAATAAATAATTAATGAGTTAAGGAAATTAGTATTATGTGATATTTCAAATTGATGGTTAATTATTTGTATTGAGTTATGTGATTAAATGATTTATTTAATTATTATTTGAATTAATTAAATTAAGCATGAAAGCTTGATTAAATATAGTGTGGCAAATAACTATATTATAAGGAGTATTAAAATAAATTAAAGTAGTTTTAATTGAGTTTAACCAAACAAGGCTTTAATATATTAAGTCTTTAATTTTAAAGGGTTTTTGCCAAACAAAGCCTTATAGCTTTTGGATTTCTAATTTTTGAATTTAAATAAAATAAATAAATTAAATATAATATAATTATAATCTATACGTTATGTGTTTGGTAACTAATATTTTTAATAAGGTCATTAGTAGGCGTATTATTATTTTTACGTTGGCTAGCCTATCAGTTAGTTTACGCTTAGTAGCTTAACTCTTATACGGAGAAAAGAAAAGAGAAAAAGTTACAGAGGATTTTAGTGAGAATTGCTTGAGAGAATTTGAGAGAAAACGTAAGCAATTTCCAGCAATTAGCAAGGATTATATTAGCAAATTGAAGGTATGTTCATAATCTTAGTATTTCATATACATATATGTTCTGATATGTTTTACGGCATGAAGTTTCATACTCTATGAATTTCATAGGTCTAGAATTGTTGTTATATAATCCAACTATGATGATTACATGTGTTTATGATGATTAGAGATTATGTTTAAACAAGAATTTCATGGTAATTTCGGTTTACAGTAGAAGAAAATTTTCGATAGTGTATGTTTGTATGTAGTTTCTTATGGCTCATGTAAGTACCAATTTTGATGGTCAAATCATATGTTAAACTGTGAATTGAGCCTTTTATAAGTTAGTTCATTAAGAAAAAAGCATAACGTAATTTAAACGAAGTAATTTGGCCAAGTATAGAGATTACAGTGATGATTTTTGCAAGAGATGTCAAAAATGGAGTTTTATATGAAAAACATGAAATTTGAGAAATTAAAATAGTTTTAGTTGTTGTTAAATTGTTCTAATTGATGGAATATGTTAGCAATCATGTTTATGATATTGTATATTTATTTTACGTGTTATTATTACTGTTTGGTGGGTGAAATTCGTGTTAGTTGGCTTAAGAAAACTGTCATAGCCATGTTCTCGCAAAGCGGAGTTCTGCATATACGTGACCATGCGATCTCAAGCTACTGAGACTGGAGCTGATGCGTATGAGGAAGAAAGTGCAAGAAGGTGTTATGCCGAAAGCAAGAATCGATGAAGAAGGAATACTTCGAGTCAACTCCAGACTTTGTGTTCCTAACGACCACGATTTAAAGTATAAAATCATGATGGAGGCGCACAACACACCGCTTTACAATCCATCTCAGGAGTACCAAATGTATCATGATCTTAATCATACATTTTGGTGGAGCAATATGAAGAGAGAGATAGAGTTGTTTATCTCAAGGTGTCTAACTTGTCAACGAAAGTTAAAGCGGAGCATCAAGTACCAAAAGGTCCATTACAACCACTTGAAATTCCGAATGGAAGTGGGAGCACATTACCATGGATTTCAATTATCGGTCTTCCTAAGGTTTCTCAAGGCATAGATGTGACTTAGGTCATTGTTGATAGATTGACCAAGTTTGCTCATTTCTTCCGACATCTGAGAAACTTATACACTTGAACATCTTACTCAGATGTACATAAACAAGATTGTAAGATCGCATGGTATCTTAAGTATCCATAGTTTCGATCGAGACCCAAGATTCACTTCACGATTTTGGGTTAGTTTGCAAAAAAGCTATGGGCACAGATTTACGATTTAGTTGTTCGCATATCATCCTCGAAGACGGACAATCAGAGAAGACTATTCAAACTCTAGAAGATTTATTAAGACTTTGTGTCCTTGACTTCAAGGGAAGTTGGGACAAGTTCTTACCGTTGGTAGAGTTTTCTACAACAACAGTTATCAAGCAAGCATTGGCATGGCTCCATTTGAGGCGTTGTATGGAAGAAAGTGTCGTTCTCCAGTATGCTAGGATGAGGTGGGTGAAGCAACGTTGTTGGGACCAGAGTTGGTACGTATGACTATGAAAAAGATTCAAACGATTCGACAACGTATAAAAACCTCACAAGATCGACAAAAGAGTTATGCTGATCTTCATCGAAAGGACGTGGAATTTGATATAGGAGATCATGTGTTATTACGAGTTGCTCCGTGGAGTTACGAGATTTGGAAAGAGAGGAAAACTCATTCCTTGATTCATCGGCCCATTTTTAATCCTCGATCGAGTAGGAACTATGGCCTATAGACTCGCTTTACCGCCAAGTATGTCTCGTGTTCATAACGTTTTTCACATATCCATGTTACGTAAATATGTGAAAGACCCGAACCACATTATTGAGTGAGAACCAGACGAAATATTAGAAGATTTGATGTATGAAGAGGTTCCTGTTCAAATCTTGGATAAGAAGGAACATATTCTACGCTCCAAGGTTATACCTCAAGTCAAAGTTTTGTGGAGAAACCACGATGTTGTGGAAATGACTTGGGAGTTAGAATCTGAAATGAAATCAAGGTATCCTTACCTCTTCGACATACCAGGTACGTACCCTAATTTCGAGGGCGAAATTTCGTAAGAAGGGGAGGTTGTAAGACCCCAACTTTTATAAATAAAGATGATTTTCTATAAATATCATTTTTGAATATTATGGAATGAATTTGATATAATGTTATAGTTGTGGGTAATATTTATAAATTTTGCAAAGTACGCAAGTTGTTATATAATATTCGATTGGTCGGGGAATATTCATTTTAACATGGAATATTCGTACAACGGCACAATCATTGGTGGACCCCACAACGGAATTATTATCGGATTGCGAAAATAACAAAAATACTTTATGAAAATAACGGCAGAAGTTTTACCGTTAACTGTTGAAACACCCGGTGTTAAAAGTACAATAATACGCCAGAGTTGCATAAGAAGAGCACATGTATTGATTATTGATGCTTACGTGAGAAGTCACTCGGTGTTGTTCAATTATTATTACAGTAATTGCTGCATAGTATCTCACGTTATTTGATTCAATTACTGTCAATATTTTATAATCAATAATTGAGATGACAAGGTTATTAATATTATTATTTACAATATTAACGATGTCTAGAAGTTCTGTCAAGGAGAGGTTTGGTCACCTAATTGCACGCCAATAGGGAGAAATCCTTATTGGAAAGCCCCCTCTTTCCTGGGAACGACCTGATCGATTAATATTGTGAATTGTAATAATGGTGATAAAGTTTGTTTTATTAGTATTATTAATGTAACAAAACAGAAAAACTTTTTATATAAAACAGAATACTTTTATAAAGTTATCGTTTTATTAGACTAATAGTAAAATCTTTTATAAAGTTATTCGTTTTATTAGATTATAAATAGAATATATTATATTTTATTTAAAAAATTTTGCTTTAAATATGGACCGTTAGATTAAAGTAACTCAATCTGGGCCGTTCATGAGTTAGTTACTATGTAGTCCATTCTTCTATAAATAGAAGCTCATTCCTTCATTATTTCTTACGAATTCACTGAAACTCTAGAGAGAGAAATTATAAAGAAACTATAGAAAAGTATTCTGCTACTTCTCTACTCTTATATTCAGTTTATTTTACGGTAAGGGGCATTATTTCTTTTGTATTCATAAAGAGAACTTATGTTATTCTATTCTTTATTATTCTGCTGGAATAACCAGTATACGCGGACTACCCTATACTTGGTGACATTCTTCTATTATTCCGTCTTTATTATTACTATGTTGGAATATCCTGTCTGTGCATTTTACGCCGGACCTGGTTTCGTCTTTATTATTATTCTATTGGCATATCTTGTCTGTGAGTTTTACGCCGGACCTGGTTGCATCTTTATTATTATTCATTGGAATATCCTGCATGCATGCGTTTACTGTGGGACTGAATTCCGTCTCAGTATTATTACATTGGAACATCCCGCTTGGTCTAATTTCGCTTTAACTTTGGTTCCGTTACTTATTATTACGTTGGAATAACTTTGTCTGCTGCGGCACCGCATGACGGTGATTTCTTTTGTTATTCCATTCGTTATTATACTCAGTTGGTTAAAGTTTTGACTTCTATACTCCATGAAATTAGTGTAATATCCTTGGTATTTGTGCTTCATCCAGTATCTTTTCATGGAAATATTCTTCTGAGCATTCTTGAATTTTACTCTACAAATCAGTATCATGTTGACAATTTGGACGTTATTAGTTCCTAGTTAAATTAATTCTTGAACTTGTTTTATTGAATTCTTATATCATTGTCATCATCCTCATGTTTATATTATGTTGTCTGTGGCCTGTAGTGCATAGATGGACTTGGTATGATTATGACCAGGGAGTATTCGGTGTGTAATCATGACCGTAATGTTACAAATGATGTGGAAAAAGTCCTCATTGGCTCGTAGTGCATTGATGGATAGTTGTTGGCATGATCATGACCATTGATGAATACACGAATATCCTTGGTTGTGGTGCATGGATAATTTGTAGTTGTGATACTAATGAATATCCTTGGCTGTAGTGCAGGGATGATGTGGATTATTTATTAAGCTGAGTCTCAGCGATAAAAGTCATGAAAAACCTTTTAAATTATAGAAGATAGTAGATTTTATTCTCTACTTGACTCTTCTAATGGATTGCTTTTTCTGCTGCAGTTAAACTTGATGTTTGTTATATTGTATCAGTTTAACACTGTTTAAGGCTAATGATAATTTATTCTGCATTATCTTAGTCATAATATTTCTTACTAGGCTAGTTGAGCTCACCCTTTCTTTCACTGTTCTCTTCAGGAAATTAGAATATAGCAGGGACGAGTCAGGGAACGGAGTGATGGACCAGATGATAGTATTAGTAGTCCTCACTATTCTATTAAATAGTGTGACAATAAATGTAATGAGGACTTATTCTGAGAGTGGATATTGTCTAGAAGATAGTATTTGTATTAAAACTCACAGCTCTCTTGTTGTATATTAACGATTGTATTTGTATTCTGTACCATATATTTGGCGACTCGGAATAGGTGATGTATACCTATTTTAGGGGCGTCACAGTTGGTATCAGAGCTTAGGGATATAATCCCTAGCTAAGATGTGAGAATATAACTAGGAGGGGAGAGACGGGGAATTCCTTCGCTAGTATGACCTACCTAAGTTTTTTTGGTATTTAATTGGTCGGTCAGAATATTGGGATAATATGTTACATGTCAATTAACCTTTTGTTTTGTGGCAGTATCTAAAAATGACATCCGAGAATGTTGAGAATAACAATGGAGCACAGGCGATAGTTGATTCACCACATAACAATAATCAGGATAATGTGCATCAGGAAGGCGACAATCCTCATGCAAACAACAACACTGACCAAATGATGAATGATGGAATGTTCAGAGGCTTTATACAATTCATGCAACAGCAGGCGAGAGCGGCTCCTATCCAAAATATAGGTGGAAACAATGGAAACTCTCGAACGGTCACCGCTAAACAGTTCAAGGAGCTGGGACCACCGGAGTTTATTGTAGAGCCAAAACCACTTAAAGCGGAAGCATGGATAAAGCAGATCACCAAGATATTTGATGTCTTGGGATGATCTGAGGAGCAAAAGGTTCCCTTTGCCGCCTTTATGTTGTGAGGAGAGGCAGATTACTTGTGGGAATCGGTAAAGCGTACTCAACCTGCCGCAGTGAAAATGTCTTGGGAGAAGTTCCAAGAACTATTCAACGACAAATAATTTCCCGAAAGTATTCGTCACATGAAGGAGGTGGAGTTCATCAAGTTGGAATAGAATAATATGACCGTGTCACAGTACGAAGCAAAGTTTGTCGAGTTATCCCTGTTTGCGTCCCACTTGGTGGATAATGAAGAGAGAATGACGCGAATGTTTTTAAGAGGTTTAAAGCCGGAGATACGTCAACATCTTATTTCTCATAAACTGTGTTTGTATTCAGATGTTGTAAATAAGGCTCAGTTAGTAGAGCGCGATAACGAGTCAACGCAACCAAAAGATAGCAGCCAGCAAAATGATAATACCAATAAGAGCAGTCATCGAAGCGGTGACAACAAGCATGGAGGGAATCAATAGGCCAGAAGTGGTAACCACTTCGGTGGTAATCAAGGCCAAAATAATATGAATGGACATTTTAAGAAGAGGAGATTCAACAATGATGGAAAGACGTCAGCACTAGCACCCGTTGTTAAGGAAGGAAAAAGACCACTTATCATATGCTTCAAATGCGGAGGGGAGGGACACATCAGTCTAAACTGTGTGATGCCATCCAAAGCATGTTATAATTGTGGAAGAGAAGGTCACTTAGCCCGATTTTGTCTTTCACCGAAGACAAGTTCAGCCTGGATGGAGGCACTAAAAGGTCAGTCCCCGAAAAAGTCAAAGCCAAGATGGTCTGCAAGGAGGCGTTTATTGTGACCTCCCAGAAAGCAAGGAACCCAAATGAGCTCATCACGGGTAAGCTTATCATAAACTCTAGCGAAGTCTATACTTTATTTGATACCGGTTCTACCCATTCTTTTATTTCTCCTACTTGCGATCAACGATTAAATTTGACTCCGGAGAAATTAGACTTTGACTTATCTGTGGAAACTCCGTTGGGAGAAACTTTCATTACATCCACTGTTTATAAATCTTGTGTAGTTCAAATCGGTACCCTCACATTACCTGTCGATCTTATTTCATTGAAAATACTTGCATTTGACGTGATTCTAGGGATTGATTGGTTAACTACTCGTCATGAAAAAATTGATTATTTTCGTAAGGTTGTTAGCTTTCATATTCCTAATCAACCTATTATGCGAATTCAAGTGACCAAACCATTAAAATCAATCACGGTCATCTCAAGCCATAAAGCTATTCGTTTATTGAAAAATGGATGTCAAGCTTTCTTAGCTCATGTCACGGATCTAAACAAAAATATGTTAGTTTTGAATGATATTTCTATTGTTAATAAATTCTCTGACGTATTCCCTGAAGAACTTCCTGGCCTACCCCCAGAGCGTGAAATTGAATTTTGTATCGACCTTGAACCAGGTACAAAACCCATTTCCAAAGCCCCATATCGAATGGCTCCTATTGAACTTCAGGAGTTAAAGACCCAACTGCAGGAATTGTTAGACATTGGCTTTATTTGTCCTAGTACTTCTACTTGGGGTGCTCCTATTCTATTCGTGAAGAAGAAAGATGGGAGTATGCGACTTTGTATTGATTATCGGGAGTTGAATCATGTCACCATCAAAAATAGGTACCCATTGCCACGTATTGATGACATGTTTGACTAGTTGCAAGGAGCCAAATTCTTTTCAAAGATTGATCTTCGTTCGAGATATCACCAATTGAAGATCGAGACCAGATGACATTCCAAAGACTTCTTTCGAACTCGAAGACGGGCATTATGAATTCCTAGTCATGTCCTTTGGATTGACTAATGCTCTTGCTGCCTTCATGGATATGATGAACCGAGTATTCAAGGAATATTTGGATCACTTTGTGGTCGTCTTTATTGATGGCATTCTTATTTATTCCAAAAGCCGTGAAGATCATGAGCAACACTTGAGGCTGACACTCCAAAAGCTTTGTGAATACAAGCTTTATGCCAAGTTGAAGAAATGTGAGTTCTGGCTTGAGGAAGTAGCATTCCTTGGGCACGTAGTATCAAGTCATGGAATATCTGTTGACCCGACAAAGATTGAAGCAATTCAAAGCTGGGAGCAACCTAAATCAGTGACCGAGGTACGTAGCTTTCTCTGCTTAACTGGTTATTATCGGAGGTTCGTGGAAGGATTTTCTCGAATAACTACTCCTTTAACTCAGCTGACTCATAAAGATACAAAGTTCGGTTGGAGTGAAGAATGTGAGAAGAGTTTTCAAGAACTCAAGAGGAGACTCATTTCAGCACATGTTCTGACAATACCATCTGGCTCTGAGGGATTTGTCATCTACAGTGATCCTTCGGGCAAAGGGTTGGGATGTGTTCTCATACAACATGGGAAAGTCATAGCCTATGCCTTAAGACAACTCAAAGAATATGAGAGGAATTATCTTACTCATGATCTAGAGTTGGCAGCTGTTGTCTTTGCACTTAAAATTTGGAGGCATTACTTGTATGGGTGAAAGTGGAGATCTTTACGGATCATAAAAGCCTCAAATATTTCTTCACTCAAAAGGAACTCAACATGCGACAATGACGTTGGCTTGAACTGTTGAAAGATTATGATCATACCATCCAATACCATCCTGGAAAAGCGAACGTGGTAGCTGACGCATTAAGTAGAAGATCATATACAAGTACGAGTGTGATATTGTCAACGCAAAGGCCCATTTTGTGTGACTTGCAAAGGATGGAGATAGAGTTAAAGACTCTAGGGACCCATGTGATGATGGCGAATATACGAGTAGAACCGACTTTAATTGATAAAGTTAAAGTTGCTCAAGCTACAGACCTGGAGCTGATGCGTATAAGGAAGAAAGTGCAAGGTGTTATGCCGGAAGCAAGAATCGATGAAGAAGGAATACTTCGAGTCAACTCCAGACTTTGTGTTCCTAACAACCCTGATTTAAAGTATAAAATCATGATGGAGGCGCACAACACACCGTTTGCAATCCATCCTGGGAGTACCAAAATGTATCATGATCTTCTTCATACATTTTGGTGGAGCAATATGAAGAGAGATAGCGTTGTTTATCTCAAGGTGTCTAACTTGTCAACGAGTTAAAGCGGAGCATTAAGTACCAAAAGGTCCATTGCAACCACTTGAAATTCCAGAATAGAAGTGGGAGCACATTACCATGGATTTCGTTACCGGTCTTCCTAGGGTTTCTCAAGGCATAGATGCGATTTGGGTCATTGTTGATAGATTGACCAAGTCTGCTCATTTCTTACCGATATGAAAAACTTATACACTTGAACATCTTACTCGTATGTACATAAACGAGATTGTAAGACTTCATGGTATGCCGGTATCCATAGTTTCTGATCGAGACCTAAGATTCACTTCACGATTTTGGGTTAGATTGCAAAAAGCTATGGGCGAAATTTCATAAGAAGGGGAGATTGTAAGACCCCAACTTTTATAAATAAAGATGATTTTCTATAAATATCATTTTTGAATATTATGGAATGAATTTGATATAATGTTATAGTTGTGGGTAATATTTATAAATTTTACAAAGTACGCAAGTTGTTATATAATATTCGATTGGTCAGGGAATATTCATACAACGGCACAATCATTGGTGGACCCCACAACGAAATTATTATCGGATTGAGAAAACGATAAAAATACTTTATGAAAATAACGGCGGAAGTTTTACTGTTAACTCGTTGAAACACCCTTGTTAAAAATACGATGTCTGGCGTGTAGTTACATAAAGAGCATACCCAGTATTGATTATTGATGCTTACTTGAGAAGTCACTCAGTTTTGTTCAATTATTGTTACAGTAATTGTTGCATAGTATCTCAAGTTATTTGATTCAATTATTGTCAATATTTTATAATCAATAATTGAGATGACAAGGTTATTAATATTATTATTTGCAATATTAACGATGTCTAGAATTTCTGTCAAGGAGAGGTTTGGTCACCTAATTGTGCGCCAATAGGGAGAAATCCTTATTGGAAAGCCCCTTCTTTCCTGGGAACGACCTGGTCGATTAATATTGTGAATTGTAATAAAGGTGATAAAGTTTGTTTTATTAGTATAATTAATGTAATAAAACAGAAAAACTTTTTATATAAAACAGAAAACTTTTATAAAGTTATTCGTTTTATTAGACTAATAGTAAAATCTTTTATAAAGTTATTCGTTTTATTAGATTATAAATAGAATATATTATATTTTATTTAAAAGATTTTTCTTTAAATATGGACCGTCAGATTAAAGTAACTCAATCTGGACCGTTCATGAGTTAGTTACTATGCAGTCCATTCTTCTATAAATAGAAGCTCATTCCTTCATTATGTCTTACAAATTCACTGAAACTCTAGAGAGAGAAATTATAAAGAAACTATAGAAAAGTATTCTGCTACTTCTCTACTCTTATATTCAGTTTATTTTACGGTAAGGGGCATTATTTCTTTTGTATTCATGAAGAGAACTTATGTTATTCTATTCTTTATTATTCTGTTGGAATAACCAGTATACGCGGACTACCCTATACTTGGTGACATTCTTCTACTATTCCGTCTTTATTATTATTATGTTGGAATATCCTATCTCATGCGCTTTTACGCCGGACTGTTTTTAAATCTTTATTATTATTCTCGGCTGAATATCCTCATGTTCATGCATTTTACGCCGGACTGGTTCCATCTTTATTATTATTATTCATTAGAATATCCTGTCTCATGCGCTTTTACGCCGGACCGGTTCCGCTTTATATTATTCTATTGGAACATCTTGTTTGGCATGTAATTTTGCCTCGACTCGTTCCACATTTATTATTACTGTTGAATAACTCCGCCTGCATCGAGGCACCGCATACATGGTGATTTCTTTTGTTATTCCATTCGTTATTATATTCAGTTGGTTAAAGTTTTGACTTTTACACTCCATGAAATTAGTGGAATATCCTTGGTATTTGCGCTTCATCTAGTATCTTTTCATGGAAATATTCTTCTGAGCATTCTTGAATTTTACTCTACAAAGCAGTATCATGTTGACAATTTGGATGTTATTAGTTCCTAGATAAATTAATTCTTGAACTTGTTTTATTGAATTCTTATATCATTGTCATCATCCTCATGTTTATATTATGTTGAAAGTCATCTATAGCCTGTAGTGCATAGATGGACTTGGTATGATTATGACCAGGGAGTATTCGGTGTAATCATGACCGTAATGTTACAAATGATGTGGAAAAAGTCCTCATTGGCTCGTAATGCATTGATGGAAAGTTGTTGGTATGATCATGACCATTGATGAATACACGAATATCCTTGGCTGTGGTGCATGGATAATTTATGGTTGTGATACTAATGAATATCCTTGGCCGTAGTGCAGGGATGATGTGGATTATTATTAAGCTGAGTCTCAGTGATAAAAGTCATGAAAAACCTTTTAAATCATAGAAGATAGTAGATTTTATTCTCTACTTAACTCTTCTAATGGATTGTTTGTTCCGCTGCAGTTAAACTTGATGTTTGTTAAATTGTATCAGTTTAACACTGTTTAAGGCTAATGATAATTTATTCTGCATTATCTTAGTCATAATATTTCTTAC
Source organism: Panax quinquefolius (assembly GCA_020205615.1). Taxonomy (NCBI): domain Eukaryota; kingdom Viridiplantae; phylum Streptophyta; class Magnoliopsida; order Apiales; family Araliaceae; genus Panax; species Panax quinquefolius. The sequence goes on from CM035165.1 coordinate 19,649,031, forward strand.
TAGGCTAGTTGAGCTCACCCTTTCTTTCACTGTTCTCTTCAGGAAATGAGAATATAGCGGGATTTAGTCGGGAACGGAGTGATGGACCGATGATAGTATTAGTAGTCCTCACTATCCTGTTAAATAGTGTGACAATAAATGTAATGAGGACTTATTCTGAGAGTGGATATTGTCTAGAAGACAGTATTTGTATTAAAACTCACAGCTCTCTTGTTGTATATTAACGATTGTATTTGTATTTTGTACCATGTATTTGGCGACTCAGAATAGGTGATGTATACCTATTTTGGGGGCGTCACATTTTAGCTTACGCTCGAGGCAAGTTTTCTAACTCTACACTTTCGTTGAGTTAGTTCTATTATTACATTGTGTAACTTCATTCTTTTGATTGAGCAAGTTTCTAAATTTCTCTTTTACATTGAGCAAGTTTTCTAACCCTACATTTACATTGAGCAAGTTTCTTACTTTAATTTTTCATTAATCGAATTCTTGTATTCCTCATCATTATTTGAACAAGCTAGCTATAACTTAAACTTTATTCAAACAAGTTTTGAATTCCAATATTTATTGATGTACTCTAACTTGTTTATTGTTAGACAAGTTTCTTTATTGTCCTTCATGTACGATGAATGCAATTTTCTTGAATTCTAATTTCTAATGTTGAATTATCTTAGTTCATTTACTTGACACAAACCATTCTCATAATGAGCAAGCTTTAATTTCATCTTGCTATTACTTAATGTATATTCAATAATTATGTTATTATTGACCAACTGTTGTGTTATTAAACACTATTGATTCAACTAGTCCTCTAGTTGATGTTCGTTAAACTTCAAATTACCGTTGAAAGCTTATCCAAACCAAACTTTCTTTGGTGTGGACTTGTACTCTAAATACTGAGATGAACAACCCTATTATTATGGGATAATTTATGCTTAACGTTAAAATATTTGTGCACAATACATTATACGAAGGGTTGATCCCCTTAAGTACGAGGTCCTTATAGTCTTATGACTGTTAAAGTTGAAGTTGAAAGATTACTTGCAACTGTGGACATAGTTCGTGGTCTCATGACCCTCAGTTTTTATATATTCCATATTTTGATTTCAGTCGTTGGTTATTATTGATAGAGTACTATTCAGTATTGATGAGCCTATTCATTGGCAATTATTACATTCTTGTTGACTCATTGCTATATCTAGTGAGCATTTGTTTTGCTCACTCTTGCATATTTATACACTCATTGCAGCTAAAGTTGTGAAGGTAGATGAGCCTTCAACTAGCAAAGGATAGGGAAAAGTGTACAAGTGATGCAAACTTGTAATTTTATTTATTGTAATGGTTATAGACTTTTTAATAATGATGTAATGTAATAATTTTATTTCCGCACTTGAATGATGTTTAAAGGTTAGACAACCTGGGAAGGTTTTTATTTATGAATGTAACCCTATTTAAAGGGGAGGATTTATGGTTAAATGTTATCTTATTTGGGTAGATAAATATGAATAATTGGATAGTGAACACCAAATCTTGTGGGAATGAAGTACCTAGATTTGGGGGTGTCACAGAGATGGCCCAATCTTGAGCCCACTGCAAGTAAACCTTCTAGAAATTAAAATAAGCTAAAGTTAGCAATTAAATTAAATCAAAATTTGGCTAATATTGGGGGGGAATGAACCGGGAGGAAGAGTGAGGGAACTGAGCATGTGATATGTAAATATTTCAACAATTCTTACTAACTCCCTTATGTGTCACCCATTTATTTAGCCATAATATTTTACCTAGATTGTAAGCGAGATTTGCAAGATTAAGAGAGAGAAGATGAAGATTGTGGGAGATATGTATACATACACATATGATATATTTATACATTAATTTTGCCTATAAATACCCCTTATCTATTTTTTTTTAGTAAAGCTTTCTTCACATTTTCATAATAGCTAGCTAAACAAATAAAAAGAAGAAAGAGCAAATATAAGAGGGAGTGAGAGAAGGGGGGGCTGCCGAAGAGTAAAAAAACAAAGAGTTCCTTCATGCCACTAAGCTTTATTGCATATTTCGGAAGAAGAAGAAAGTGTGCATTCAAAGCTAGAAGGTGTAATCCTTAACCTTAGTGTGAGACCTTCATTTTTGATTTACTGTATAATAGTTGAATATCATTGTTTTCATGTTTCTGGTATGCTAGTATCTTCAGTTAACTAGGTTATGTCTGGAGATGAGTATTTTGACTGGCCTGAGTCACGTTAATCAGATAATAATAGAAGTTAAAACTATAGTTGGTAACTACCTTGTAGTTATGTTCATGGATAGTAGAACTCACGAACTGGCCATATGAGGATAGTTGAGTTCGGACCAAATCATGGGTGAATCGTAGTATGACCACAACTCCCAAACCCGAAGGTTGGATAATTGTCTTGGGTTTGGTTGTACAAAACCCTAATAAATATAATTTGTTAAGATCCTATACCTTATAACCTAATCATGAGTTTATCCGAAGTCAAGTATACAGTTTAGTTAAGACCCGATCCCGATCCCGATCCCGAACCACGAAAAGGTCCCGGAGTAGGGACCTGAGGTCCCGAAGAGGGGATTGGTCATCTAAACCGAACTAAATTAATGACTTCAAACAACGAGTTTGCCATCCGAACCCTTATCCTGACATTCCGTAGTTAAGACATCAAATTACGAAGGGGACTATCATCGGATTTAGAACCCTAAAAAGGGACTACCAAAGCTAAAGCCTCGGAGCCTACTCCTGATCCTGATGTCACCCATGCCTAAACTAAGTAAGATTTTCAAACAAGCCTCTAGTAATCAACTGTAATCATTACACTACATTTAACAAGATTAACCATTAGGGTTATGTGTGACCTATAGATTAGAGATAAGAAGATAAACAACTAAATTATATCATTCATAAGCTGAGTTAAAGAGTAAAATATTATTAAAGGATTAATAATATTAGGCGAGAGTTTAAGATGATAAACATATGGTAGTAATATTATCAAAGTATGGTAATGATACTAAGAATTTAATATGATATCTGATATTTATTATGTGCCTAAATGTTAAATTAAGTGTTATAAAACTAATAGTGTTATGAGATGCAATGTGTTATGCCTATTAAAAGATCTATCTTATTAATGTTAGGACTTTCAAAAGAGGATCAAATCTAGATTGCTTAAATAATAATCAGCGGATTAGGCAAGTTCTTTAACTCAAACTTAAGTTATTATTTTTCCAAGTATGTTAGTGGATAATTATTGTTGATTATTCCACATCCATAATGATTATTGTTATTCGCATTTTGTGCAATTAATTTCCTGTTCTATTATTTGAACTGTGAAATAAATTAAAGTTCTTTTATTTATGAACTGTTTATGAGCTAAATCTATGCTAGTTGTGTCAGCTAGATCAAACATGTTTAAATCTGATTAATTCAAATAATTTTTAAAAAGTTGTTCTTAATCAATTAATTTGGTAAGAACTCTTGACTGAGTAAAAGAACAATTTTACTAAAGCATTATATTGGAAAACAATTATTGTTCGTTTATTAAGTGTTTATGCATAATTTACCATGTATGAAAGGTTATGTAGACACCCAAAATTGTGATTTCTTTTACACTAACCCTGCAGGAAGATCTTAGCACGTTTACCAACTAAAATACCCCAGCAGTAGCCCAGAGGGCGAGCTAGGGAAAAACTTTATCTGACTGAGGATCAGGCGATGCATGGCGATGACCCCGTGGAAAGCTCAGAGAGCTAAATTATTCCAGCATCGGCCTGGAGGGCAGGCTAGGGCGAGACTTTACCCGACTTTAACACTTGTAGTCTCAAAGACCGTAGAGCTGAAGATTAAACCAGGAGAAGTCACCACTATGATCCCCACACCACAGACTGTCAAAGACGGCTTGTTTGATTGACCCACAGATTTTGGAACATACCTTGCAGCTGTTTGCTCCATCTTCCTGGATCTTGAAATTGTCAAGATTAATGTCATTACATAGCCCTCGGCGAGAGATTTCCAGAATGGTATGGTGCATATTCCAACTATTCCCAGATTGAAAGATACAAGTTTTTCAATGCACAGCACGACGAAAGGCTAACCGACATGCACCCAGCGATGGTTTTTGCCCCTTTTCCTTGACTTCCCGAATTCGGAATTAGGCCCATAATATATTATCGAAAAGCTATCGGAGAGAGCTGAAACAAACCGGGTCAAATCCTGAGTCCGGAATAAATCTCAGGTAAAATCTTGAGTCCGGATCGAATTAAATCCTTTAAAATAAGGCCTCAAACCACTGGCCCAATAGTATCTTCTTGGGTCATCTAAGCCCACCACAGGATCACCCAAAAGGTCAATGACTTGAAGGTACTATTGGTAGTAACTTATTTCCTTATATGCAGACAAATTTTTCTCCTATCTTTCGATGTGGGACTGGGGTGTTACAAACTCCCCCACTTATATTTCTGACGTCCCCGTCAGAACCGATCACACACACCTCCCAAAGATCTTTGCCTCTCTAGCCATTGTGGGATAATACCGGCTGGCTTCGTGTCCCCACCTCTGGACCTTCATCTCTCCATTGTGGGATAATACCACCAGCCTTCGTGTCCCCACCTCCGGTAACCCGATCGGATGACCAGACCCAAGCTTTCAAGAGTCGGCTCTGATACCATATGAAACAACCCGGGTTAAATCCCGAGTCCGAATTGAATCAAATCCATCAAAATAAGGCCTCAAACCACTGGCCCAATAGTATCTTATTGGGTCATCTAAGCCCACCACAGGCTCACCCAAAAGGTCAATGACTTGAAGGTACTATTGGTAGTAACTTATTTCCTTATATGCAAACAAATTTTTCCCCTATCTTTCGATGTGGGACTGTGGTGTTACAAGAGCTTTCTAAAATGTAAAATAAACCGTGAGGTCCCCTTTGGGCCACCATAGTAGTACACTGCTTGGTGATAAAATCAAGAATGACAGACTTGGTTTGGAGAGGAAGCAACCCATTTTGTGAGTTTTAGATAGAGAAATCTAGAGAGATGTCAGAGAGAAAGTGAGGAAAAATCTTAGCTTTGAATTTTCTCTATAATCCAGTCTCTGTACATTGCTGTTTAAGGTCTAGGAGGTGATCTGAAAGCCAATCCTAGCATATAAAGCTTTATTCAACTATTTTCAAGGTATAAAGTTTTTCCTTCGTAAATATTGTATATACTACTATTTCATTTCAATGTAGTCTATATATATTATTTGGGTTGTAACCAGTGATTATATGTGAATATATATATATGTATATAGTTATATATATGTATATATATATATATATATATATATATATTGGACTATAGTCCACCCATCAGATATTGGGAAATAACTAGCATGCCTTTAGGCTATATTTTATGTAAGTATATATACATGTGTATTTGTGGCTATAAGTCCACTCGCCAGATGGAAAATAACTGGCATGCATTTAGGCTATTTCATATGTAAATATACATAAATATCTGTATTTTGGCTATAAGTCCATCCGTCAGACGTTGGGAAATGACTGGCATTCATTATTATTATTATTATTATTATTATTATTATTATTATTATTATTATTATTATTATTATTATTATTATTATTATTATTATTATTATTATTATTATTATTATTATTATTCACATATTCACTAGAGTTTTAAAATTTTGTTAATTAATTTAATTAGTTTCGATTATATATGTGATTATGCTTATTTATATATGCTTGTGAGCCTAAGAATCATGGAATGGAGATTCATATATTGAATCATAATTCGATTCCCACGATGGACATAGTTATGTATGTAAATGAAATATGTAAATACTACAAATGTAATAGTAAGGCCTTAAAGCGGCCTCGCTCAGAGGTAACCGGTTTAAGGCCTCGATATAGTGAAAACCTTTGATTGTGGGTGCTCGGGTCTACCTAGATGGCTTTCATGCCTAGAGGTGGCCCGGCCCGTTTAAATGCTTTATTTTATATGCGATCACCAAAAAGGTTCTTCCAAAGCAAACAATAAAGCTTTATTAAAATCAAACTCAAATGGCGCTGGGTAGAAAGATCAGTTAAAGTTAAAATTGAAAGCATTGGAAGAATTCGATTCCTATTTGGTGAAAGGTTCGAAAACCTGATTTCTCCAAAATGTCATCTTTAAAATATTGCCTCAAAATCAAACTTTAAAAATGAACTTTTCTTTAAATTGAACCTTTCATACATAGGTTCAAAGAATCCTGAAGTTGCTTTCAAGAGAAATACACTCACCACATTTTATACGAATCTGGGATGGAATTCGTCAAATAAAACATGCACTCATACACATACAGACATACACACATCATACTCAGGAATTTAACAAGAAGCGATAACCGTGTTTCACGGAAGTCTGGGGGGTGCCTAACACCTTCCCCTCGCTTAAGCTAGCCCCCGAACTCTATGAATCCCGGTTTCCAGACCAATTAAACGGAGTCACAAATTGGGTCATATTACGAAAACTTTCAAATCTTGGATGAGTTGGTACATCCATTTAAACTCATAACAACTGGCAACTTTGTCTAAAATCAAACAAAATCAAATCTTTGCAAATCGTGGACATTTCATGTCAGACTTTTCTCCAAAAATCACTCTTTAAAGGAAGATACAAATTAGATCTTTAAAAAAGGGGATAAATAAATAGATTAAACGAGAATCAGATTCTTTCCCGGCATCGACAAGTTGATCCCTTTGATTACCAAAACTTATTAAAAGGACCAGTTTAAATACTGACAACCTTAGTATACGTTCATGGTTATTCCAAACCACTCAACATCTATTATTCAATTATTAGATTATTCAATTATGGAGACTTAATTCATGTTCTTTTGCAATCAATTTCTATTATTGAACATTGAAAGCTAATTTCATTTCTAATCATGATATATCTTTCTTGTATTTAAACTTACGGAGAAAATTAGTTGCTCATTCTTGCTATATCATGACGTTTATTTCAGCAAGGCCTGAATGTTCAAAGAAGAAAGACAAAGGAAAAGGAAAAGTGCAAGAATGGATAATGGAAAGTTAAATTATTAAATTATCTTATGTAAAAATTATTATGTAAACCTTTTGAATTATTAAGGTATGTATTAGGTTAAGGTTGTTAGACCTGGAATTTAATGTAGAATATTATTGTAACGAACAATGTATGTTTATTATTCCGCAATAGATTATAAAATGTGTATGATGATGATGGATCGTGAGCACCGAACTCGAGGTTAGGAAACCCAGATTTGGGGGCGTCACACTCTCTCTATATAAAAACTTACTCATAGGCTCTATCCCGAAAGAGATAGGGAAGCTAAGGTCTCTCACTGTTCTTTCCTTGGGGCAAAATCACCTAACTAGGACCATTCCCCACAAAATAGGGTTGCTCACAAACCTTTGACTCTGCTACATGTATCAAACTAACTCAATGGTTCCATTCCTCAAGAAATTGGAATGCTCAGCTCTCTTGAGAAATTGTCTTTGCAAACCAACTATCTCACCGGATTAATACTGTAAGACCCCGAATTTTATGAAATGAAAGTATTCAATTTTCTTATAATTATTATTCTATTTAATGGTTAAATTGATGAAGGGTTAAAGTTAAGGGTGATATGTGAAAATTTTTCAAAGTAAGCAAGTTGATATAAAATATTCTTTTTGTCGGGGAATATCCGTACGACGACACCATCATTGGTGGATCCCACAACGGAATAACTATCGGAGTTAGAAAATGACAGAAATATCTTTTTATAAAAATAACGGCGAAAGTTTTACCATTAAACTGTTGAAATACCCGGTGGTAAAAGTACAGTAATACGCGTAGTTGCATAGTAGCACACGGTATTGATTATTGATGCTTACGTAAGAAGCCACTCAATTTATTCAATTATTGCTATAGTAATTGCTGCATAGTATCTCTCATATTATTGATTCAATTATTATCACAGTATCATTTGCATAATATTTATTATTAGTAAATCAATAATTGAGATAACAAAGTTATTCATATTATTATTTGCAATATTGACGATGTCTAGAAAGTTTTGTCGAGGAGAGGTTTGGTCACCTAATTGTGCGCCAATAGGGAGAAATCCTTATCGGAAAACCCCCTCTTTCCTGGGAATGATCTAGTTGTTAAATATTGTGAGTTATAATATTAATGATGAATAATTGTTAATAGATTAAAATTCTGTTTATTAAAGATAAGTGATTTATGGTAAATATTTATTCATTTTTTGATATAAATAGAGGGGTTTGTTATGAGCTGTTTGTTATAAGTTTGACTTATTTTTCCATGAGGAGATATGCTAATTTTTCAGACCGTTGGTTGAAGATTTTATAGTAAATCAATATGGACCGCTGGTGGAAAGTTATAATAGTAAATCAATATGGATCGTTGGTGGATCCCACAACGGAATAACTATCGGAGTTAGAAAATGACAGAAATATCTTTTTATAAAAATAACGGCGAAAGTTTTACCATTAAACTGTTGAAATACCCGGTGGTAAAAGTACAGTAATACGCGTAGTTGCATAGTAGCACACGGTATTGATTATTGATGCTTACGTAAGAAGCCACTCAATTTATTCAATTATTGCTATAGTAATTGCTGCATAGTATCTCTCATATTATTGATTCAATTATTATCACAGTATCATTTGCATAATATTTATTATTAGTAAATCAATAATTGAGATAACAAAGTTATTCATATTATTATTTGCAATATTGACGATGTCTAGAAAGTTTTGTCGAGGAGAGGTTTGGTCACCTAATTGTGCGCCAATAGGGAGAAATCCTTATCGGAAAACCCCCTCTTTCCTGGGAATGATCTAGTTGTTAAATATTGTGAGTTATAATATTAATGATGAATAATTGTTAATAGATTAAAATTCTGTTTATTAAAGATAAGTGATTTATGGTAAATATTTATTCATTTTTTGATATAAATAGAGGGGTTTGTTATGAGCTGTTTGTTATAAGTTTGACTTATTATTCCATGAGGAGATATGCTAATTTTTCAGACCGTTGGTTGAAGATTTAATAGTAAATCAATATGGACCGCTGGTGGAAAGTTATAATAGTAAATCAATATGGATCGCTAGTTTAAAGTTTTAATAGTAAATCAGTATGGACCGTTGCTTTAAGTTTTAATAGTAAAATCAATATGGACCGTCTGTTTAAAAGTAAATTAATCTGGGTCGTTCATGAATTAGTTACTATTCAGTCCTTTTTCCTATAAATAGAAGCTCATTCCTTCATTATTTCTTACGAATTCACTGAAACTCTAGAGAGAAACTATTAAGAGCAAGAAGAAGAGTATTCTGCTACTACCCTACTTCAGTATTCAATCTTCTACTAAGGTAAGGGATATTATTTGTTGTATTCGTAAGGGGTATTATTTCTTTCGTATTTATGAAAAAAGTTATTTTCTTCCAATACTCGTAAGGGTTGTTATTCCATTCTTTATTATTCTGTGGGAATAACATGTCTACGCGGACTACTGCATACATGGTGAAATCTTTTGTTATTCCATTCTTTATTATTCTGTGGGAATAACCTGTCTACTCGGACTACCGCATGCATAGTGAAATCTTTTGTTATTACATTCTTTATTATTCTGTGGGAATAACCTGTCTACGCAGACTACCGCATGCATGGTGAAATCTTTTGTTATTTCATTCTTTATTATTCAATGGGAATAACCTGTCTACGCGGACTACTGCATGCATGGTGAATAACCCTTCGTATTCAATTGTTATTAAATTGTAGAAATGATCTGTCTACGCGGACTACCGCATGAAGGGTGAAAATCCATTTGTAGTTTCTTATATTATTTCTTTTCACATTCTTAAATCTAAACTTACTATGGTAAGTATTGCTTCTATAATTCCTAAAATTAGTGGAATATCCTTGAGTTTTGCGCTTCATCTAGTATCGTTTCATTGGAATATTTATCTGAACTTTCTTATTAAATATCAATATTTTCACTCGGAGTACTATTTACGGGTTACTATTCACTCAGTTACTATTCACTCGAATATTATTCACCTGAGAATTCGGGGTACTTTTCATACCGAGATACTATTCACGGGTTACTATTCACTCGGGTACTATTCACCTGGAGTACTATTCATGATAAAAATTGATTTCTTTTCAGTCCAAATCATTTTTGATACAATAGTATTCTTTAATTTTATTCCACAAAACAGTATCATGTTGACAATTTGGAGATTATTGAATTCTGGATAAATTAATTTATAAAAATTTAAAATTTTAAAAATTTATCATTTGTTTTCTTTCAATTGAATTATTATATCATTATCATCATCCTCATGTTTATATTGTGATCAAAGTCATTTGTGGCTTACGTGCATAGATGTTGTGAAACCCCAGATTTTATGAATAAAGATTTAAATTTTCTCGAAATATTTTTTTTGATTTTTATATTATGGAGTGGATTTGATATAATGTTATAGTTGTGGGTAGTATTTATAAATTTTTCAAAGTATGAAAGTTGTTATAAAATATTCGATTGGTCTGGAATATTTTTTTTCGGTTTGAATATTCGTATGACGCAAGACAATTATTGTGGACCCCATTAACGGAAGTATTATCGTGGTTAGAAAAGCAGCGTAATTATCTTTTATAAAAATAACTATGGAAGTGTTACCGTTAAAACCGTTGAACTACTCAAGAGTAAAGTACAAAATCTGATGTCTGTCATTAGTTGCATAGTAGCACGCGGTATTGATTATTGATGCTTACGTGAGAAGTCACTCAGTTATACTCAATTATTGCTACAGTAATTGCTGCATCAAATCCCTCATATTATTGATTCAATAATTGTCACAGTATCATCTGCATAATATGTTATATTATTAAATCAATAATTGAGATGACAAAGTTATTCATATTATTATTTACAATATCGACAATGTCTAGAAGTTCTCGCCAAGGAGAGGTTTGGTCACCTAATTAATTGCTACCAATAAGGAGAAATCCTTATCTAAAGCCCCTCTTTCCTCGAACGACACGTTTGTTAAATATTGTGAGTTATAATATTAATGATGAATAAGTTGTGTTGATTAAAGATGAAATTGATTGTTCCATTGTATTGGGATTATTAGGGTTAGTGGAAATTAACATTTATTTCGATGATAATTGATGTCTGGAGGTTATATTGTTCACTCGGGTATTCAGAGCAATTTTTCGTGTCGAGTTACTATTCACGAGTTACTTTTCACGAGTTACTATTCACGGGGTACTATTGATTCACATTCTTATACTATTAGGGGTGGTGGTGTAAGATTGATAATACTTGCATGACTAAGTTAAAAATGGAGGTACTATACTGTAATTGTTTTTATCACATGATTAGAACTATTGAGTCACATGATTTACTATTGATTCACATTATTTACTATTAGGGGAGGTGGTGCAAGTTTGATAATACTTGCAGGACTAAATTAAAAGTGAAGAAAAAGAGGAAGGTATTATACTATAATATTTTGAGCCCCAAAACGTTCAATTATCGAAACTATATTTTCCTATAAATAGAAGCTCATTCTTCCTTCATTTCTCACCAATTCACAAAAGCTTTAGAGTAATTATTATAGAGAGAAATTATAGAGAGAAAGAAGAAGAGAAGTCTGCTACCTCACTATTCCAGTATCCAATTTTTTTTTAAGGTAGGGAATATTATTTGTTGTACCCGTAAGGGGTATTATTTCTTTTGTATTCATGAAGAGAACTTATGTTATTCCATTCTTTATTATTCTGCTGGAATAACCAGTATACGCGAACTACCCTATACTTGGTGACATTCTTCTATTATTCCATCTTTATTATTATTACGTTGGAATATATCTTGTCAGATGCGTTTCTGTGCCGGACCGGTTAAAGTCTTTATTATTATTATTCATGTGGAATATCCCGTTGCGTGCGTTCGCTGCACCTAGTTTCGTCTTTATTATTATTCTGTTGGAATATCTTGTCTGTGCGTTTTACCCTGGACCTGGTTCCGTTATTTATTATTCTATTGTAATAACCTGTCTATGCGAAGTACCGCATGCATGGTGATTCTGTTGTTATTTTATTCTTTATAATTCTGTTGGAACATCCTGTCGGTGCGAATTTCGCTGCACTGTTTCCGTTATTATTATTCTCGTTGGAATAACTCGTGTCTATCTGCAATCGCATGCATGGTGATTTCTTTTGTTATTCCATTCTTTATTATACTCAGTTGGTTAAAGTTTTGACTTCTATACTCCATGAAATTAGTGGAATATCCTTGATATTTGCGCTTCATCCAGTATCTTTTCATGGACATATTCTTCTGAGCATTCTTGAATTTTACTCTACAAAGCAGTATCATGTTGACACTTTGGATGTTATCAGTTCCTGGATAAATTAATTCTTTAACTTTTTTTAATGAATTCTTATATCATTTTCATCATCCTCATGTTTATATTTTGTTGAAAGTCATATGTGGCCTGTAGTGCATAGATGGATTTGGTATGATTATGACCAGGGATTATTCAGTGTAATCATGACCGTAATGTTACAAATGATATGGTAAAAGTCATCATTGGCTCGTAGTGCATTGATGGACTGTTTTTGGTATGATTATGGCTATGGATTCTCTTCGGCCAAGGGTGAAAAGATGAATTATTTTATGTCATGATCAGGACCGTTGATGAAAACACGATTATCTTTGGCCTGTAGTGCATGGATAATTCGTGGTCGTGATACTAAAAATATTCTTGGCCTATAGTACAGGGATGACTTAATGATGTGGATAATTTATTAAGCTGAGTCTCAGCGATAAAGTTGGTGAAAAACTTTTTAAATCATAGAAGATAGTAGATTTTATATTTTACTTGACTCTTCTAATGGATTGTTTATTCCGCTGCAGTTTTTGATCTAAAACTTGTTGTCTATTATATTCTATCAGTTGTTATACTGTTGAAGGCTAATGATAATTTATTCTGCATTATCTTAGTCATAATATTTCTTCTCGGGCTAGTTGAGCTCACCCTTTCTTTCACCGTTTCTCTTGTGAAATGAGAACGTAGTGGGGACTAGTCGGGAATAGAGTGATGGTCCTAGATGTTTGCATTAGTAGTCCTCACTATTCTGTGAAATAGTGTGATAATAATAGTAATGAGGACTCCTTTTGAGTTTGTATACTCTCTAGTAAACAATATTTGTATTCAAACTCATAGCTCATGTTGTATATTTAAGATTATATTTGTATTCCGTACCATGTATTTGGTGACTCAGAATAGGTGACGTATTCCCGTTTTGGGGGCGTCACAGTTGGTATCAGAGCTTAGGGATATGATCCCTGGCTAAGATGTGAGAATAGAACTAGGAGGGGAGAGACGGGGAATTCCTTCGCTAGTATGACCTACCTAAGTTTATTTGATATTTAATTGGTCGGTCAGAGTATACGGATAATATGTGATATGTTAATTAACCCTTGTTTTGTGGCAGTATTTGAAAATGACATCCGAGAATGTTGAGAATAGCAATGGAGCACAGGAGACCGTTGAGTCTCCATAGATCAATAATCAGGACAATGTGCAACAGGATGGCGATAATCCTCCTGTAAATAACAACACTGGCCAAATGATGAACGACGGTACGTTTACGAGCTTTTTAGAATTCATGCAACACCAGATGAGAGAGACTCGTGTTCATAATGCAGGAGGAAACAATGGCAACCCACGGTTGGTCATCGCTAAGCAGTTCAAGGAGCTGGGACCACCGGAGTTTTTGGGAAAGCTAGAACCACTTAAGGCGGAGACATGGTTAAAGCAGATCACCAAGATATTTGATGTCTTGGGATGCTCAGAGGAGCACAAGGTTCCCTTTGCCACCTTTATGTTGCGTGAAGAGGCGGATTCATCGGTGGGAATCAGAAACGCACCTGATCGACGCGACTTCAAGATGTCTTGGGAGAAGTTCCAAGAGTCGCTCAACGACAAGTACTTTCCCAAAAGTATTCGTCACATGAAGGAGGTGGAGTTCATCAAGCTGGAGCAAAATAATATGACCGTGTCGCAGTACGAGGCTAAGTTTGCCGAGTTATCTCGGTTTGCATTCCATTTAGTCGATAATGAGGAGTGAATGACGCGAATGTCTTTAAGAGGTTTGAAACCCAATATACGCTAATACCTCATTTCTCACAAACTTTATTTATATTCAGATGTTGTGAATAGGGCTCAGTTATTGGAACGCAATAATGAGTCAGCACAGCCAAAAGGCAACGACCAACAACATGATAGTAATCGTACCGGTGGCAACGGCCATTGGAACAATGATAACCATCGTGAGGGAAATTATCTTGCAATGAATGGAAACCATTTCGGTGGTAATCATGGCCAAAACAATAAGAATGGACATTTCAAGAAGAGAAGGTTCAACAATGACGTGAAGACGTCGGCACCAGCACCCGTTTCAAAGGAAAAAGAACGAACATCGGTCGTATGTTTCAAATGCGGACAAGAGGGACACATCCGTCCAAACTATACGCAGCAATCCAAAGCGTGTTTTAATTGCGGAAGAGAAGGTCACCTAGCTCGATTTTGTCGTATGGTGAAGTCAAGTCCAGCTGGGATAGTGATGCCAAAGGATGTCCCAGACAAGCCAAAGCCGGTAGTTTAAGAGAGAGCAATTTTTTTTTCCTGATGAGGAACCTGAATAAAATTATCACGGGTATGTTAGTCATAAACTCTTGCGAAGTCTATACCGTGTTAGATACCGGTTCTACTCACTCTTTTATTTCACCTAGTTGTGCTCAATGTTTGAAGCTAACTCCGGAGAAGTTAGACTTTGATATATCTGTTTAAACTCAGTTGGGAGAAACCTTCGTTACCTCCACTATTTATAAATCTTGTTTAATTCAAATCGACACTTTCACGTTACCTGTCAATCATATCTCTTTGAAAATACTTGCCTTGGATGTGATTTTAGGAATCGATTGGTTAGTTACTTATCAAGCTTTTTGTAAGGTTGTTAGCTTTCATATTCCTAACCAACCTGTTATGTGAATTCAAGTAACCAAACCACTAAAGTCAATCAGTATCATATCAAGCCATAAGTAAAGAGCCCCGGTCCTTTCGTTGTTGACTTCCTTGTGTGGAATGCCGCTGAAGCGGACTTTCTATAAAGCGACGTATTTGTGAATGACGATGGCAAGATGATAGGTATCAATGTGATGTGTTACCCAAGTCTTGGATGAGAGTCACAGTTTTGAATGATATTTCTATTGTTAATAAATTTCCTGACGTATTCTTGAAGACTTCTTAGGCTACCCCTAGAGCGTGAAATCGAATTTTGTATTGACCCCAGCACAAAACCCATTTCTAAAACCCTTAAATATTTATTTACTTAAAACGAACGTAACATGCGCCAAAGACGTTGGCTCGAACTGTTAAAGATTACGATCGTACCATTCAATACCATCGTGGGAAAGCGAACGTGGTAGCTGACGCGTTGAGTAGAAGATCGATATCGTTCTGAGTGCGATGTTGTTAACACAAAGACCCATTTTGTACGACTTACAAATGATGAAGATAGAGTTAAAGACTCTAGGAACCCACGTGAAGATAACGAATATACGATTAGAATTAACTTTAATCGATAAAGTTAAATCCGCTCAAGCTACACTCCCGTAGCTGATGAATGAAGAAGGTTCAAGAGGGCGTTATTCTAGAAGCAAGAATCGACGAAGAGAGGAAATCTCAACCCTCGATTTAATTGGCCCATTTGAAATTCTCGATCGAGTAGGAACTGTGGCTTATAGACTCGTTTTACCGTCAAGTATGTCGCGTGTTCATAACGTATCGATGTTACGTAAATATGTGGACGACTCGAACCACATTATTAATTTAGAACCGGACGAGATAGCGGATGATTTAACGTATGATGAGATACATTTTAAAATCTTGGATAAGAAGGATCATATTCAACACTCAAAGGTTATACCTCAAGAGTTAGAATCTGAAATGAAGTCAAGGTATCCTCACCTCTTTGGCATATCAAGTGCGTACGTAAATTTCGAGGGCGAAATTTCATAAGGAGTGGAGATTGTGAAACCCCAGATTTTATGAATAAAGATTTAAATTTTCTCAAAATAATTTTTTTTATTTTTATATTATGGAGTGGATTTGATATAATGTTATAGTTGTGGGTAGTATTTATAAATTTTTCAAAGTATGCAAGTTGTTATAAAATATTCGATTGGTCATGTTGGGATTTGAAAGATTTAAAGATTCGATTGGTCAAAGATTTAAATATTTGATTGGTCAAAGATTTAAATTTTTCAAAGTAGTATTTATAATGTTATAGTTGTGGATTTGAAACCCCTTTCTTTTACTGTTCTCTTCAGGAAATGAGAACGTAGCTGGGACTAGTCGGAGAATAGAGTGATGGTCCTAGATGTTTGCATTAGTAGTCCTCACTATTCTATGAAATAGTGTGATAATAATAGTAATGAGGACTCCTTTTGAGTTTATATACTCTCTAGTAACCAATATTTGTATTCAAACTCACAGCTCATGTTGTATATTTAAGATTGTATTTGTATTCTGTACCATGTATTTGGTGACTCAGAATAGGTGATGTATTCCTATTTTTGGGGCGTCACAGATGTACTATTGATTGGTATGATTATGACCAAGGATTATTCGGTATAATCATGACCGTAATATTACAAATGATGTGATAAAAGTCCTCATTGGCCCGTAGTGCATTGATGGACAGTTGTTGGCATGATCATGACCATTGATGAAAACACGAATATCCTTGGCCCGTAGTGCATGGATAATTCGTGGTCGTGATATCTTAATGAATATCCTCGGTAGTAGTGCAGAATGATTCGATGATGTGGATTAATTATTAAGCTGAGTCTCAGCGATAAAATTGATGATAAACTTTTTAAATCATAGAAGATAGTAGATATCATGCTCTACTTGACTCTTCTAATGGATTTCTAGTTCCACTGCAGTTAAACTTGATGTTTATTATATTTTTATCAGTTTAACGTTGTTGAAGGCTAACGATAATTTGTTCTGCATTATCTTAGTCATAATATTTCTTATTGAGCTAGTTGAGCTCACCCTTTGCTTTCATTGTTCTCTTCAGGAAATGAGAATATAGCTGGGACTAGTCGAGGAACGGAGTGACTATTCAGATGTTTGCATTAGTAGTCCTCACTATTCTGTGAAATAGTGTGATAATAAATGAGGACTTATTTTGAGTTTGAATACTGTCTAAAGAAGAAAATATTTGTATTAAAACTCACAGCTCATGTTGTATATTTAAGTTTGTATTTGTATTCTGTACCATGTATTTGGCGACTCAGAATATGTGATGTATACCTATTTTGGGGGCATCACAAATACCATCTACCATAGGGAGCTTGGGCAACCTAACCAATCTCTATCTCCAAAATAATTTACTCGTAGGCTCTATTCCAAATGAGATAGAGAAGCTAAGGTCTCTCATTGAAATTTCCTTGTCAAGAAATCACCTCAATGAGATCATTCCTCATGAGATAGGGTTGCTCACAAACCTTAGAATCTGCTACATGTATTCGAACCAACTCAGTGGTTCCATTCCACAAGAAATTGGAATGTTAAGGTCTCTCACTGAACTTTCCTTGTCAATAAATCACCTCATTGGTTCCATTCCTCCAAAACTGAATAATCTTAAAGATGTGACAAATTTTCAGATATCTAATAACATGCTCATAAGTTATCTACCCCCAAAATATATGTCGTGGAGGATTACTTGAAAATTCTAGTGTACATAATAATTTTTTCATAGGTCCTATCCCAATAAGCTTGAAGAACTATACAAGATAATACAGACTTAGGCTTGATGGAAACTAATTTATAGGAAATATATCAGAAGATTTTGGCATATACCCACAATAGAACTATATTAATTTGAGTAATAACAGGTTTATGGTGATTTATCACTAAAATGGGATCTCTGTAAGATTCTTAAAACCTTAAAGATAGCCAATAATTACCTCATTGGAACGCTACCGCCCGAGTTTGGCAAAGCAAGTCAGTTAGGTCGACTTAATCTGTCATCAAATCATATAGTTGGTGAAATTCCCAAAAGTTTTGGAAACTTAATCTCATTACTTGACCTTTCACTACAAGACAATAAGCTTTCTGGTTATATTCCTCTAAAGATTGGCTTGCTGTCCAACTTATGGAATCTTAACTTTACAAAGAATAATTTGAGTGGTCCGCTTCCAAAATAATTAGGCACATGCATGAATCTTCAGAGATTGAATTTGAGCATGAATAGTTTTCAAAAGGATATTTCGTATGAACCAGGCAACTTGAAAGTCAGAACTTGTTGACGGATGTGCTACCACAGCAAATTGGAGGGATAGGGAAACTAGTGACTTTGAATCTTTCACATAATGAAATCTCTGGTTCTATTGAATCGAATTTCCATGGAATGTTGAGTTTGACATCTATTGATATATCCTATAATCGGTTTCAGGGGCCTCTTCCCAATCTCAAAGCTTTTCAAGATGCTCATTTATCTTCAATGGAACATAATAAAGGTTTGTGTGGAAATGTTAGAAAGAGAAAAAATGTATGTGTAGTGATCTCTGTCACACTTCCTCTTTTGAGCGCTCTATTTCTTTTGTTGATATTTGGTGGCATGTACTTTTATTTTTATATGATGCCGAAGAGCAAAACAGATGACCAAAGACATGTTCAAAATGTAAATTTGTTCACCATATGGAGTTATGATGGGAAGATGGTGTACGAAAAAATCATCGAGGCCACAAAAAATTTCAACTCCATGTACATCATTGGTGAGGGAGGTTACGATGTGGTGTACAAAGCTGAGCTGCCAAATGGTCAAGTTGTTGCTGTGAAAAAATTGTTTTCATCACAAGATGGGGACGTAAGGAATCTAAAAGGCTTTACGAGTGAAATTCGTGTATTAACAAAAAAACGACATCGTAATATCGTTAAGCTTTACGGTTTTTGTTCACATACGCTTCACTCGTTCCTAGTTTACGAGTTCCTTGAAGGGGGATGCTTAGGTAAAATATTAAGCAACAATGAAGAAGGAATGCAACTTGATTAGAAATATAGGCTCAAAGTTGTTAGAGGTGTGGCAAATGATTTATCGTACATGCACCATGAGTGCTCGCCTCCGATTGTTCACCAAGACATATCAAGTAAGAATATATTGTTAGATGTTGATTTTTAGGTTCGCATTTCTGATTTTGGTACTGCGAAGCTTTTAAAGTCAAACTCATCTAATTGGAGTTCATTTATTGGGACTTTAGGTTATGCGGCTCCATGTACATTTCTTTGTACGTAGTTTTATATTTTATTTGTATACTAGAATAATAATGCATTATTGTTAGAAAATTTAAGAAATAAGGAACTAGCATGGAGTTTTTCACTATGTATAATAGATATGACATAACTTATTTTATAAAGAGACTAGAAGGAATGCATATTAATCATTTTAAATAATAGAAATGACAAACCCACAACTTCCTTTCTCATATATTTTGTTTACATGATTAGTTTATGTATTGCACAATTAGCCTATACAATGGAAGTAAACGAGAAAAGCGACGTGTATAGCTTTGGAGTGTTGTTACTAGAAGTGATTATGGGGAGGCATCCGAGTGATGTCATTTCATAGCTCTCATCATCATTTGCTTATGGTGTACTATTGACTGACTTGTTGGACCAATGCCTCTCACCCTTACCAATGAAGTGGTAGAGGAAATGGTGTTTGTTGCGAGACTTGCATTTGCTTGTTTACATCTAAGTCCAGAATGTAGGCCTAACATGAAACAAGTTTATGCGCAACTAACAAAAAAAAGCCTCCACTTCAAGATTCATTGCACATGGTTACAGTTGTGACGCCCCCAAATCCACGTTCCTTCGAAACCTCAAATTCGGTGCAGTCACGATACTACTATTGTTGAACTATTACATCTTTTAATCATTAGTAATTAAAAGAATAAAACTTCACTTATTACAATTTAGAATATAAATTCTAGTCATTATCAGAATCACGTATAATAACCCTAAACTATTACAAGTTTCAAATCCCGGTTATATACCATCCTTATTTAAACATCACATTCGATGTTACTAAAATGCAGAATAATCTTAAACCTTTTTCAATCTCTTGAATAAAATCTTTTATTGATTTCATAACTTTGAACCAATTACAATTCTTGAATCAACTATATAATATGACTCAGTCTATTGAAATTACTGTAGAAGATTTTTCATCTTGATTCGATATCCTCTATGTATTAACTAATACATCCTTACAATACAACAAGTATGAAACATCGTAAGTATATGTCAAGTACACTTCTAGAACCTAAACATGGTTCAAGTAATAATCTAAATAGTATCCTTCATTGCGAAACTATCTACTTTATCAACCAAGAAGTACGTAAGCTTTACCGTGAGTCCTTAACCTGCAAAAGTGGTTATTTGCAAGGGTGAGCTCGACAGCCTAGCAATTCTAACAGTTTTCATGCAGCACATGGCATAGAATAGCATATTTAGTTCATGCATTCATAATCAATTGATATTTACTACACATGTTACTTCATACATAACAGGCATAGAGATTTACTTCACAAACATATCATCAAATCAACTTTCAACTTTCATACATATCTCATATGCATTTCATATATATACATCAACATTATCATAGCAAAATATAGCTTAACTAACAGATATAGAATTCATATATCAAATAGGAACTGAAAGACTTACCTGATTCGTAGTTTATCAACTACGACTTACTGCTTAAAGCTTATCTGCACTTCGTGTATTCCTACACAGTTATATAATAATGGATTCATATCCATTAGTCATACATTTCATACGCTCTTAATATAAGAACAAATATTGTCTTCTAACTAGGTTTGTAAAACCTACACTTCACTTTCTCATCATACTCTTAGAATAGCTAGGTATGTATAGATATACTTTAACCACTCGTTCTTGTTATCAACATTTACATCTATCACACCTCTGACTCGCTATGTGTTTAACACATTAAAACTCATATAAGTAAGTTCAAACGTACACATAAGTCTAACTTAGTTGTAACTATATACATACATCATCATATATCCTACATACTCATGGCATAAATCAGATTATAAGTTACCATGAAGTCAAATAATCATAGTCTCTAATCATTACTTTACAATTTATAAATACCTTTTGGACTTATCATTTGAAAGTCTATAATCACCTCTTTAAACATTCAATCCTATCACCTAGCATGCTTCTAAACACATTAGATTTGTATTGGTCATATAATACATGTTAGAGTAACAATACAAGCATGCAAACACCTTCAAACCATTTACAGAAAATAGATCTTCTCAAAGTCAAGTAGCTTTGGTTTGTCTTGAGGAATGGCGCTGCTCCTACTCTGTGCAAACCAAGACTATATATAGAAGCTAGGCTGACTTGCACATCCGATCATAATTCGGATAACACTTGCATAATCATACGTGAATATACTCAAGATTAGAATTTAAAGACACAATGAGCATAATGCTTTGTTTTTGCAAAACTTCCTTTGGAAAATCATCAATCCAACTAATAAGATTCTTGTAAGCATGCAAGATGAGTTCACATAGTCTAAATCATGCAAAGCAACTTCAACTCACATGTCTTATTTGTTTGTACATGTCTATACACAAGCTTATAAGGTTAAAATATAACCACTCCATGTATATACAACTTAGTTTGCAAAATATCCGAGTTTGCCTTTGAAATTGTTTTCAACCAAATCAATGCAATCCAATACATGTGAAACAACTTTGAATCTTACATCATGCATAATTAAACCTTGTATACATGCTATCAAAGTCATAATACCATTTACAAAATGTTTGAAGCTATTAGTTCTCAAAACTTTAGAGTTTTTTTTCAAAATATTTTAACCCAAGCTATATCGATATAGTATGTGCAAGGTAACTTAACAACTATATTTCATGCACGTTGATATGCGTACATAGGGTCCAAGGTCAAAACTCAAAGGACACCAAATTCATCAACTCCCGTTTCTCAAAAACATTAAGTTTTCTTTTAGAAAATCATGTTAAAGTATTCCATTATGGGTAAAGTAATCCTAGTTATATTACATGTCTATTATCATTTATAGTTATGTTTTATCACTTAGAATAACATATTCCATCATCGGGAACACTATACTTGCGTATGGGCTCGCTTGACGCCCTTTGATGGCCTTCGATTACGTAACAGTCACAAAGATGACTATTTTGGCCCTTCCTAATGACCTCCAATTGAAAACCTTAAAGAACAAAAGTTGTAGGCCTATTCATCCTCGTTCTGGATCATCTTTAATTACCTCAATCGGAGTTCGTATGAAACAGTTATGGTCGTTTTACCAAAACGGGTTAGAGCAGTCTGACTTGACATCCATTGGTCGCGGCCGCGCCCATTTTTGCCCCCATGCCAAAGCGCTTGCGCCATGTCCCAATATCTCGGCCTTGCTTTTACTATGGTGCTTCATTGTATGAGGCTTCGCATTGCACATACGCATTTTTGACATATCTTTCTCATTTTAAGTCTGAATCAATTGGTTTTCGATTCGTTGGACTCGTTAAACTCTTAGCTACTCATCTACAGAATAATTATAACACTTCAAACATATTAACAAACCCAAAGATTAATCGAAAACTCATATTTGTACTAAATTTTCATATTTTGAAAAATTTAGCAAATTCGTTCACTACGAATTCATTTCTTAACCAAATTGATCCGTTTAACTCTCGTTGTTTTCAAATTTGACTATATTAACAATATCTAACAACAATTCATGGATTATAACAATACTTAGCCATCAAATTTGTGACTCAAAAGTGACTTTTTCTTGTCATTTCTAAGGAATTATAAAACATAGGAATCAAGAACATGAATGACAGAAATGTTACCTTCTTAATGCTTGAAATTGTTAACTATCACTCTCCAATCCTCCAATTGCTCCTCAATTCAACTTACTCTCTCTAGCAAATGCTCAGACTTTTAACAAACGGGAAAAGAAGAAGGGGAGTCTCTATTTATAGAGGAATCAATAACCAAGCAATAGCTTTACCCAATAATTCAAACCGAGTGGAAGAAGAAGAGTCTAGTGGATTGAGAAGAGTTGATTACCAACTCCACCTTCCTCCATCATTAGCAGCTATCTAGCCTTCACCATGCTTAAGCAATAGAAGAGTAGGATAGGCCAATGGCCTAGTCACGTATATGAGAGAAATATTGAGACTCTCAATTTGAGACAAAGCTTATAACTCAGTATTTGTAAAATGTGACTTGCACACTTAGGTTTATTCCCCTTTGGACTTGCAAGTTTATCTCTAATATCTTAATATTGCTACATATGTTAAGTTAGGGACACATATACACAAACATATATATACCTACACACATATAAGAAGTATACTCTATATTTTAAATACACACCAATTTATAATCTTATTATATTAATAACTCACTTATTTGTTTTATGTCAAATAAATAAATTATTCATCTTATTGATTAATTAACAATAATATTAAGTAATCCATTCTTCATAAATCAATTATTAATTAATATTCTACGATAATAATTAACAACAATTAACAATTAATATAGATTAATTGTTCACTTAATAAATCCTTCGTTAATTAATATCATCACTGTGCCACACAAAGCATATTCCACAAGCTCGATCTTAAGCTTCTCTCATTCTCCACACTTATTATTCTTTCAATATAATATTTGTGTGACTCAAGCATTTAAATGTTAAACTACCTAAATCAATTATAAGTATAACCTTTATGCTTATAATAATTAATATATACTCTATTAATTATTTAAATGATAACATCCACGATAATAACTTAAGTTATTTAATATATTAAAATAACTTAGTTTTCTTTCATTAATTAACTCCTTGAAAATACATTAGAAATTATGTATTTTGTCATAACATAAATATTATGTTTTCTCCTAATAAAGACATTTACAATTAGAAATTAATTTACTTATTGTCTCAAGATATTATTCTTAATATAATATCAATTAACTATATATATATATACAACACATGTACATATATATTATATATAGAAAATAGATAATACGTTTATTTTCTATTATAATAAATTGTTTCCATCAATTTATTTACATATAACAAATACGCTTTAATATATTTACTATATTATTAATCATACATCATACAAAAATATATAAGGTAATATTATTATTCAAAATAACATTTCCTCATTTTATTAAAATAACTCAATATTAGAAATTATTTTAATATCCTTTATTAGAAATATAAAATTATTATTTCTCTCCTCTATAAATTGTTCCCAAAACAATTTCTTCAAATATTAAATATCCATTTAAAGATATAATGATTTATGTCTCCCTTTAATAACGTATATACTTTTAACGTTATTCGTACATTAGACTTTCTCACATATTACCATTCTGAGTAATTTATATAAAGTATCACATATTCAACACACATATTAATTCACTCCTTTACTTAAGTAAATTAAACCTTGTATTATATTACCATAGTTATTTAAGGTTTAATATACACATTATATTATTCCATAATATAACTCTCAACTATCAATTAACCAATATTATAATCATATCAGTTATTAGTACACATACACAAGAAAATGACGATTATACATTAATGTCACCCACTTACTATGATAAAATAATCCTATAAACTATTTAATATCGATAGGAAATTTTATCCCCTTCTTTTATCTCAACTGAATTATATCTGCAATAAATAACAATATATAATAATATATTTATTAATCACAAAAATCACATATTACATAGTTCATATTACCCTATGTAACACATTCCTACATACCTCGTAACACATAAATATTTTTATTCAAATCCAATTCACCCTTAAGAATTTTATTCATTCAATTCTTATTTAATAATTTCTGAAAAATCCGGGTTCTTACATCCTCTCCCCCTTATAAGGATTCCGTCCTCGGAATCACCGAAACCTCCTCTACTCGGTGCTATTTCGAATATTACATATTCTTTTAAATAATTTTATTCATTCTCTTTTCGAAAGTTTTATTATAACTTGCTCACTTGCATTCTACCACATTCTCCTTTCTAAGGAACATTTTACTCACTACATTCATCACACAGAAGAATAAGAATCTTCCACGATTTTTCAATAATCGGGAAGTAGTATGAATAACTCAGATTCTAATTTACGCTGAGGGGTCACACAAGACCATGAACTAGTGCTTCAACATAATCCTTCAAACTACAAACCAGAGTGTTTATCAATCACAAAGAATGAAAACACCATCCACACGTACACTAGGTGGCCAACCTATTGTACCACTACGTTGTGCTACAACGTAGTGTTTTGTAACGACTACATGCGTTACACTTGGAACCATTGTCCCCGAAAACATGTCCCCTTATAGGGTTGTTCATCTCAGCTTTTCAACGACTGAATCCGCACCAAAGAAATCTGGTTTGGCACAAATACACAAGAACGCTTGAATTCTATAATCACTTTTCAACAGTCGTCTAGCCGAATCAAATAGCTTAGACTCTTATCAACAGTTCGGACATCAATCGAAATAATTTAGTCAACTTTTCATAATTCGAAAGAAAACCAAAAATCGTTTTATGACATCATGATACCGTACCAGATTAGTAGTACATTGAGGATTCCGCCATTAGGTGACTTTGTCATATTACATCATACCATTGTGGGCTGACTTTTTTTTATCACAACCAACACTAGGTTCGACTGCATTGATGACTCCATCGTTTACCATCATACACCATATCAAGTGATAGATGTGGTCAAAATACATTTTGAAAGATTTTCAAATTATTTTTTTGTCTTAGCCGAAATAAGTAGCTTAGACATACGAATAACGGTGTTATTTTTAAAACTCATTGGTTCAGTCACTTGACCCAATGTTTTTCTAAAGAAAATAGAAGTGCAAACACTAGCACGAAGTCAAGAAATATTGACAAAACTAGCGTAGCTAGAGGATTTAGGAAAATCCAATTTCTCCATCACTTCAATCTTTACTCCATTGTTTCATTCTATCAATCTCTAACACCATCAATGCTTACTATACCAAAATCTCTTAATTTATAACATATATACCCAATATAGTTCATCAAACTTACCACACTTTGAAAATTCATGAACTTGCCACAATTATATGAGTTTAAGAACTTATCCTAGTCAGACCATAGGCGTCCATTCGCTGAGGGGTTCAAAAACATTTCATATAATTATGAGTCACAAACGTACCATGTGCATGAGTTTTAAGAACTCGCGCCTAATCTTAATATTCTTTATCTTACTCTTAATAGTCTCTATCTATCAAATATGATAAGAGAAAAGAATCACCTTCTCACCATAAGCACATCGATAGCACGACACCGACATTCCATTGATTATCATTGTGAGGAACCGAGCGTGAGCACAAACTTTCCGCCCACACAAAGGTTTGTACAACTTAGCTCTCACATGAGTCCTCAACTAAAATCCCACTTTACTCTATCTTACACTTAACTTTCTCTTTGCTCTATACGAATTCTTCGTATCTCATCACATACAACTCCTTATGAGTTCACATCGTTCCATTTCATAGTACATTCACTTATAGCATCAAGTTATACACACTTAGTCGTTATAGACTATTTATCACTTCATAGCTTAATCCGATCACGCCGTGATCATCAATTTACCTTAGAGTTCTTTCCCATTATCAACTAAACTCCACTCGAGTTCATTCTTATTATCTTTGTCATATAGACACCATCTTAAAATTTTTATTACCGGAGTTAGGAAACTCCTGAATTCTCATTCTTTTAGATACTTCAAGATTCTTCTTTGAATCTTCACTTATATATATTTATCTTTATCTTTCTCTCTCTCTCTCTCAGGTTATAGCCTAAGGTACACTTACCTAAAGTTTATAACCTACAGCTTTGATACCATGCAACCTGTGACGCCCCAAACCGGGTCCCTTCAAACCTCGGATCCTATTCCCACCACGATACTACTACTATCGCAAAACTATTATATCTTTTATTCATAACTTAATGAATATAACTTTGCTTATTACAATTTAGAATATAAATTCTTTCCAAATCCAGGATCTATGTAATGACCCCAAACTTTTATAAGTTTCACAACTTGGTCATTTACTATTCCAGTTTTACATCACATTCGATGTTATAAAAATATGCGGAATAATTTAAACTTTTTCAATCTCCTATGAAAAATAAAACTCTTATTGATTTCTTAAATTGAATCAATTACAAATCCCTGAATCAAATTATTTTATGATTCATTCTATTCGAATTAATGTATAAATCTTTACATCTTGATTCGAATTCCTCTGTGTACCGCTTAGTACAATTTTACAAGCTAACATATATTACACATCGTAAACTACTATCAAGTATATCTACTAGAACCTAAACATGGTTCAAGAGCATATATTTAAATAAATCAATTAATCTCCTTTGATGTTATTGAACTTTATCAATCAAGTAGCACGTAACCTTTACCGTGAATTCTTAACCTGCAAAAGTGGTTATTTGCAAGGGTGAGCTCGACAGCCCAACAATTCTAACAGTTTTCATGCAGCACATAGCATATAATAGCATACTCAGCACATGCATTCATAATCCATTAATAATTACTACGCATGTTACTTCTCACATAACAGGCATAGAGATTTATATCACTAACATATCATCAAAGATCAACTTTCATACATATCTCATATGCATTTCATATATATACATCAACATTATCATAGCAAAATATAGCTTAACTAATAGATATAGAATTCATATATCAAATAGGAACTAAAAGACTTGTCTGATTCGTAGTTTATCAACTATGACTTACTGCTTAAAGCTTATCTGCACTTCGTGTATTCCTACATAGTTATATAATCATGGATTCATATCCATTAGTCATACATTTCATACGCTCTTAATATAAGAACAAATATTATCTTCTAACTAGGTTTGTAAAACCTACACTTCACTTTCTCATCATACTCTTAGAATAGCTAGGTATGTATAGATATACTTTAACCACTCGTTCTTGTTATCAACATTTACATCTATCACACCTTTTACTCGCTATGTGTTTAACACATTAAAATTCATATAAGTAAGTTCAAACGTACACATAAGTCTAACTTAGTTGTAACTTTATACATACATCATCATATATCCTACATACTCATGGCACAAATCAGATTATAAGTTACCATGAAGTCAAATAATCATAGTCTCTAATCATTACTTTACAATTTATAAATACCTTTTGGACTTATCATTTGAAAGTCTATAATCACCTCTTTAAACATTCAATCCTATCACCTAGCATGCTTCTAAACACATTAGATTTGTATTGGTCATATAATACATGTTAGAGTAACAATACAAGCATGCAAACACCTTCAAACCATTTACAGAAAATAGATCTTACTGTAAGCTGGCGCGGCCGCACTACTCCTAGTGCAAACCAAGACTGCTATATAGAAGCTAGGCTAGACTTGCACATCCGATCATAATTCGGATAACACTTGCATAATCATACGTGAATATACTCAAGATTAGAATTTAAAGACACAATGAGCATAATGCTTTGTTTTTGCAAAACTTCCTTTGGAAAATCATCAATCCAACTAATAAGATTCTTGTAAGCATGTAAGATGAGTTCACATAGTCTAAATCATGCAAGGCAACTTCAACTCACATGTCTTATTTGTTTGTACATGTCTCTACACCAACTTATAAGGTTAAAATATAACCACTCCATGTATACACAACTTAGTTTGCAAAATATCCGAGTTTGCCTTTGAAATCGTTTTAAACCAAATCAATGCAATCCAATACATGTGAAACAATTTTAAATCTTACATCATGCATAATTAAACCTTGTATACATGCTATCAAAGTCATAATACCATTTACAAAATGTTTGAAGCTATTAGTTCTCAAAACTTTAGAGTTTTCTTTTAAAACATTTTAACCCAAGCTATATCGATATAGTATGTGCAAGGTAACTTAACAACTACATTTCATGCATGTTGGTATGCGTACATAGGGTCCAAGGTCAAAACTCAAAGGACACCAAATTCATCAACTCCCTTTCTCAAAAACTTTAAGTTTTCTTTTAGAAAATCATGTTAAAGTATTACATTATGGGTAAAGTAATCCTAGTTATATTACATGTCTATTATCATGCATAGTTATGTTTTATCACTTAGAATAACATATTTCATCGTCGGTAGCATTATACTTGCGTATGTGCTCGCTCGACGCCCTCCGATGGCCTTCGATTACGTAACAGTCACAAAGATGACTATTTTTGCCATTTTTAATGACCTACAATTGAAACTTTTAAAGAACAAAGGTTGTAGGCCTATTCGTCCTCGTTCCGAATCATCTTTAATTGCCTCAATCGGAGTTCGTATGAAAACGTTATGGTCGTTTTACCAAAACAAGTTAGAGCAATCAGACTTGACACACATTGGGCGCGGCCGCACCCATTTTCGCCCCATGCCAAATAGCTACCGCAAGCATATGTCCCAAATACCACCAAATTACAACGCCTGCGTGAGGCTTTGCACATATGACAGTTTTTGACATATCTTTCTCATTTTAAGTCCGAATCAGTTGGTTTTCGATTCGTTGGACTCATTGGACTCGTTAAACTCTTAGCTACTCATCTACAGAATAATTATAACACTTCAAACATATTAACATACCCAAATATTAATCGAAAACTCATATCCGTACTAAATTTTCACATTTTGACAAATTTAGCGAATTCGTTCACTACGAATTCATTTCTCAACCAAATTGATCCGTTTAACTCTCGTTGTTTTCAAATTTGACTATATTAACAATATCTAACAACAATTCATGGATTATAACAATACTTAGCCATCAAATTTGTGACTCAAAAGTGACTTTTTCTTGTCATTTCTAAGGAATTATAAAACATAGGAATCAAGAACATGAATGACAGAAATGTTACCTTCTTAATGCTTGAAATTGTTAACTATCACTCTCCAATCCTCCAATTGCTCCTCAATTCAACTTACTCTCTCTAGCAAATGCTCAGACTTTTAACAAACGGGAAAAGAAGAAGGGGAGTCTGTATTTATAGAGGAATCAATAACCAAGCAATAGCTTTGCCCAATAATTCAAACCGAGAGGAAGAAGAAGAGTCTAGTGGATTGAGAAGAGTTGATTACCAACTCCACCTTCCTCCATCATTAGCAGCTATCTAGCCTTTACCGAGCTTGAGCAATAGAAGAGTAGGATAGGCCAATGGCCTAGTCACGTATATGAGAGAAATATTGAGACTCTCAATTTGAGACAAAGCTTATAACTCAACATTTGTAAAATGTGACTTGCACACTTGGGTTTATTCCCCTTTGGACTAGCAAGCTTATCTCTAATATCTTAATATTGTTACATATGTTAAGTTAGGGACACATATACACAAACATATATGTACCTACCCCCATATAAAAAGTATACTCTATATTTTAAATACACACCAATTTATAATCTTATTATATTAATAACTCACTTATTTGTTTTATGTCAAATAAATAAATTATTCATCTTATTGATTAATTAACAATAATATTAAGTAATCCATTCCTCATAAATCAATTATTAATTAATATTCTACGATAATAATTAACAACAATTAACAATTAATATAGATTAATTGTTCACTTAATAAATCCTTCGTTAATTAATATCATCACTGTGCCACACAAAGCATATTCCACAAGCTCGATCTTAAGCTTCTCTCATTCTCCACACTTATTATTCTTTCAATATAATATTTGTGTGACTCAAGCATTTAAATGTTAAACTACCTAAATCAATTATAAGTATAACCTTTATGCTTATAATAATTAATATATACTCTATTAATTATTTAAATGATAACATCCACGATAATAACTTAAGTTATTTAATATATTAAAATAACTTAGTTTTCTTTCATTAATTAACTCCCTTGAAAATACATTAGAAATTATGTATTTTGTCATAACTTAAATATTATGTTTTCTCTGAATAAAGTCATTTACAATTAGAAATTAATTTACTTATTGTCTCAAGATATTATTCTTAATATAATATCAATTAACTATATATATTTACACATGTATATATATTATATATAGAAAATAGATAATACATTTATTTTCTAGTATAATAAATTATTTCCATCAATTTATTTACACATAGCAAATACGTTTTAATATATTTACTATATTTTTAATCATACCTCATACAAAAATATATAAGGTAATATTATTATTCAAAATAACATTTCCTCCTTTTATTAAAATAACTCAATATTAGAAATTATTTTAATATCCTTTATTAGATATATAAAATTATTATTTCTCTCTACCTCTATAAATTGTTTCCAAAACAATTTCTTCAAATATTAAATATCCATTTAAAGATATAATGATTTGTGTCTCCCTTTAATAACGTATATACTTTTAACGTTATTCGTACATTAGATTTTCTCACATATTACCATTCCGAGTAATTTATATAAAGTATCACATATTCAACACACATATTAATTCACTCCTTTACTTAAGTAAATTAAACCTTGTATTATATTACCATAGTTATTTAAGGTTTAATATACACATTATATTATTCCATAATATAACTCTCAACTATCAATTAACCAATATTATAATCATATCGCTTATTAGTACACATACACAAGAAAATGATGATTATACATTAATGTCACCCATTTACTATGATAAAATAATCCTATAAATTAAACTATTTAATATCGATAAGAAATTTTATCCACTTCTTTTATCTCAATCAATTATCTCTGCGATAAATAACAATATATAATAATATATTTATTAATCACAAAAATCACATATTACATAGTTCA
Organism: Panax quinquefolius; assembly: GCA_020205615.1. Taxonomy (NCBI): domain Eukaryota; kingdom Viridiplantae; phylum Streptophyta; class Magnoliopsida; order Apiales; family Araliaceae; genus Panax; species Panax quinquefolius. The sequence goes on from CM035165.1 coordinate 19,681,152, forward strand.
TATTACCATATGTAACACATTCCTACATACCTCGTAACACATAAATGTTTTTATTCGAACCCAATTCACACTTAAGAATTTTATTCATTAAATTCTTATTTAATAATTTCTGAAAAATCCTGGTTCTTACAACAGTTGGCCAACTATTTGATCCCCAATCTCAAAGATCTTCATGACTTCTACACCGTGACTTGATAGCATGTTCTATATATCCAAACTTCACAACCACTCACATCTTGTTGTTATATACTACTTTGATTTCCACGTTGTCCGATTAGAATGTTGATTTATGCTATGATAGATTTTATAGGTATGTAGGCTATAAACCGGTCTACTTATATGGCATGTTACAATCTTTTAGAATTGTTAGCATTTTACTAGGAATGAAAATATGCATGGATTGAGACTATAATATAGGAGTAAATACATAATAAAATTGTGAATAAAAATATTCAATTAATTCAAATAGTCCATTTTCATCCATTATTGTTTCAAACGAACTTTGTCCTCCAAACACAAACTAATAATAAAATACAGATAACGGAGGCACATTGCCTCTATTAAATGAGAAGCCATTCCTTGATTCCCCAAACCTATTTCCCTTGAGGCTATGAACACGAAAACAAAACACAAGGAAAAATAAATTTAAAGAATATATATATGCACACACACATACATATATACATTTTATATATAGGGGAGGATAATATCTTAATTAGTCCTCAAATTTAGTTATTTTTCACGTTTAGTTTCCTAATTATTTTTTATTAGTAAAGTAAAAAATAAATAATAGTTAGGAGACTAAACATGAAAAACAACTACAGTTTGAAGGATTAAAGAAAGGATTATCCCAAAAAAATGGAGGATTTTAATAATTCCATTGTGCTACTTCAACATAATACTTGTTGATATTAATTTCTTTTAGAGGTATAGACTTTTTCTTTAACTTTGTTTTCTTTTTCCCATCTTTTCCTTTTCCTTCTTTTCTCAAGCTAAAAACATAGTTCTAAGAGATATCATCATATCACGCATGTTGCATTTTTAAATAATATTGCTACTGCAGCTCCAAAATGGTCGTTTATGTGAAGCCCCCAAAACAGGTATACATCACCCATCTTGAGTCGCCAGATACATGGTACAGAATTCAAATACAACTTAATAATACAACTATCGTGTACAATACGACAAAATATAAACTGTGAGTTTGAATACAAATATGGTCTACTGGAGAGTATAAAAACTCAAAAGGAGTCCTCATTACAATTATTATCACACTATTTCACATAATAGTGAGGACTACTAATGCAAACATCTAGGACCATCACTCTGTTCCCCGACTAGTCCCAGCTGCGTTCTCATTTCCTGAAGAGAACAGTAAAAGAAAGGGTGAGCTCAACTAGCCCAGTAAGAAATATTATGACTAAGCTAATGCAGAATAATTTATCGTTAGCCATCAACAATGTTAAACTGATAAAATATAATAACTATCAAGTTTAACTGCAGCGGAACAAGCAATCCATTAGAAGAGTCAAGTAGAGAATAAAATCTACTATCTTCTATGATTTAAAAGGTTTTTCATCACTTTTATCGTTGGGACTCAGCTTAATAAATAATCCACATTATCGAATCACCCCTGCACTACGGCCAAGGATATTCTTTAGTATCATGACCACGAATTATCCATGCACTACAGCTAAAGATAATCATGTTTTCATCAATGGTCCTGATCATGCCATAAAAAAATTCATCTTTGCACTACGCCAAAGAGAATCCATAGCCATAATCATACCAAAAACTATCCATCAATGCACTACGGGCCAATGAGGACTTTTTTCACATCATTTGTAACATTATGGTTATGATTATACCGAATAATCCTCGTCATAATCATCATACCAAGTCCATCTATGCACCACAAAGCCACGTATGACTTTCAACATAATATAAGCATGAGGATGATGACAACGATATAAGAATTCAATAAAACAAGTTCAAGAATTAATTTATCCAGAACTAATAACGTCCACATTGTCAACACGATCTTCGCTTTGTAGAATAAAATTCAAGAATGCTCAGAAGAATATTTCCATGAAAAGATACTGGATGAAGCGCAAATATCAAGGATATTCCATTAATTTCATGGAGTATAGAAGTTAAAGTTTTAACCAACTAAGTATAATAAAGAATAGAATAACAAAAGAAATCACCATGCATGCGATAGATAGCAGCAAAAGTTATTCCAATGTAATAATAAATAATGTAATCCGTGTCCCACAGAAAAGCGCATGCATAAGATATTCCAATGTAATAATAAATATCGGAACCAGTCCTACAGAAAAACACACGTATGTGATATTCCGGCTGTAATAATAAATAATGGAATCGTGTCCCACAGAAAACATGCATGTGATATTCCAAATGTAATAATAACAAAGATTTTAATAAGGTCCCAAGGAAAAGCGCATGAGATAGGATATTCCAAATGTAATAATAATAAAGACGGAATATTAGAAGAATGTCACCAAGTATAGGGTAGTCCACATTATAACTTGGTTATTCCAAAGAGAATAATAAAGAATGGAATAATGTGTTCTCTTCATGAATACAAAGAAATAATACCCTTACGGAACAACAAATAATATTCCCTACCTTAGAAGAAACTGGATATTGGAAAAGTAAAGTAACAAAATACTTTTCTTCTTTCTCTCTATAGTTTCTCTCTCTAGAGTTTTAGTGAATTCGTAAGAAATAATGAAGGAATGAGCTTCTATTTATAGGAAAATGGACTGAATAGTAACTAATTCATGAACGGTCCAAATTGATTTACTTTTAAATGGACGGTCCATATTAGTTTACTATTAAAACTTAAAGCAACGGTCCATACTGATTTACTATTAAAACTTTAAACCAGCGATCCATATTGATTCACTATTATAACTTTCCACCAGCGGTCCATATTGATTTACTATTATAACTTCAACCAACGGTCTGAAAAATTAGCACATCTCCTCATGGAATAATATTGTACCCAAAAATGATTATATTTTACGGGTGATCAATAGTATCCCGTGAATAGTAACTCGTGAATAGTAACTCGTGAATAGTAACTCATGAATAGTAACTCGTGAATAGTAACTCATGAATAGTAACTCGTAAATAGTAACTCGTGAATAGTAATTCGTGAATAGTAACTCGTGAATAGTACTCTGACACGAAAAGTGTCCCGAATACCCGATTGAACAATACTGAGTGACTTCTCACATAAGCATCAATAATCAATACCGTACTACTATGCAACCACGCGTATTACTGTACTTTTAACACCGGTGTTTCAACAATTAACGGTAAAACTTCCGCCGTTATTTTCATAAAGTATTTTTGTCGTTTTCTCAATCCGGCAATAATTCCTTTAATAGGTCCACTGAATGATTGTATCATCGTATGATATTCCCCAACAAAAAGAATATTCCCCGACCAATCGAATATTATATAACAACTTGCATACTTTTCAAAATTTATAAATATTAACCACAACTATAACATTATCTCAAATCCACACCATAATATTCAAAAAAATATTTCGAGAAAATTAAATCTTTATTCATAAAATCTGGGGTCTCACAGTTTACCAGAGAGATAATATATAGAAATTGTGTTTTCACCGACATACATAAAGCATGCTAAATTTCCACACCAAATCAATGCTTCTTCATCTATTTAGGAAGTAAGTTCTCCACAAAAATAGAACATATACTCTAGCTACCTTGACAACTAAATAGAATGGCTTTTCCACATAAGATGTGTCATTTAACCGTCTTTTGTTACCCTTGGACGTGCTTATATTGTGTGTGTGTGTGTGTGTGTGTATACATGTATATATGGATGTCCAAACATGACCTTATTTTCTGGAATATTAGATTGTAATTACTTCTTCAATATATATATATATATATATATATATATATATATATGTACAATATCCTAGTTTCCCATTTTCCTCTTAAATCTATTTTGTACATTTGTTAGATGCTAAGCAAATATGCTAAATACAATAATATATTATTGATGTTGTGTTTTGTTCTTATGTTTTGTGAAGGGGCTCCTTTGCCTCCTACCTTACCTGCTTCTCAGATTTCCTTTGGTACCAAAACCAATTCTACTGTTGCCGGTAAGCAGACTTGCTCAGACCTCATAAGATGTGTCATTTAACCATCTTTTGTTACCCTTGGACATGTCTATATTGCGTGTCTATACATATATAGGGATGTCCAAACAGGACCTTATTTTCTGGAATATTAGATTGTAATTTAATATTTTTTTAAAGTCTAGTTAGGAAGATTAATTTTCGATTTCTAAATCAAATTTCTTGAGATGCTCTTTTGCTTGTGATTTCAGCTTCCCCAATGGTTATGGGACTTGGCTTTCATAGAAATGCATGTATTAATTTTAAGACAGAGATTCACTTGTGGGTACGGTGGTGATAGCTGTTGCGGTGTCTTTGTCTGTGCTGATAAACATTATATGTTGAGTTTCAAACTAATTAAAGTTTCCTAAGATATCATAATAGTATAGTGTTCTATTAGTGCTTATGACATGTCTATGTATTTTATTTCTATTTGAAATAAATTACAGCTTGAATAAATTTATTATTAATAGATTGTTTATTAAATTTTATTTATTTGGTTTAGGCAATAATGTGATGCTTTATTAAAGAAACAGAGGCATTGTCAAAAGCAATTTTTTGACAAATAATATAGTACTTAATTTCCTAAATAGAAGGATCAGTGATCAGATTGCTCTGATTTCAGATAAAAATAGCAACTTGTTCTCTTCAGTCAAAGAGAAGTAAAGTGATCATATTGCTCTAATTTCTCCCTTTGTTTTGTTTTGTTTTTGGCACTGGTTTTCTGTGTTTCTTCTTATTCTTTTTACCTTTTCCTTTTCTTTTTTTCTAAATGCAAAGGTGGACAGCTGAACAAAGCTTTTAATGAGATCAATATAGTCGTTGGTCTAAATTTATACCCAAAAATCCGTTGGAATTATACACTTCCTTATTATTCTTGAACACTTTACATTTGCATTTATGTCTTTTCATTTTCATTTTCATTTGCATTTATTCTTCCTTTTCATTTTCTACACCATTTTCCTCAACTGTGTTTTTGAGAAAAAGAGGTATTCCCCTAACAGAGATCCAAACATATAAATCTCTTGTACTAATCTTTCAATTTTGTCACTGATTTTTCTTCCTTCACAAAAATATTCTATGCAATTTCATTCCTTTTAGTTTCCAATTTTTCACTTTCCTCTACTCCGGGCTCCAGCACACTATAATTTTTCACTATACTCTATTGTTACTCTGTAGAAACATGCCACATCTGACCTCAAGTACATAATGCCAAGTAAGAAAATAAGTATTCCCTCTCTCAAACTATAATACAAATTCATTAAAAAAAAAATTAAATTAACAAAAAATAATAAATAAAGAAGTAACTGCTTAAAGAGATTTTGATGCGGAGGGTGTAAATTGTTTAAGCATTCAAAATTTAGGGGTGCTTCTAATTAAAATGAAAATTGAATTTGGGCATAAATATAAGGCCCCAACTTTTTATAAATGAAGGTTTAATTTTCTCTATTTATTATTTTGAAATAGTAAGGGGTTGATTTGATTAATGTGGTTAGTTATGGGTAAAATGCTCAAATATTTTCAAATAAGCAAGTGGTTATAAAATACTCATTGTTGTCGAAGAATATTCGTTTGGTCGTGGAATATTCTTGTTGTCGAGAATATTCGTGCGACGGTATATGGACCTTGTGGGACCCATAACTGAAAGCGATTGGATGAAGAAACGACAAAGTATAAGTTGTTTATAATAACTAGCAGCTTATTACAGTTAATCTTGTTGGAATACCCGGTGGTTAAAACACGATGTCTACGCGTTGTTGCACAAAAGAGCACACAAGGTATTGCACCAATTATTGATTCTTACGTAAAGAAGGCACTACTCAATAATTGTTACGATAATTACTGCTCAATATTTTATTTTATTGATTCAATAATTGCTACGCTTGATTTTTTTATATTACTTTATTATTTCAATAATTGTCACTACACAAGATTTTTCATTATCGAAGCAATAATTCATATTATCCTAATAATATTATTAGATAACATTATTGGAAATGTCTAGAAAGTTCTGCTCTAAGGAGAGGTTTGGTCACTAATTGCGGCACCAAGAAGGAGAAATCTTTATTGAAAGCCCCTCTTTCTGGGAACGGCACAGTTGCCAAAAGATCGTGATTCTGTAATATTATTTATGAATAATTAATTATTGATTTATATGATGAGGAAATATTGATTTTATGTGGATATAGATGGAGAAAATTTTTAATGTGACAATTGTTAAAAAATGATATTTTATCTTTTCTGATAAAATAATATTTTATTATATTATATAATAATGGTGATATTTTTGCAATGAATGTGGGATATATAAGTATATGAGGAGGAAGAGTATTTTTGTTGCAAAAGTTATTTAAAACATGTTAAACATGTCTGTGGGTCCATTTCTTGACTGAAATTTGATTATAGCCTGTAAAATTGCCCGTTTATGGATTTCGGTCAATTTGTGTTTGGAATTTGGAAAAACTTTCTTCTGCAAAGTTGTAGAGAATTGAATTTCCTATAAAAAGTCGCGTGATTTGAATTTTCTGATAAAAGGGCTATTTATTATGAATTATTGAAGTTCCGAGGTTCCAGAATAATTGATTTTTGGAAGTTTTAAATAATTATATTAACAAAAACATTTTTTACATTGTTGGGACTCATTTAACATGTGATTAGGTGGCTGATTTCAGATGCTAAGTGTGCGTATAGAATTTATAATATAAATATTAATATTATATTAAATTTTCTGCTTTGATGTTCTAAGCATTTTCCTATAAATAAGGTGCTTAGGTTAGAATTGAAAATCATACCAGAAACTAAAGATTTCTCTCTCTTTCTCTCTCTATAATATCGAGCGTATTTGTGAGTATTTTAGTACTTTGAGTATTGCTATACTGGTGCAAGTTCTTTCAAAGACTATATCCAAAGATTCCAAATTGTAAGTACTATTCTTTCGAGGTAAGGGATGTTATTTTATTCGAAAATGATATTATTTCTTCAATATCATTATGCCGAAATATTGGTTGAAAATTTTTATCAAATTTGGAACTTTTTCATATCGGGGTTACTATTCATGAGTTACTATTCACGAGTTACTATTCATGAGTTACTATTCATGAGTTACTATTCACGAGTACTATTCACGAAGCATGATGATATTTTTTGTGAAATTTCTATCTTTTGGTGTCGGAGTTACTATTCACGTATACGACACTATTCACGATATCGACACTTATTCACGAATATTTACTATTCACGTAAAAAATTAAATTTTCTTTTCTGTGTCCAAGATTGTCTGTTATGATTCATATCTTTGATTGGATCTATGTTTTGGTCTTCATTCTTGAATTTTACTCCAATATGGTTATTTATGAAGTATTTTTGAACTGGGATTATTTAAAGTACGAATCCTTAATACTTGTTCTTTTGTTACACTGGATTCATTTTCTTTAAAATAATTTTCATCATCCTCAGTCCTAAATGATGATATTACTGAATATCTTTGGCCTGTAGTGCAAAGATGAATGATTTCTTGATGAATATCTTTGGTCCATAGTGCAAAGATGAACAGGTGTTGAGATGAACATGACCGACTGATTAATATCTTTGGCCCATAATGCAAAGATGAACAGGTGTTTAGATGAACATGACCAACTGATGAATATCTTTGGCCTGTAGTGCAAAGATGAATATTTGATTCCAGATATATATTGATTGATGTTACAGGGATAAAATATCGACGATGAACTTTTAAATTCATATATAGAAGATAGTAGTTTGCATTCTCTACTTAACTCTTCTAATGAATTATTATTTTCGCTGCGAAGATTGATTTAAAACTGGTTGTCTATTGTATTCTATTAGATTTTTCCCTGTTGAGGACTAACGATAATTTTTTCTATATTATCTTAGTCATAATGTTCTTTACTGGGCTAGTTGAGCTCACCCTTTTCCTTTTTGTTTCATTTTTCTTCTCAGGAGACGAGAATATAGCGGGAACTAATCGGGGTGTGGAGTAATGGTCCAAGACAGTTGTTTTAGTAGTCCTCACTATTTTGTGAAATAGTGTATCAATAATTGTAATGAGGACTTATTTGAGTGTGGATATTGTCTAGAAGACAATATTTGTATTTAAACTCACAATTTATGTGTTGTCATATTTTGCAGAACAATTGTATTAATGAAGTTGTATTTGTTTCTGAACCATGTATTTGGCGACTCAGAATAGGTTGGTTGGATTGGACCTATTTTGGGGGCGTCACAGTTGGTATCAAAGCTTAGGGATATGGTCTCTGGCGGAGATCGGGATTAGAACTAGGAGGGGAGAGATGAGTAAATCCTTCGCTAGTGTGTCATACCTAAGCTTATTTGTTGGTCAGTTGAAGTATATGGTTAATATATGATATGTTAATTTGTTTAATTAACCCTTGTTTTATGGCCGTATTTAAGAATGGCAGCTAAGAATATTAACAGTGGAGTTAATGAGACCGTGGAAACACCTTTAATCACCACCCAGGGGAACGTGCAACAGGAAGGCAATATTCCTCCTGTAAACAACACCCCTGAGCAGATGATGAATGACGGAATGTTTAGGAGCTTTTTGCAGTTAATACAAAACCAGACGAGGGAGACTCGTGCACAAAATACGGGTGGAAATGCTAGCAATGCGCGGCTTGTCACAGCCAAGCAATTCAATGAGTTGGGACCACCAGAATTTAAGGGAAAGCCGAATCCAATCATGGCGAAAACGTGGGTCAAGCAAATTACCAAGATATTCGATGTCTTGGGATGTACGGAGGAACAGAAGGTTCAATTTGCCACCTTTATGTTCCGTGGCGAAAGCGACTCATCGGGTGGGAGTCAGTGAAAGCGGACCACTTTCGCGCACCCAAAGATGTCTTGGGAAACGTTTTAGAAACTTTTCAACAAAAAATACTTTCCTGAAAGTATTCGCCATATGAAAGAGGTAGAGTTTATTAGACTAGAATAAAACAACATGACGGTGTTCCAATACGAGTCGAAGTTTGCAGAGTTATCCAGGTTTGCACCTCATTTGGTAGAGAATGAGGAACGAATGACGAGGATGTTTCTGAGAGGTTTAAAACCCGAGATTCTAAGAATATCTTATCTCTCGTAAATTTTCTTTATATTCGGATGTTGTCAATGGGCTCAATTATTAGAGCGAGATAATGAAAGTACGTTCAACCAAGAGACCGCAACCGAGATCATCTACGGATGGCGGCTATCGTAACAACGATAACCAAAGTGGAGAAAGAAAAATACGGACAAGAGCGACAACCACTCGGTGGTAATCGTGGCCATGAAAATTGAAGAAGCGAGTCTGGGGAGATTTTAAAAAGAGGAGATTCAATAATGACACTTTGCAAAGATGTCAAAGACCAAAGAGAACTAGTTTTAAGGGAGGAGAACGACCAACGGTCGATGCTATAAATGTGGAAAAGAGGACACATCATTGGCCCTGTCCCACACAGTTCAAGGTATGCTATAATTGTGGAAAAGAAGGTCATATCGCTCGAGATCAGACGTAGAAAACCCACCCAAATTCAAGGGATGGTGACTAAAAAGGTCATCCCGTAAAAGTCAAAGTCAACGGTTCCTGGAAGAGCGTTTGTCGTGACTGGTCAGAATGCGAGGAACCCAAACGAAGTTAGCACGGGTTAGTTAATTATAAATTCTCACGAAGTTTATTCTTTATTAGATACCGATTCTACCCATTCATTTATCTCTCCTGCTTATACTCAACGTTTAAACTTGACTCCGGAGAAAATTAGTCTTTGACTTATCTGTTGAAACTCCGTTATGAGAAACTTTTGTTACATCCACTGTTTATAAATCTTGTTTGATCCATGTTAGCACCATCACATTACTTGTTGACCTTATCTCTTTAAAGATACTTGCATTTGACGTGATTTTAGGGATTAATTGGTTAACTACTCATCATGTCAAAATTGATTGTTTTTGTAAGGTTGTTAGTTTTCATATTCCTAACCAACCTGTTATTTGAATTCAAGCACCCAAACCATTGAAGTCAAACTCTTTAATATCAAGCCATAAAGCCATTCGTTTATTGAAAAACGAATGTCAAGCTTTCTTAGCCCATGTCATGGACTTGAACAAAAATACGTCAGATTTGAATGATATTTCTGTTGTTGGTAAAATCCCTGACATATTTCCTGAAGAATTTCCTGGCCTACTCCCAGAACGTGATATTGAATTTTGTATCGACTTTGAACACGGTACAAAACCCATTTCTAAAATCTCATGGCTCCTATTGAACTTCAGGAGTTAAAAATTCAACTATAGAATTTGGTACCCGAGCCTTAATCTGTGTCTTCCTTTGTGGAATGCAATCAAGTCGAACTCTCGTAGGGGCCGCCATATTTGTGCTGTAGTAAAGTAAACGATAGGTGTCATTGTGACGTGCTATCCAAGATTGGGATATGAGTCACAGTTGAGAGCAACCTAAGTCAGTAATCGAAATACGTAGCTTTCTATGCTTAGCTGGTTATTATCGAAGATTTTATGGAAAGATTTTCTCGAATCGTTACTCCATTAATGCAGCTGACTCGTAGAGATACAAAATTCGAATGGAGCAAGGAATGTGGGAAGAGCTTCGAAGAACTCAACGGGAGACTCATTTTGGTACATGTTCTGACCATACCATCTTGGAAAAGCGAACGTGGTAGCTGACGTGTTAAGTAAAACATCGATCTGATAGTACAAGTGCGATATTGTCAAAGACCCATTTTGTATGACTTACAAATGATAGAGTTGAAGACTCTAGGTACCCATGTGATGATATACGAGTAGAATCAACTTTAATCGATAAAGTTAAAACCGTTCAAGCTACACACCGGAGCTGATGAATATGAAGAAGGAGGTACAAGAAGTCGTTATTCCAAAAGCGAGAATCGGCGATGTGAGGAAAGCTCAAACCTTCGATTTATTAGTCCATTTGAAATCCTCGATCGAATAGGAACTGTGGCCTATAGACTTGTTTTACCGCCAAGTATGACGCGTGTTCATAACGTTTTTCGTGTATCGATGTTATGTAAATATGTGGATGACCCGAACCACATTATTGAGTTAGAACCAGACGAGATAGCAGAAGATTTAACGTACGAGGAGGTACTAGTCAAGATCTTGGATAGGAAGGAGTATGTCCTACGCATGTCAATTTCGAGGACGAAATTTTATAAGGAGGGGAGGTTGTAAGGCCCCAACTTTTTATAAATGAAGGTTTAATTTTCTCTATTTATTATTTTGAAATAGTAAGGGGTTGATTTGATTAATGTGGTTAGTTATGGGTAAAATGCGCAAATATTTTCAAATAAGCAAGTGGTTATAAAATACTCATTGTTGTCAAAGAATATTCGTTTGGTCGTGGAATATTCTTGTTGTCGGGGAATATTCGTACGATGGCGCAGCCTTGTGTGGGCCCATAACGAAAAGCGATTGGATGAAGAAAATGACAAGTATAAGTTGTTTATAATAACGACGCAGCTTATTACTGAATTATCTTTGTTGGATATACGGTGGTTAAACACACGATGTCTGGCGTTGTTGCATAAATAACAGCACCAGAGATTGCACCAATTATTGATTCTTACGTAAAGGCACTACTCAATAATTGCTACGATAATTCTTCGCTCAAAGATTTTATTTTATTGATTCAATAATTGCTACGTTGATTTTTTTATTATTACCGTTATTTCAATAATTGTCACTACACAAAGATTTTTCATTATCTAGAGCAATAATTTATATTATCCTAATAATATTATTAGATAACATTATTGGTAATGTCTAGAAAGTTCTCATCAAGGAGAGGTTTGGTCACCTAATCATGGCGCGATGAAGAGAAATCTTTATTGAAAGCCCCTCTTTCCTGAGAACTATTCAGTCACAAGATCTTGATTCTGTAATATTATTTATGAATAATTAATTATTGATTTATATGATGAGGAAAATATTGATTTTATGTGGATATAGATGGTGAAAATTTTTAATGTGAAAATTGTTAAAAATTGATATTTTATCTTTTCTGATAAAATAATATTTTATTATATTATATAATAATGGTGATATTTTTACAATGAATGTGGGATATATAAGTATATGAGGAGGAAGAGTATTTTTGTTGCAAAAGTTGTTTAAAACATGTTAAACATGTCTGTGGGTCCATTTCTTGACTGAAATTTGATTATAGCCTGTAAAATCGCCCATTTATGGATTTCGGTCAATTTCTGTATGGAATTTGGAAAAACTTTCTTCTGGAAAGTTGTAGAGAATTGAATTTCCTAAAAGAATTCGCGAGATTCAAATTTTCTGATAAAAGGGCTATTTATTATGAATTATTGAAGTTCCGAGGTTCTAGAATAATTGATTTTTGGAAGTTTTAAATAATTATATTATTAAAAACGTTTTTTACATTGTTGGGAGTCATTTAACATGTGATTAGGTGGCTGATTTTAGATGCTAAGTGTGCGTAGAGAATTTATAATATAAATATTAATATTATATTAAATTTTCGCTTTTGTTCTAAGCATTTTCCTATAAATAGGGTGCTTAGGTTAGAATTGAAAATCACACCGAAACTAAAGATTTCTCTCTTTCTCTCTATAATATCGAGCGATTTGTGAGTATTTTAGTACTTTGAGTATTATTTATCGATGCAAGTTCTTTCAAAGACTATATCCATATTCCAAATGTAAGTACTATTCTTTCTGAGGTAAGGGATGTTATTTTATTCGAAAATAATATTATTTCTTCAATATCATTATGCCGAAATATTGGTTGAAAATTTTTATCAAATTTGGAACTTTTTCATGTCGGGGTTACTATTCATGAGTTACTATTCACGAGTTACTATTCATGAGTTACTATTCATGAGTTACTATTCACGAGTACTATTAACGAAGCATGATGATGTTTTTTGTGAAATTTCTATCTTTTAGTGTCGGAGTTACTATTCACGTATCTGACACTTTATTCACGATATCTGAGACTATTCACGAATCATTTACACTATTCACAAAAAAATTAAATTTTCTTTTTTGTGTCCAAGATTGTCTGTTATGATTCATATCTTTGATTAGATCTATGTTTTGGTCTTCATTCTTGAATTTTACTCCAATCTGGTTATTTATGATGTATTTTTGAACTGGAATTATTTAAAGTACGAATCCTTAATACTTGTTCTTTTGTTACACTGGATTCATTTTTTTTAAAATATTTTTCATCATCCTCAAATCCTAAATGATGATATTATCAATATCTTTGGCCTCAGAGTGCAAAGGTGAATGATTTCTTGATGAATATCTTTGGCCCGTGTAGTAAAAGATGAATAGGTGTTGAGATGAACATGACCGATCGATTAATATCTTTGGCTCAGAATGCAAAGATGAACAGTGTTTAGATGAACATGACCAATCGATGAATATCTTTGGCTCAGTGTGCAAAAGATGAATATTTGATTCCGATATATATTGATTGATGTTACAGGATAAAATATCGACGATGAACTTTTAAATTCATATATAGAAGATAGTAGTTTGCATTCTCTACTTAACTCTTCTAATGAATTATTATTTCCGCTGCGAAGATTGATTTAAAACTAGTTGTCTATTGTATTCTATTTGATTTTTCCTTGTTGAGGACTAACGATAATTTGTTCTATATTATCTTAGTCATAATATTCTTTACTGGGCTAGTTGAGCTCACCCTTTTCCTTTTTGTTCCATTTTTCTTCTCAGGAGACGAGAATATGGCGGGAACTAATCGGGGTGTGGAGTAATGGTTCAAGACAGTTGTTTAAGTAGTCCTCACTATTTTGTAAAATAGTGTATCAATAATTGTAATGAGGACTTATTTGAGTGTGGATATTGTCTAGAAGACAATATTTGTATTTAAACTCACAGTTTATGTGTTGTCGTATTTTGCACAACAATTGTATTAATGAAGTTGTATTTGTTTCTGTACCATGTATTTGGCGACTCAGAATAGGTTGGTTGGATTGGACCTATTTTAGGGGCGTCACAGTTGGTATCAGAGCTTAGGGATATGGTCTCTGGCAGAGATCGGGATTAGAACTAGGAGGGGAGAGATGAGTAAATCCTTTGTTAGTGTGTCATACCTAAGCTTATTTGTTGGTCAGTTGAAGTATATGGTTAATATGTGATATGTTAATTTATTTAATATACCCTTATTTTATGGCAGTATTTAAGAATGGCAGCCGAGAATATTAACGGTGGAGTTAATGAGATCGTAGAAACACCTTTAATCGCCACCCAGGGGAACGTGCAACTAAAAGGCAATATTCCTCCTGTAAACAACATTACTGAGCAGACGATGAACGACGGGATGTTTAGGAGCTTTTCGCAGTTCATGCAAAACCAGACGAGGGAGACTCATGGACCTATTTTGGGGGCGTCACAATAAACTGGATGAATTTTTTTATTTCTCAATAACCCGATATATATAGATAGGCATGTGTCTGTAATGTGACATAAATATTTCAGACAAGAGTGCTCATTCATTTTGTTTCTCTCTTTCAATCCTTGAAAGGTTGCATTATTTTCTCCCCACTCCTAATAATCAATTGTTATCTATTATTCTTAGCTCCCCTACAACAAAATTAAACCTAATTTGGTATGTAAGAACCCGGGTCAAACCCCAATTTCTCGTTTCAAAATCTTGAGTCCAATTCAAATTAAATTTATTCGAATTATGTTAAAGAATCATAAATCTCAAGAACTATAGCCACAGATTTTCAAGAAATAATTCTTAAAAGTAGCAATTCTACTCATTTACCCCCCCCCCCTCCTTACATTTGTTTCTCGTAGTACCAATTCAACTCATTTCATCTTCAAAACAAGTGCAATAATTGGACTTGAAGCATGATAAGTGGGTTTTACACCTACTTATTAGATATTAATTCACGCGAACTAGGCCCATCTCAAGTATATTTTAGTGTGTTTTTAGTTGCATATCATGTTATTTTGCATTGCATTTACTTTAAACTCCGTTGGTGTAGAAGTGCAGGATATAGCATGATTTGGTGATGTAAATGGCATGAGGCTGTGGGATATATGGCATGAGGATCAATTGGAGCAGGAGGCTAAGCATGGATGGACAAAAGAATGACCAGTAGAATAGATCGGTCAGAAAACAAACCGAATTCAAAGTTGCAAGTCGCATGTGAGAATAAGTTTGAGGACGCTACACGCCATGCGTGAAAGACCAATTTAGATGACATCAGACATCGCAAGTTCAGGCGCGCCGATGAGGATTGCAAAGAGGGCGCGACATCGCAGCGTGACGCTGATCAGCTACTGACTTTATTTTAAATTGGAAATTGGAAGCGTAACTAAGGGGAGAGTTCGATTAGGTCTTATATATTAGACTTATTATCAGTAATAAAGGGACTCCCACCCCTTTGGGGAAGACAAGGAACAAGGGTTTTCTTTCTCTCTTAAAAATTCAACATTAGATTAGCGTAGTGATTTCTAGAGTTGACGAGATTGAAGACTTGAAGCAATTGGGAAGCATCAGAGATTCCATCTTGGAGCAAGAGAACAGATTTGCACTTCAATTCTCTACTTTTATCCTTTCTTTGGTTCTTATTTGTAATCTTGTGATGTTTATTCAATATGTGAATGATAGATTTGATTCAACTATGATTTAAACTCTATTCTGAGATTGTAATGGATTCTATGGATTAGTTTATTCTGATATATTTCATTGTTAGCCTTATTGATTGTTATAAGGTTGTTTATTAAGATTCATGCTTATTTGCTTAGTTGATTGGCCATCAATTATTCTGATAATCCATATGTACTTGAAAGATGAAGTATGGGTTTGGATATGATCTTAATAGCTTATGATTGTATATTCTACATTGTGTTGGGATGTATGATTTGTGCTTAGGATAGACATATACTGACACATCATTCATAGTCTATTGAGAACTCGGGATTAAATCCTAATTACTTGTAAATCACATAGACATATAGTGATTTAGATAATGTGGGTGTTCATGTGTATTCTATAAACTGTGGATTATATGTGATATGGGTATGGTACATTAAAAGATGGCTTTACTTTACTTTAGTGTTCTCGACTAACAAACCGGTACAATTAGTTTGGCTTAACATGAAATGTGTGGATTTGAATGAGTCAATAGATGAAATTGTGATCTCAGGTCTTCACTATCTAGTCTCACTCTAGGAATAGTTAGGTTTAATTAATTTAATATTTTAAATATAAAATATAATATCATTAGTTTAAATAAGACTGAGATGGTTATGGGTTAATGCTTGGTGAACTTTATTAGTTAATTCTCTGTGGGAACGATATTTTACTTACTCTTTATTACTTGTTGACCGTGTATACTTGCACGCATATATTGATCGGTAAAACGACCAACAAGTTTTTGGCGCCGTTGCCGGGGAATTAGCTTAATAAATTTTTTTCCCAACATTAATTTCAATCAAATTGGTCTTAATTTAAACATTTTTTTTTCGTTTTAATTATCTTCTTATATTTCTCTCTTTTCAGGTACCATGGGTGACTTTGCTTATCAATGGCCTTATGCAAATATGATTCAACCAAGGGACACAAGCACTGAGGGACTTAATGTATTTTCTACATTGTCAGCACAAATTGTAACACTTTCGGAGAGGTTGGATATTCTTGCAAATTTCAACGCTTTTCGAGAGATAGTAGTTACATGTGAATACTGTGCTGGCGAGCATCCGAGTTATCAATGCAACATCAAGGATGGACAAGTGCAGTTTGGGGTGATTACTTCGACAACGATGTTTATCCTGATTATCAACAAGGTTGGTGGTATCACCCAGATTATGAATGGAGTTATAACTATCCCAACCAATACTATATCCCAAGTCCAACACATCCATCAGATTTCTCATATCCACCTTCAACGCAACAAGAGGAAAATTCAATGTTGAAGGAATTCATGTCAAAAAGCATAGCAGACCATGAAGAGATGATGATGAGTTAGGAGTTATCAAGCCAAAATCTTAACAAATAGACGGAACAACTCATTAACTCCTCAATGAATGATCCTCAATACATGGATTTTGAAACTGAACAAGATAATTCAAGAGTGGAGGATTTGTGGTTCAAGTTTGTAGCATCAACTGAGGAGAAGATGATTGATCAAGAGAGGTCGAAATATGCAGAATCAAATGGATCAAATACTCGAAGCCTTGAACAATCGCCCTCAAAACAATTGGTGCTATGACATGGACGATGAAACTGATGGAGAGCCAGAGGTGTTCATGCCACTGAATGAACTAAAAGGAGTGGACATTGAGGAGACAACTGGGGGTATGGAAAATGAAGATCATGAGCTGACTTGTATAATACCCAAAGTGTCTTCTCAGTTAGAGTTGAAAAATTCAGTGAAATTTGCACACCTATGTCCCCTTGGTAGTCACATCCAAAGCAAGAATTTCTGCGATTATGAGGCCTCTTATAAACCATGGTGGGCTGAGGAAGAGATAATAGAAGAAGAAAATCATGTTGTATCTGTCATGCCTCAATGCAAAAATCTATTCACAAACACAACAAAAGGAGCACCTGGCTATGCAATAGAACTGGGAGCATCATGTACAGGAAATATGCTAGGTTGTTTCAATTCACAAACACGCAAGATGGGGAACCTACCTACGCACATTGCAGTTCTAATGGATGGAGGGTTCCTAGCTTATCGTAGAGGAATTGGATAGCGGTGTTAAGAAAAGAGTCCAGCTAACGGACTATAAACCGAGCGCTCGATGGGAGGCACCCCATCCAATCTTTCTCCCTCCTTGTTTAATTCTTATTTACATTTCATTATTTCGTAGATGCTAGATATTGGTAAGTCTTAATAATAGTTTTATTATTTCTCCTCTAAGGTTCAATCCAATTGCTAGAAGCATTCAGGATCAAACAGAAGTCAAACAAAAACTGAAGCTGCTAGAGTACAGGGTCGCGCGGCCGCTACCAACTACAAGCCAAACACCGCGCGGCCGCGCCATAGCTCAGTCACAAAAAAATGCTAAATTTTTAGAAATTCTGACTCAAGCATTTGGACAGTTAGAAGCCCACACTCAATCTCCAACTATAGAATATCTCAAACTTAGCCATCGCCTGATATACCATCGGATCATGAGGAGGTGAACGGAGATGACATTGCCACTTAGGGGAGTATTCTTTCACTTTTAATTACAATGAGGGCATTGTTTATTTTAATTTTGGGGGTATTGAGTTGTAGTGAGTAGTTGTTGCATATAGTTAGTTGCATATAGTTTGATTAATGTTTAAGTTGCATAGTAGGGGTATTTTAGTATCTTTGAAGTTAAATTTTACATGAAATTTTTTGTTTTTAGTTTTCTTTTGTCTTGTTTACTTAGTATGTGTTTAGTTGCATAACATTTCATAATCTCAGGCTTTTATTTAGTTGAATTCTAATTTGGCCAATGATGAAATAGAAATGTGATAGATTTTTAAACTCTGTTGATAACTAAAACTTAGTTATAATTTCATACATGATGTAATCTATGCCTGTTGTTTAGATGTTACCGGGTAGCACGCCAATGTTCCTATTTGCTTGTTGGTTAAGATTAGCATGCTTGTCTGTTGAGAGGAAAATGTTATTTTTAATGATAGAATTGTGTAGGAAGTGAGTAATGACTATGAAGACACTGAAACTCAAGTTTTGGGAAGACATGGATATGTTTGCTTTGAAATATATATATATATATATATATATATAAAAATGAATAATTATCTTGGCTAGTCTTGTTTCGGGGCCTTTGTTACTTGAGTAAGTACACCCGAGGGGATTATCTCTACACCTAGCGCCCTAAGGTCTTAATGGTCTTAGAGTCATTGGTTGAAAGCTCGCTAAGGGGTAGCACTGTTAGCCTAATGGAATGAGACATTGCACAGTCATGGGAAATATATATATATATATATATATATATATATAAATCAATAAACACCGCGGAAAAGTGCGAAAATCGCCCTCGTGAGTAAAAATAAAGCAGAATAAACCCATTGTTAAACCTTAATTTCTATTGATGTGTTGGAGTAGTTGATATCTCATTAGTATATGTAGTTCTTGATCTACACTTCAATTTTTTGTCTTAAGCAATATAGCATGTGGTATCTTCATCTATTTCAAGCTTATCTGTGAACACATCACACACACACAACATCTTTATAGCAGGTTAGGATTATCTGATTGTATGTCATTATGCCTTGAGCTTAGTTTTATGCTTTGTTCTTGGATCTTGATATTTCTCTGAGGTATATCTTATTGGAATTCATATTTGGCTGAGAATGTGGGGTTCATTTGCATAGTAGTGTAGCTTGCATAGCATGTAGATTGCATTATATTGCATTGCTTGAGGGCAAGCAATAATTCAAGTTTGGGGGTATTTGATAATTGGGTTTTACACCTACTTATTGGATATTAATTCACGCGAACTAGGCCCATCTCAAGTATATTTTAGTGTGTTTGTAGTTGCATTGCATTTACTTTAAACTCCGTTGGTGTAAAAGTGCAGGATATAGCATGATTTGGTGATGTAAATGGCATGAGGCTGTGGGATGAATGGCATGAGGATCAATTGGAGCAGGAGGCTAAGCATGGATGGACAAAAGAATGACCAGCAGAACAAATCAGTGTAACAGCAGAACTAGAATTCAAAGTTGCAGAAGTCGCGCGGCCGCATGGCATAATAAGCTTGAGGACGCCCTGCTGCTGAAAGCAATCCTACCGACATATTGAACATCGCAAGTTCTTGCTCGCCATGAGGATTGCAAAAGAGGGCGCAAGGCCGCTGGCGCGACGCTGATCAGAAGCTACTGACTTTATTTTAAATTAGAAATTGGGCGAATCGAGGGAGAGAGTTCGATTAGGTCTTATATATTAGACTTATTATCGAATAAAGGGACTCCCACCCCTTTGGGGAAGACAAGGAACAGGGGTTTTCTTTCTCTCTTAAAAATTCAACATTAGATTAGCGTAGTGATTTCTAGAGTTGACGAGATTGAAGACTTGAAGCAATTGGGAAGCATCAGAGATTCCATCTTGGAGCAGGAGAACAGATTTGCACTTCAATTCTCTACTTTTATCCTCTCTTTGGTTCTTATTTGTAATCTTGTGATGTTTATTTAATATGTGGATGATAGATTTGATTCAACTATGATTTAAACTTTATTCTGAGATTGCAATTGATTCTATGGATTAGTTTATTTTGATATATTTCATTGTTAGCCTTATTGATTGCTATAGGGTTGTCTATTAAGATTCATGTTTATTTGCTTAGTTGATTGGCCATCAATTATTGTGATAATCCATATGGACTTGAAAGATGAAGTATGGGTTTGGATCTGATCTTAATAGCTTATGATTGTATATTCTACATTGTGTTGGGATGTATGATTTGTGCTTAGGATAGACATATACCGACGCACCATTCGTAGTCTATTGAGAACTCAAGATTAAACCCTAATTTCTTGTAAATCACATAGACATATAGTGATTTAGATAATGTGGGTGTTCATGTGTATTCTATAAACTGTGGATTATATGTGATATGGGTATGGTTCATTGAAAGATGGCTTTACTTTACTTTAGTGTTCTCGACTAACAAACCGGTACAATTAGTTTGGCTTAACATGAAATGTGTGGATTTGAATGAGTCAATAGATGAAATTGTGATCTCAGGTCTTCATTATCTAGTCTCACTCTAGGAATAGTTAGGTTTATTTAATTTAATAGTTTAAATATAAAATATAATATCATTCGTTTAAATAAGACTGAGATGGTTATGGGTTAATGCTTGGTGAACTTTATTAGTTAATTCTTTGTGGGAACGATACTTTACTTACTCTTTATTACTTGTTGACCGTGTATACTTGCATGCATATATTGATCGGTAAAACGACCAACAAAGCATAGAGGCAATTTCAAAAATGGGAAGTTGTCAAAAGCGTAGTAATGGCATTGTCAAAAGCATCAACTTTTTAAGCTCCAATAATATTCCGTTATAACAACTTTTCTTAAAGGAGTGATCTCTTATCTCCGAAGTGAGGATTAAGGATGACGATTTCCTCAATTAAACTTAACTGTAACACTATGTATTCTAAAAAAAAGCAAAAAAAAATATTGTAACACTACGTATGTTGATATTTATTAACACTTCAAATCACTCATCAAGACCATTTCCCTTCAAAATTAATACTTGTAGCAACATAAACAATGAAACACTCCCTTTCCAAATAAGAAAGAGAAGTCATATGCAAAATACAACAAACCTCAAAATTGTAAATATTATACTAATACTTAAAAATATTTAACAATTAATAATTTATAAATGGCGAATTAACTATAATTCTATAAAATTTACACAATAGTCTCAATTAACAAAATCCATAGATTCAACCTAGATAGACAAATGTAGCTCTATTCACACGGCACCCTGATCCCCCTGCAAACCTGCTAAAAGAAAAATAAAGCACGAGTCAAATGTCCAATACTGATAAAAATATACTAGAGAAATAGCTTAAACACATAACTAACTAAACAGAATACCGAGTGAAGCCTCAAACATAAATACAAATGGTAACATATTCTCTGAAGTCTGGACAAAATATTACTAAATTAAGAGAACTATTGAAATGAGACAGAAGGTTGAATCAAAGTGGCTAAGTGATTATTTCATACTAAGCTTAGAACAAAACAAAATACCTTACCAAACAGGCAAGTCAAAGTACTGCCATATAGGCAAGTCCAAAATAATGTGACATAGGAAAATCAAAATAATGCTACATAGGCAAATCACGCATTGGTCCGACCATATCCAGATGCATGCAAATTGAAATGTGTGTCATGCACAGACATCATCAAAGAAGAACAAAACAGAAAGCTAAGATCATACACCTCCCAAAACAAAATCATAATCACAAAATAGCCTACTCCCACTATAGCACAAATGGAGACATTGTGACTGCTCACACTCACACCACACAAGATGGTGTCATGCCTTAGTGTCAAGGGAGCATCCTTGTGGTACCCTCACATGCGGTTATAGCTCAAGTATACATTATCGTTTACTCTACCAAAGATATGATGTCATAATATATAAGACCCCAACTTTTATGAATAAAGATTAATTTTCTCTAAATATCATTTTGAATATTATGGTGTGGATTTGATATAATGTTATAGTTGTGGGTAATTTTACAAATTTTGCAAAGTAAGCAAGTTGTTATAAAATATTCGATTGGTCGGGGAATATTCGTTTTATCAGAGAATATTCGTACGATGGCACAATCATTGGTGGACCCCACAACAGAATTACTGTCGGAGTCAGAAAACAACATAAATATCTTTTTATAAAAATAGCGGCAAAAGTTTTACCGTTAATTGTTGAAATACCCGGTGATAAAAGTACATTAATACGTGTGGTTGCATAGTAACACACGGTATTGCACAGTATCTTTGATTATTGATGCTTATGTGAGAAGTCACTCAGTTTTATTCAATTATTGTCACAGTATTTGCTGCATAGTATCTCACGTTATTGATTCAATTATTGTCACAATATTTTATATTATTAAATCAATAATTGAGATGACAAAGTTATTCATATTATTATTTGCATTATTGACGATGTCTAGAAAGTTCTGTCGAGGAAAGGGGTTTGGTCACCTAATTGCGCGCCAATAAGGAGAAGTCCTTATCGGAAAGCCCACTCTTTCCTGGGAATGATCTAGTTGTTAATATTGTGAGTTATAATATTAATGATGAATGTTATTAAAAATGTGTTTGTTGAAGCCAAGTGAATTAAGATAAAGAGAGGGGTATTTTATGAAGCATTTGTTGTAAATTTGGTTTATAATATGGATCCCCACTTAGCCATTTTTCAAAACAGTTAGTAAAAAGTTATCTCAGGTTTATATATATATATATATATATATATATATATATATATATATATATATATAATAATAAGTTTTGTTTTTTATGTAAAATAAAATATATTTTATTTTATTTTTTGCATAGTACTGCATAGTGCTGCATAGTAAAAATCAAAATTTTCAAAGTTTTAGCCGAATTTTTCGCCCGTGAACTTCTACTGTACAGTCTGTGATTTTTCCTTTACTGTGCATCCAAATAGTATCATGTCATTCTCCTATAAATAGGATGCTCAGTTTAGAAATGAAAATCACACCAGAATCCGAGAATTCTTCTTCTATAATATCGAGCGTATTTCTTTAGAGTTTAAGGAAGCTTTGAGTGTAGAAAACAGTATAAGTTTTCTTCAAAAATATCTCCGCTATACCAGTCGAAATTGCTCTCTTTTTAAGGTAAGGGGTATTATTTATTTCATATTCGCGCTTACGATATTATTTTTTCGTATTCGTAAGGAATTTTATTTTCGTTCAATATTCGTAAGTAATATTATTTTTGTTCAATATTCGTAAGGAATATTATCTTCGTTCAATATTCGTAAGGAATATTATTTTCGTTTAACAGCTGTAAAGGATATTATTTTTGTTCAATATTCGTAAGAAGTAATATTTTCTTTCATACTCTGTAGTATTTAAGTAATATTATTTCGTTTCAGATTCCGAATTTTACACTCATTTTGTTAAGTATTGTTTCTATACTCTTTGAAATTAGTAGAATATCCTTGAAATTTGCGCTTCATCTAGTATCGTTTCACAAGAATATTTTTCTGAACATTCTTGTTAAATTTTGATCTTTTCATGCCGGGATACAATTCACGGGGTACTATTCCTGAAGTACTATTCACTCGGGTACTATTCACTCAAGGTACTATTCACACTACAAGAAAAAGGCCTATCAGCGACCAATTATATCAGCGACCGCATATCCAGTCGCTGATAGTCTTAATAGCGACCGATATCAGCGACCATATTATATTCCAATACTAAGTGACATCAATGACCGATCATGGTCATTTCTGGCCATTAGAACAAATTTCCCACCCAAAATTTGGCAAGAAATGTTGGTAGCGTAGTTTTTTTTTGCGACAACTTATAATCAACATGCACGCATGCGACGATAAGTCCATGTCATTAAAATCGATCGTGACATGTCACGCCGATCTGTCATCGATCCTTTTAATCTATCGGGTCTTTCGCTTCGGCGATAGCGTGAATCGAGAAAGGAAAAATAAGAGGGAGACCGAATAGGAGAAGAGGAAGAAGGGGGAAAAGAAGGAGAAGAGGAAATCTCGTTGTTGTCGCGCGATTGGGTTGGCTTTCTCCTTCAATTGGTGTTAGGTACCAAATTATATAACAAATATTTGATATATATATATATATATATATATATATATATGTGTGTGTGTGTGTGTGTGTTATGTTATGTCTGAATATTTGGGTTTTCTTCTTCTTTTCGACTACTGTAGCTTGTGGGTTTTCGATTGAATGCGATTTTTTGTTAATTTATGTGGTTCAAATGTTTGATTGAATGTATTAGTCTCCAATGTTAGTATAATGGGTTAGTCTCTAATGTTAATATTTTTATATAATGTTGGTATTTGTGTTTGGCACTTGGAATTATTTTGTATAATGTTAGTCTCTAATGTTAATATTTTTTGTATAATGTTAGTATAATTGGTTAGTCTCTAATGTTAATATTTTTTGTATAATGTTGGTATTTGTGGTTTATGAGTTGGTATTTGTGTTTGGCACTTGGAATTATTTTGTATAATGTTAGTCTCTAATGTTAATATTTTTTGTATAATGTTAGTATAATGGGTTAGTCTCTAATGTTAATATTTTTTGTATAATGTTAGTATAATGGGTTAGTCTCTAATGTTAATATTTTTGTATAATGTTGGTATTTGTGGTTCATGAGTTGGTATTTATGTTTGACACTTGGAATTATTATAGATTTCATACCTCTTCAGAGATATCTTTGTGGTCCAAATCTTGTTGGGTAGGGTAGGAGGATAATTAGGATTGACAAAATTTATGCTTAAGCATTTATTTCCCACCCAATGGCTTGTTGATTTCTAATGTAATCAGATTTGGGTTATTCCTAGGTCACACGCTAGGGGTGAGTTGGTCTATATAATTGTGAGCGCAAGGACCAATGCTATATACTTTTAAATAAGAGGAGAAGATATCAAATTGAATTAGTTGCACTTACATTAATAAATGTCAAACCACCAACATTGGAGTCTAATATCCAATTGGTGTTGTTAAATGATGTAGGGATTTTAAACTAAGTGATCCACTAGAGCCTTTAAGGGACTATTGGAGCTGATGGGTTGGCCTTGGCGCCGCGAGGCCATACGAGGCCATGCCAAGCTTAGCCAAGCCTTACGGGGCCAATCAATGAATTTAAGAAAGAGAGATTCAAAATGGGTATAACCCTAAAGGGTATGGAACTTTTGGGATAATCAATGAATTTAAGAAAGAGAGATTCTTTTATGAGTTGATTGATACCTATATGTATATATATACACACACATACATCATATATGTATAATTTTATAAGAATATATACACACACTTTACACCACAAGAATAATTTGGGAACATGCATGATTAGGTTTCATGTTTTAATATGAGATTATCTAAAGTTGGATAATTTGTTATTCTTGAATAACGATTCTTTGAAATTTGGAAAATTTTTGAATATAACATTCTTCTTTGAATATATTTTCTTTGAAATTTAAATAAATTGTTGTTGATATTGGTTGAAATTGGGACAATTTTGGGCTTCTTATTGTTTTTACTAATATTGATTCTCCTAAATTGTGCCTTGAATTATAGTTGTGCACATTCTGCTTTTGTGTGTTTGGATTATATTTTCTTTGAAATTGGTCAAGTATGCATGCCCTCGTGCATGTGGATAGTCCATATTATAGGGAGACTCTGTAGAATTTTTTTTCATATATAAGTCAAATGGCCATATAACTTGAACATGAGTATAACATAAAACATAACTAGGAATGAAGTTTGGTGATGCTAAAAGTAACCTTAAGTAACTTAAATATACACGCCTAGACTATCCTAGTGGCCTGTACTATCCTATCCTATTGTCCTTTTGTTTACATACAATTACATATCCCCGATGTTCTCTATATCCCGATATGTTTATGTACCTTTCATTTATAACTTATACTAACATCCTAAATTTTTATTTATAGATGTCTTCAACTCGCAGACGACGAAGCCTTGGGTTGGGTCTGGAGCCTCTAATCATGTGTCGAAGGCCCCGGGTAATCCGAATGATCGCATTCTTATACAGATCCGTCCTCCTCCAGATAGCACGTAAGTTAAACATCGTGTATATATATATATAAGGGTTGAATATTTTTATTTTTATAAATATAGTAGTGATTTAAATGTAAGGGTTTTAATATAAATTATTGTATATTGTAGTGATTTTCAAGATAGTAAAATTGTGAAGTGCATTTCACAATTATACTTACGTAATCGCCTTTCACGCCAAAGTGATTACATGGGCGAGCACACCTCTCGCCCATAAGGATGCAGTTTGGGCTGAATTTCAGGTATATTTTTTGATCACTCTGATAGATAATTGTTTAGTAATATAATATTGTTAATCAAATAATATTGTTTAGTAATATAACAGTTTTAATATTATTATTGTTGTTTTATTTGCAGAAACGATATAGATGGGACGACGCATATGCATCGCTTATTCGAGACACTATTACGGCGAGATGTACCGCATTTAACTAAAGATAATTTGAACAAGGAACGACAAAAGCCATGCACAATCTTTGAGATTAACCATCCAAGACAGGTGAAGCAAGATATGCATGAGCATAGCCCCAGTGGTGCGCATGTACCCATATAGGTGCGTATGTGTGACCAAGTGGAGAGCTAAGAGTCGTGTCAAGAGGTGTAAAGATCGCCGCCTCGAACAGATCCTCGTGTGTATCGAGACGGCGAGAAGGCAAAAGGCACGTGACGGGAGGCGCGATATCACACAGGTAGTATCATTCTTTGCCGAGAATACGTATGTTATGTTTACAAATATCTTTTGTAGCTAAAATATCATATGTTTACATAATAATATGAGAAAATGAACTATAGGAGTCTCGGTCTCAAGGTCAACCTATCAATTGGTTGGATGTGTATGTATACCACCGCGATGGTCTACACCGGTCGCTCGATAGCGGTAATAAGTTCACTTTATCCTAATATGTTGTTTATAAATTGTAACGACCTTCTTTAGTATTTTTTTATTTATTTTAACTATTTAATTGTTCATCTTCCGACGGACACTTATAAGGGCTTAATGAACGAGCGCTTATCCTCAAGGCACCCCCGCCGTCTCGCCGATTGATCAAGAATTATGGGAGGGCGTCCATCATGAAGAAAAAAATTATGTCAAAGGCGAAGGACAAAGACGACGCCTGACCATCACAAGCAGCACAGCGACTCGCCACCCGTCTACCACATCATCAAAGTTATCCAACCTATCATACTCTCCTGCTACGATTGTGTAAGAGCGATCCGTCAGATCATGATCTTCTTCAGATATCTTTGGTATCTGCAGTCTCTCGAGTCCCGATGAGTTGGCGGAGGCGATGGCGTGGGCAAGCAAGCAGGAGGCGGCAAAGACACAACAATGAGCGGTATATATATATATCGTTTATTGTTTAGCTACATTGTCTTATATGTTTTATAGTCTACGAGTCAATGTCTTACTTATATGTAACATATATGTTTTATTACTTTGATAATTACAGGATCCTAATTTGGATGATCCATGAAGAGCGCCTGACTTATTTTTTTTAGATTTTTAAAGCCTTGTACTCTTTTAGATTCATTCTTTGGACAATTGTATTAGTTTATATGGATGTTTACGATATCGATTATATTGTGTTGGATGAATGTTTTGTATTGTATTGGATGAATGTTTATTCATGGATGAATGTTTTGTATTGTATTGGATGGATGTTAATATGGATGCTTGTATATATATATATATATATATATATATATATATATATATATATATATATATTGGGATTGAAAGTAGGTTGAAAGTACAAAGCAAGTTATTTTTGGGAAATCAATAAAATAGGCAAAATTTAAATAAAAAAAATCATCGATCGTGATGCGGTCGCTAAAATCAGATATAATCGTGACAAATTTTTCTTTGAATCTAGCGACCATCGCGGTCGCTATTATTGGTCGGTCGACACGTGTGACACGTCGGGCATGACAAATGACTCAAAGATAAGTCATAATAGCGACGGTTTCGATTAAGCTAATTGCGATCGCTAATAATTCGGTCAAGCTATTGTTGGTCATTGATGTCCTTCCAAAGAACTGATTATCTCATCATTCATATCGGATGACGCGATACGGTCAGCAGAGATATTATCTATGACCGTGTCGCCATTGATATAAGCCTTTTTGTTGTAGTGTCATGACAAAAATTAATTTCTTTTCTGTCCAAATTATTTTTGATACAATATTATTCTTAAATTTTACTCCACAAAGCAGTATCATGTTGACAATTTGGACATTCTTGAACTCTGCATAAATTGAATTGTAAATCTTTAAAATTTATCATTGCTCTCATTTAATTGAATTCTTATATCATCGTCATCATCCTCATGCTTATATTGTGATGAAAGTCCCCATTGGTGTTAGGTTTGTAATATTCATGAACGCAATCAAATTGCATAAAAATGCGGAAACGTGTAAAATCAGAGTTTAAAAATTTACAAACCATATACCCGGATCACCCTTTTATGCACAATTATTAATTAAACGAAAAGATAAAGAATAAAATCATACCCTTGAAGATCGAGCTTCCTCAGGTACAAGTTCACCTCCAAATCCTTTCGCGTTCAACTTGAATCCACCGGGGTTTTGTTCCTTCCTTTGATCAACGTTAGCCACCCATATGTTTGGCCTCTAGAGGTGATCCACTAAGGAATAATAAGGATTCAAGAAGAAGGGGTATTGGCTCAAACCCTAGTTTTCTATTTCAATAGAAAAGAACGTACTCTCCAACAAATTGGAATTATGTCAGACATGTTGTAAAAGTCAACAACCCCATCACCCATAATAAGACTCTCTTATTTATAGATGTGGGCAACCCACCTTAACAATTAAGGAATTGGGTTTTATTTAATTAATTAAATTCTTTTAATTAATTAAGCTCCCTAATCTTATTAGGGATAATTAATTAAACTCCTTTAACTAATTTTTCCTCCTAATCCTATTAGGAATAAATGAGAGTACTTATATTAAATTAATTCCTAAACTATTTTAGAAATTAAAATAATAATAATTGTAATAATATTAATAAGACTCCTCTTATTAATTTATATTTAATATTTCTAAAATATTAAATAATAAATATTAAGCTATTTAATTTATTCTATCACCATAGATTAAATTAAATATACTTAACATATCATTACGATTATGCCATTAACTTCTTAAATAATTATTCTTCCTTTTATGGTGTGACCCTTTAGGTTCTCCATATTAAACCTATTGTGAATAAATCAATTAGAACAATTCTAATCTTATTTAAATAAATAAATTAAACAATTAATTTATTTAAATAAATAATATTTATTCTACAATAGGATAAGCCTCCTAGCGATCAACGACTTTCCGGATAATATAGATTTCAACATTAATCATAAAAGAACCTTTGAGTAAATAGTTACCAGTATAATTCAATCCTTCCACCATCTGATGTCCCAAATAAATATAAGACATGGAATTCTTCATCAAGTCTTATTTTATTTAATTATATATATTTCGATCCTTAAATGCATTACTCAAATAATGAAAATTAGAAACTCCTTTCTAATTTCATTCTCGCCTTAACCAAGGACTCTTTGGGTTGTCATTTATCGAATCACATAGGACATTTCTCATTTTTATTAGAAGTGGTAGATTCTTTATTGATCATACATTATCTCCATGTACAACTTATTATACCCAAGCATACCCTTTGATATACCCTAAGGGTCTTAAGGAATAAGTCAAAGTATAACTCATCATACACAAGATACTATGATGATCTCAAGTCCAAGGATTACTTGTACTACTATCACTACAGGAATTCCTATTGACAGGCAAGTAAAACTCCATTAGGTATTCCTTAGCGAGCCACGTTCAGTGAACTTATTCTCTAATAAGCACCTACATAATTGCTTTAGTGTCTCCACACAAATGATCATGAGATCAATCATCCTCATCCAATGAGCAAGCAACGTATGTACCAATCTATCCGGATTCACTAATCCCCAATCTAGTAATCCAATGATTGGGAACTATTTTAGTTTTAAGCTTTCTAAGAATTTAGATCTCATTAGAATGATCATCATCATTATTCTAAAAGCATTGCTTAAAACTATGGGTTTATCACATATTATAAAACACAGCATCATGTAGATAATTAAAAGCCTTTAATAAATTAATACTTTTTATTAATAAATGAATAAGATTGTTACAAAGTATATGCTTTATCATCAAACATGATTGGCTTGTAGCATATTACTTTCAATCTCCCACTTGCACTAAAGCCAATCGTCATGGTATCTCATACTCTTCTTCTCTAAGTGACGCGATTATCCTGCTTGTTGGATAAGCTTTAGTTAATGGATATGTAATGTTGTTCATGAGAGTCCACTATCTCTATAGTAATTTTCCATTTTTCAATGATTCTAATAATCAAATGAAAGTGCCACAACACATGTTAAGATCCAAGATGAGACTTAGGAACTATTCCTAGTTACGTAATGAACTTTTAATCCAAACAATCAACTTGCGACTTCATTTATAGCTATATACTTTGTCTTTATCACTAAACCAAAGAACTCTTTCTTTGTTTGGAACCTTTTCAATTCAACGCACCAATTGCTCAAGATAACGCTTTTACCTTAAAGTGGATTTTTACATCATCTTGGTCTGTCTCGAAAAACTTGAGTCTCATTAAGCCCTTTAGTTTTAATTTAGACCCACCATGAATATGATCACATCCGTAGTGCTTGGGTAAGCACTTTAAGATGTTTTCAACGACTCATAGTGAACTTCTCCATAATATGATCGATCAACATCGGGTCTCGTATATTTCATTGCATACATGATTGTCACTCATGCGATCTCTCTTCTTTTAATAGTTTGTGGGGACTATTAAGAGATACACTCCATAGCTCATCGACTTAAGACATCTCTTGGAGTTTGCCATGCTAAACGACTTTTTAGCATCAAATGAATATATGCCCTTGGGTTAAGTCGAGCATCCTCTTAAATCTATCTATATAGATTTATATCCCCAATTAAGATACTCTTCCAAATCATTCATGGAGGAATGTTTAGACAACTTTATCTTTATTGATTGTAGCATTGGTATGTCATTCCTTATCCGTAGTATATCAACATATAGTACTAGGAATGTCACGATGCTCCCAATTCGACCCTTTTGTACACACTAGGTTCATTCTTATTTTGATAAAATCAAACTCTTTTGATTGCCTCATCAAAACGAATGTTCCATATTTGAGAAACTTGCTTCAATCCATTTCTCCGAGTGTCTACAACACTTACCTCATCGTATGTAATCGGATCATCATCTTCATGATGTGTACCTCATCATCATCATCTATGATGAATCCATACCTCCTGTGTATCTTCGGTACTATTCCAGATTTACGATTCAGTTGTGGTACAATAGGTCTATCTACGAGTTCCTCTTATTTGACTTATAGTGTTTTTGTGGTTCTTGAACTCTTCAAGATCTATTATCCTCCCACTAGCCCTTTCAATGATAAACACATTTATCTTAGAAGGAAGCGTGTTTCGCAACAAACACCTTTTGCTAAGTAGGATTATAGAACATATGCCCTAAACTTACTTTAGGATGTCCCATAAATCTGTACTTGTCAAATTTTGTCCCAAGCTGATCCTTTGAAACCTTTTCACATAAGTTGGATAACCCCTTATCTTAACATACTTAAGATTAGGAATCCTCCCTATCCATAACTTTTATGGAGTCTTGGGGCCGGATTTTGAGGTTACCATTTTCGTAGATATGCAGCCATTTCTAGGACATTATCCCAGAAGGATACTGGAATGTCGGTAAAATCATTATGGACCACACCATGTCCAACAAGGTACGATTTTTCCTTTCAGATACATCAATCAATTATTACGTATCATGAGGTGTCCATTATGAGAAAAACCATTTGAGATGATCTAGAAACGTATAACTCAAGTATTTATTCCTTGATCTAATCAAAGAATCTTAATACTTTGTCAATTTGTTTCACTTTTGAATTCTTTGAACCATTCAAATAATTCACACTTGTATTTCAGCAAATACACACATTCAACTCTTTGAATGACCATCTCCCTTTCTTATACTAGTTTGTTCAATTTGCAAAATTATTTTCGTGTAAGTCAATTATATAAAATCCATTAAGTAATATTCCAGTTCTATACAAAACATTATTATTATTATAAATAGAACAACAATTGTTCTTAAATATAATACCAAAGATTTCATTGTCCAACAATAAAATGGAAATAATATTTTAACAAGAACCGGAATACAATAATAACTTATTGACTTAATAGATTTGCCCAGTAAAGATAAGGCTTAAACTATAAGTTTCTATGGCTAATGTTGCAACCTTTGCTTCATTTCTCATACATAGGATTACTTATATTTGTTTAGCTTTCTACTTCTGTTTGGTCCTTTCATAAATCTATATTTATGATAACCAAAGTCGGTATCCAATACCCAAGTAGAACCTTGACTTAAAGAAAATTTATTTCAATCATGAACAAAAAGCGTATTATGAATCAAACTTCACTAAGCTTCTTTGTTAGCCTCTGCAAGATGCTTCTCGCAGCTTTCTATCCAAAGGTCGAGGCTTATTGCGAAAGTGGAAGCAAACTCCTTTGCTATCTCAGACGCTTTTGTTCTTATTATCCTTTATTTACGTCTTTCTATTTACCTTCTTTGAATCGTTCTTCTTTTCAAAAGATCCTTTGGCCCCTACCAGTAAGACTTGATCTTTCTTGGTTTGAAAGTGACTCTCAACATTTTTCAATATGTTAAGCAAATCAGCGAGGCTGATATCTAGCTTGTTCATATGAAAAATTCACAACAATTGTGAAAGGAGTCCGGGAGTGAGGGCAAGATCAAATCTTGGCTCAACTACCCATCCATGACAAAACATGTTGTCCTAATTGATCAATCAAATTGATTATGTTAAGATCTTTTTGTCTGTACTATAGTGCCATTGGCCATTCTAGATCGGAAGAGCTCCTTAGATATCTGATATCTATCAGTCCTACTTTCCTCGCCATCAACTACTTGATGTGCGGGAATATAATGAAGAGCATCCATAGTTTCATGCCGATGTCAAGCTCGTTACTCATGGATGCGAGCATGATGCATGAGCTAATCATGCATCATCTTGCCACTTTCTAAAAGTAGCAATCTCTTCCTCGTAGGCATTATGCAGAACCATTGCGAGGATAGGCGTATTAAGAACATAAGATAGCTTTTCAGCTATGAGAACTATTCTCAATTTCCTTAACCAATCCGTTTAATTCGGTCCGATTAAATAGCATCTAATATGCTTCGCAGTGATAGTAATTTAAACATTGTAAAATTCTGTAAATGAATTTGTAATTAACAACATTTTAACATACATTCTTTTATTAATTACCAAAATAAATTAGGTCTTGTTTTAAATTGGTATCTTCCACTATTTTCTTCAAACTATATTACCCTCACTTATATAGTTCGGCAAAAAATCTAATTAAAGATTTGCTAGTGAGAATAAGGATCCCATTTCATATGTATATAGCCTTGTGGTGACACAACAAACTATATATAAATAAATAGGTAGACAACTTTTGTCAATTACATCAACTATGCAACTCCTTTTCTTTTGCCTCTTAGATTATTTTGATCAAGTGGTGGCATCCGAATCAAAATTATCCAAGTTAAGTCGACTAGCACTCCATATATTCAAAAAGAAAATATCATCCTTGTGGTGACACAACAAAACAATATTGTTCAATTTTCTTTATAAGCATCAAATGTGATAAATTAACATCTTAAATACTTAATACTTGCCTTGTGGTGACACAACAAACTCATATTAAATATTTAATACTCTATTAATTTTATCATGCTAGAAAGCGACGTTCGATATTCCAAATATCTTTGAACGCTTAGGACTTAATATAAAAAATTGAGGGGTTTGTTATTAATTTGTCTCATCTTGTTTAAGCGCGCATGCATATATATATATAAAAATACGCGTCGTATATTAATTAACATGCGAAGCATGTTTGCATAATATATATATATATATAGTATAAGCATGCACATATAGAATACTATATTCTACCCGGATTGATTATGGACTTTTATTCTAGTTTGGTTCACTAGAGCCACCAAGTGAACCAAAAGGTCAAACCCTAGGGGTGCAAGAAATAATATTTAAATATAACTATTACATTTAAACCCTGCTCCATTACAAATGGGTCTTCAAGCGCCTCCTTGCTCCTTGCTCCTTGATCTCCAATTCTTCAAAATTAATTCTAACTATTCCTATTACAAAACTATTTAAAATAAATAGAAACCTTGATCAGTGATCGAGGGAAGTACATAGGAGGGAATAGAATTTACATTAAGAAAAATTAGAGAAGGCGAAATATAC
The DNA here is from genome assembly GCA_020205615.1 of Panax quinquefolius. NCBI lineage: Eukaryota > Viridiplantae > Streptophyta > Magnoliopsida > Apiales > Araliaceae > Panax > Panax quinquefolius. The sequence goes on from CM035165.1 coordinate 19,716,093, forward strand.
ACAATCCCCATTTAATAAAACTCATACATTAATGCATCCAACTAAAATAAAATCCAATCACATTGGTCAATAGTCCATAATCAATCTCATTTATTATCATACACATCATCATATATGCATCAATAAATAACATTCATCTTATGAATAATAAATATTTAATATATATATTGATATCATTTAATGGGCAAATTTAGTTAGTATAAAATCTAATTTTGAATCAAAATAAACTCCTTTATTTTAATCCAAATTTAAATCAAAATAAAACTATTTTATTTTAATTTATCTAATTTTAATAAAATAAACTATTTTATTTTAATTAAAATCTTTAATCAAAATAAACTCCTTTATTTTAATTAATTATGGAATCCAATTCCATGTAAAAAAAATTATTAAAGGAAACACGAATTTTCTTTCCTATTCACAAATAAACACTTTTATTTTGAATAATATGAAATCTTATTTCATATCTAAATAAACTCCTTTATTTAAGGAAATTAGGATTCTCTTTCCTATTCACAAATAAACCTTTTATTTTGAATAATATGAAATCTAATTTCATATCAAAATAAACTCCTTTATTTAAGGAAAACATATAATCCAATTTCAACTCCAATTAGTTATTATGGAATCTAATTCCAACTCTAATTAGTTAGCATGAAATTTAATTTTAAAATTAAAATAAACCTATTATTTTAAAATTAAAATAAACTTTTATTTTAAAATTAAACTAAATATTTTATTTTAATTATAAAATTATTATATATATATATATATAAATATATATTACGTTAATATATATATTATATATATAATCTCTTCCTGCCAAATCCCTTAACATGTTCCTTGATTTTCGTGTATTGATTTCATTTAAGGTGACATATGGGCATTCACGTTTTTTTTTTAAGTATGAAAAACGTGTCCCAAGTGAATGGAGTTTCATGTGAACAAAGATGCTTACAGGATCAGTTTTATAAGTGATAACCGGCCTTGTGAATTTGCATCGCATATAACCGACTTCGTGAACAGGCTTCACGAATGATAATAATAATAATAATAATTATTATTATTATTATTATTTTTATAATAAATTTTATACAATAAATTATGCCCAATTAAATTGTTCTAAACACATATCAATATACATATCAAATAAAACAATTAATAATTCGCATAAAGGTTTGGCTCTGATGCCACTGTTAGGTTTGTAATATTCATGAACCTTGATCAAATTGCATAAAAATGCGAAACGTGTAAAATCGAGTTTAAAATTTACAAACCATATACCCGATCACCCTTTTATGCACAATTATTAATTAAACGAAAAGATAAAGAATAAAATCATACCCTTGAAGATCGAGCTTCCTCGTGTACAAGTTCACCTCCAAATCCTTTCGCGTCAACTTGAATCCACCGGGGTTTTGTTCCTTCCTTTGATCAACGTTAGCCACCCATATGTTTGGCCTCTAGAGGTGATCCACTAAGGAATAATAAGGATTCAAGAAGAAGGGGTATTGGCTCAAACCCTAGTTTTCTATCTCTATAGAAAAGAACGTACTCTCCAACAAATTGGAATTATGTCGTATGTTGTAAAAGTCAACAACCCCCATCACCCATAATAAGACTCCTCTTATTTATAGATGTGGGCAACCCACCTTAACAATTAAGGAATTGGGTTTTATTTAATTAATTAAATTCTTTTAATTAATTAAGCTCCCTAATCTTATTAGAGATAATTAATTAAACTCCTTTAACTAATTTTTCCTCCTAATCCTATTAGGAATAAATGAGAGTACTTATATTAAATTAATTCCTAAACTATTTTAGAAATTAAAATAATAATAATTGTAATAATATTAATAAGACTCCTCTTATTAATTTATATTTAATATTTCTAAAATATTAAATAATAAATATTAAGCTATTTAATTTATTCTATCACCATAGATTAAATTAAATATACTTAACATATCATTACGATTATGCCATTAACTTCTTAAATAATTATTCTTCCTTTTATGGTGTGACCCTTTAGGTTCTCCATATTAAACCTAGGTTGTGAATAAATCAATTAGAACAATTCTAATCTTATTTAAATAAATAAATTAAACAATTAATTTATTTAAATAAATAATATTTATTCTACAATAGGGGATAAGCCTCCTAGCGATCAACGACTTTCCGGATAATATAGATTTCAACATTAATCATAAAAGAACCTTTGAGTAAATAGTTACCGTATAATTCAATCCTTCCACCATATCTGATGTCCCAAATAAATATAAGACATGGAATTCTTGTCAAGTCTTATTTTATTTAATTATATGTATTTCGATCCTTAAATGCACAACTCAAATAATGAAAATTAGAAACTCCTTTCTAATTTCATTACGCCTTAACCAAGGACTCACTGGTTGTCATTTATCGAATCACATAGGACATTTCTCTTCTTTTATTAGAAGTGGTAGATTCTTTATTGATCATACATTATCTCCATGTACAACTTATTATACCCAAGCATACCCTTTGATATACCCTAAGGGTCTTAAGGAATAAGTCAAAGTATAACTCATCATACACAAGATACTATGATGATCTCAAGTCCAAGGATTACTTGTACTACTATCACTACAGAAATTCTATCGACAGTAAGTAAAACTTCATTAGGTATTCCTTAGCGAGCCACGTTCAGTGAACTTATTCTCTAATAAGCACCTACATACTTGCTTTAGTGTCTCCACACAAATGATCATGAGATCAATCATCCTCATCCAATGAGCAAGCAACGTATGTACCAATCTATCCGGATTCACTAATCCCCAATCTAGTAATCCAATGATTGGGAACTATTTTAGTTTTAAGCTTTCTAAGAATTTAGATCTCATTAGAATGATCATCATCATTATTCTAAAAGCATTGCTTAAAACTATGGGTTTATCACATATTATAAAACAGCATCATGTAGATAATTAAAAGCCTTTAATAAATTAATACTTTTTATTAATAAATGAATAAGATTGTTACAAAGTATATGCTTTATCATCAAACATGATTGGCTTGTGTGCATATTACTTTCAATTGGCCCGTAGTGCATTCATGGACAGTTGTTAGTATGATTATGACCAAGAATTTTGTATCGGTATATTCATGACCCGGAATGTTACAAATGATGTGGTAAAAGTCCTCATTGGCCCGTAGTGCATTGATGAACAGTTGTTGGCATGATCATGACCACTGGTGATAATAACGAATATCCTTGGCCCGTAGTGCATGGATGATTTGTGGATGTGATACTAATGAATATCATTGGCTCATAGTGCATAGATAATTCAGTGATGTGGATTATTTATTGATTTGTGTTATAGCGATAAAATATTGATGATGAACTTTTAAATCATAGAAGATAGTAGATATCATGCTCTACTTGACTCTTCTAATGGATTGCTTGTTCCGCTGCAGTTAAACTTATTGGTTATTGTATTCTATCAGTTTAACACTGTTGAAGGCTAACGATAATTTATTCTGCATTATCTTAGTCATAATATTTCTTGCTGGGCTAGTTGAGCTCACCCTTTGCTTTCATTATTCTCTTCAAAAAATGAGAACATAGTCAGGACTAGTCGGGGGAATGGAGTGATGGTCCGAGATGGTAGCTATAGTAGTCCTCACTCTTCTATGAAATAGTGTGATAATAATTAAAATTAGGACTGTATTTGAGTTTGGATATTGTCTATGAGACAATATTCGTGTTAAAACTCTCAGCTACGTTTTTATCGTATTGTATAAATGAAATTATATTTAAATTATGTATCATGTATTTAGCGACTCAGAATGGGTTGTGTATACCTATTTTGGGGGCGTCTCATAATACATACAACACAAACCAACAAAAAGGTTTTAATCGTATATGTTGAACCAAATCAAATCATAAACAAAATATCCCTAAAACAATATAACATGTACCACTCTACAAAGATCAGTAAAGTTCTATGCATGATGAACAAGTCTAAAAGTACAAAAGTTCAGAATAACAAGACTAAAACGAAGTAAAATAAGAATTTGACTATAAATGAAATAATTAAGCGAGTACCAAATTCTGAACAATTAGCAAAACAAACAAATTACATAATGAATGTATTGTGACGCCCCCCAAAATCAGGCCTACACAACCCAATTTAAGTCGCCAAAATACAAATAGTATACATAAATTCTCCTATTTTTTATTATTATAATATAGTGTATAGCACGACAATACACACACCAAGTCCAAACTATGATTATTGTCACACTATTTTATAACATGATGATGACTAATACAATTACTAACTCAGACTATCATTTCATTTCTCTATTCTCCCCACTAGCCCCAACTACACTCTTATTTTTTGAAAGAAATTATGAAACAAAATGGTGAGCTCAACTAGCCCAGTAAAGAATATCATAATTAAGATAACGAAGAGTAAGTTATCCTTAACCTTAACAGTGATAAATCAGATATTTAAAAAATGATAGACAATATAAATTTTCAACAAATAACTACGCCGGAATGAACAATCAATTAGAAAAGTCAAATAGACCATAATATCTAGTATCTTCTCATATTTAAAAATTCGCCATCAAGATTTCATCAACTATAACACAAATGGTCATGATCATGTCAATTAATAGTTCCTCTTTGTAACCAGACCAAAAAAAAAATTTCACCACATTTCCTTACCACACAGGCTAAAGATGTAACGACCCCAAAATAGGTCCATTCAATCCAACCCATTCTGAGTCGCCAAATATATGGTACGGAAAACAACTACAACTTTATTATAACAATTGTCGTGCAAAATACAACAACACATATGCTCTTGTGAGTTTGGATACAAATATATACCAAGCTGTAGCAGTACGTCACAATGACACCTTACATAAAGGTATAGTCAAAACCTGCTTTTAGAAATTAGAATCTTTGGGAAGTGCTCAAGGAAACCTTCGTATATGGGAGGCCATGCTTTTAGGTTATGGTAGATATCATATGGCCACGTAATTATCCTTGGTTGATCTAATAGACCCCAAAGAAAAACGAGAAGATTACTATCATATTCTTCCCAATGGTGAGTCTTCTCTTGACATATCATTATCTCCACTGTCTCTAATTGAGTATTATACTCCAAACAAACACCAAGATTATATAGGTAGTGCTTGTAAATATACTCAAGAAGTGGATGAAACACAACCATGTCTTATGATAACACGAGTTTGTATGTCATTAGACATCTTGTATGATAGTGACAAAACACCCTTCCAAAGTTAAATTCACCTCACCTCAACATCTATAGACCACCATTCTATTCTCTCGCTATCCCTCGCTTCGAAATTTATACTTTTATTACACGAAAGGAATTGTGAAACAAAAGGGTGAAACAACTACTAGCTCAAGAAGAATATTATGACTAAAGATAAATAAATTATCAATAGTCTTCATCAAGAATAAATCGTAGATTTAGAACATATGGTAGATGATAAAACTTTTCAACCATAGTTGCAAATGAACGAAGCGATCCATTAAAAGAGTCAAATAGACTATAAAAGTCTATTGTCTTCTCCACGTTAAAAGTCCACCAACAATATTTTATCCCCTGTAACATCAATCAACAGCTTCCTTTCCACCACAATCATATGAATAACTCATAATCATAATTGTGATTCTAAATTCATCTTCTTCATCATCCGGACGAAGATAATTTTCATCACCGTCTTTACCCGAAACATCAAATATCATGGTTATACCAAATCACAGCCTGCTCATAATCATACTAATAAATTCATCTTTGCACCACGGGCAAAAGATATTCATCAACAGTTCATCTTTACACTACAAAAGCTAAAGATATTCAACAACAGTCATCTTTGCATTACTGAGCCAAAGATATTCATCAATAATTCATCTTTGCACTTCTGAAGCAAAAGATATTCAACAACAGTCATCTTTGCATTACGAGCAAAAGATATTCATCAATAATTCATCTTTGCACTACAAAGCTAAGATATTCATCAACAAGCCATCTTTGCACTACTACCCGAAGATATTCATATCTCAAATAAATACATAATCATTTCGTGGTTATATAACAATAATTATAATCATGTTGATCAATTCACCTTTGCACTTAAGCTAAAAATATTCAATTGTAAATTCAATGGTCATGATCATACCAGTCAACAATTCAACTTTTGCACTACTGGCCAAAGAGAACCTATAGTCACGATCATACCAATAATCTACCCATCTTTACACTCAAGTCAAAGAGAAATATTATCATTAGGGTTATAAGAATGTTATATAAAAACAATATAATCAAAACATAGTTTTAATTTCAAGAGTAAGATTCATAAATCAACGATAATTTGGTCAAAGAAGAAACCAATTTGTCATGAATAGTACCCGTGATTCAATACATAAGTCAAGTATACGTCGTAAAGTAACTCTCGACACGAAAAGATAAAGTTTCATAATAAAATTCATATCCATATTTATAACACCTTAATCCAAATGTTATAAATCACTTAGAAATCTCATAATCTAATATTATTAATATTATAATAATATTTTAATCATTTCTTAAACTTATAAACAATTTAATTAAATTGTTTACACTTTACTAATTAATGCATTTAATCATCATAAAATGCCAAACTCATAAGATTTCATCACCAATAACCAAAACCCTCATCAAAAATCAGATATACCTCATATATGATTCTCAAGCCATAAAATCATATTTTCCAATTTTCTTAGTTCACATAACATATTTAATTCATTTACTCATAACTAGAACATTTTCATGAAAAATACCAAATCAGTTCCAAAAATATTTCTTTTCTGGGATTTAGCATAGCATAGTCCCATATTGGACATATATTTTTCTCGAAATTTTAAAAATTCATTTACTATTTTTCATATGGCCAAAACCACCGAATATTTAAACATTTATCATAAATTATACTTTTATCCAAAAATTCTGAAATTTACACGGTATACTCATATTATATAGATGTACTCCCAATAAAATTTTCATTAATTTTGGAGTTAATCACAAGGAGTTATAAGCGGTTACTTTTAAAATAGTCTTTTCTCATAAAATTCATAACTCTCAATCTATACATCCAAAAATCGCCATTTTTGGACACAATCTACAAAACTCGTCAAAATATCATTTCAAATTTTTCCAGAATTTTTGAAGGTTCAGAAAAATTTCGAAACTAAAAAACATAATAACCCTTAAAATCCCTTACTATCCCTTACCTCAAAAAAGCATACTTACATTGGAATAACGAATCTAACTTGCACCAGAGTATAGCAATACTCAAAGTATACTCAAAATACTCACAAGAATACTTTCGATAATATAGAGAGAAAACTTGTTTACGGTGTGATTTTCAATTCTAACCTAAGCACCCTATTTATAGGAAATTGTTTAAAACACCAAAGCAGAAAATTTAATAAAATATTAATATATATTATTTTTATTACAAAGCACACTTATTTTGCTTCAAAACCTCAGCCACCAAACAGCCCACCTCACAAGAGTTGCACAAAAAAAACGTTTTTTGTTATTTAAATTATTTTAAACTTCCAAAATCAATTATTTCAGCTTCGAAACTTCAATAATTCATAATAAATTGCTCTTTTATCAAAAAATTTGAATCTCATGAGTTTTTATAGGAAATTCAATTCTCTACAACTTTGCAGAAAAAAGTTTTCCAAATTCCAAATAGAAATTGACCAAATTCACAAACTGACGATTTTACAAGCTATAATCAAATTTCAGTCAAGAAATGGGGTCCACCGACACATAAAACATGTTTTAAATATTTTTGGTAACAAAAATACTTCTCCTCCATATATACTCATATATCCCACATTCATCGTAAAAATATCATCATTAATATATTATTAAAATAATATATTTAAATGAATTATTTTATCAGAAAAAGATAAAATATTAATTTTCAACAATTGTCACTTTAAAAATTTTCTCCATCTATATCCACATAAAATAAATATTTTTCTCATCATAAAAATCAATAATTAATTATTCACAAATAATATTACATAATCACAATATTAACAACAAGGCAGTTCCCAGGAAAGAAGGGGCTTTCCAATAAGAATTTCTCCTTACTGGCGCGCAATTAGGTGACCAAACCTCTCCTTAGACAGAACTTTCTAGGCATTGCCAATAATATTATTCAGATAATATGAATTATTGCTCCGATAATGAAAAATATTGTGCCGTGACAATTATTGAAACAACAATAATATAAAATATCAACGTAGCAATTATTGAATCAATAAAATAAAATATTGAATAATAATTACTGTAACAATTATTGAGTAATGCCTTCTTACGAAAAAAAATTATCATGCTTCATGAATAGTACTCGTGAATAGTAACTCATGAATAGTAACTCGTGAATAGTAACTCATGAATAGTAACTCGTGAATAGTAACTCATGAATAGTAACTCATGAATAGTAATTATAAAAAAATTGAATACTTTTATTTCATAAAATTCGGGGTCTTACAAAAGACACTCAACAATCATATTGTCTTTGCTCCCAGGCTAAAGACATTCAATTGTAATACCAATGGTCATGATCATATCAATCAATAGTTACTCTTCGCACTCAGACTAAAGAGAACTTTCATCACATGTCCTTACCACATAGCCTAAAGACACTCAACAATCATATTGTCTTTGCACCCAAGCCAAAGACATTCACAACAACTTAAGTCCTGATGATTAGTACAAATAACAATAATATAAAGGATTGATAGAAATAATAAGATAAAGAATAAACATTAGAAATTTGTAATTTAATTTATTTAGAGTCCAATAATATCCTAATTGTCAACACGATATCCAGGATATCGATTCGAGTTCAAGAATAATATTTAAGGTTTACAATTCAAATATAATTGTTAAAATTTAACAAGAAGATTCAGATCAAAAGTTACTAGATGAAACACCAATTATTAAGGAAACTCTAATCATTTTAGGAATTTTCATCGTTTAATGTTAAGGGTTGTAGAAATGAACAATATTTTCTTACCATAGTAAGTTTAAATTTTTGAGTATGAAAGAAAATATTAACTTTTACCTTAGCACGTGACTAGATATTGCTTTCTATGTAGTTGACAACTTGAACAATTCTTGTACTCTTACTGATATTCACCAATACTTAAGTTAACCTTAGCACACTCAGAACGATACTTACACTAATTAATTTGTAAAGAGTGAAAGGAAAGATAATCATGAAAGTTATGAAACTCCTTATGCTAAACCCCCCCTATTTATACCCAAAACTTAACCAATATCTACCACACATCAATTAACCACACTTTTCACATTTCAAGATTAGCTTTAATCTAACACATTAATTACTCACATTTCAAGATTACCTTTAATCTACCACATATTAATTATCCATATTTTTCATATTTCAAAATTACCTTTAATCTACCATATATTAATTATCCATATTTTTCTTATTTTAAGATTATATTTTTCTTTACTATTCACACTTATTATTATATAGTCCATCTTTTGCATTATTGACTTAATGTATTAATATCACGAGATATTAGTGTTTTCAAATAATGAGTCTGTCTAATTATTTAATACACATGACTTTTCATTACTACCCATGTTATGGTAATAATTATTGGCTCAATAATGTGAAATATTGTGCATTTACTACCGTGACAATTATTGGTTTAATAATATGAAATATTATGCATTTGCTATTGTGACAATTATTAGTTTAATAATGTGAAAATATTGTGCATTCGTTACTGTGACAATTATTGATTCAATAATATGAAAAAATGTGGAATACCATATATTACAGTGGAATAACGCTTGCTACTGTTTCTTTATCATCGAGTATTTTAACAGTTTATTGTAAAAACTTCACTGACAATTTTTTTTATTAAAAAGGTTTATGATGACCTGAATTTTCGAAAATATTAAAATAAGAATTTAATAAATAAAATTCTTATTATATGATATGATATGGGATATGTTATGTGATAAATGAATACGTGCTATTCAAGATGCGTGCCTTTTGTGATAATAAATATATATTGTTAATATATATTTATTATATGTAAGTAAATTGTGGGAATAATTTATAAAAGGAAATGAGATGAGTAGGTTATGGTGAAGGAGATTATTATAAAGTAAATTAAAATAATTTAAAATATTAAATTATTTTAATAGTAAAATTGGAGGTATTAATTGAATATATTTAATAAATTGTGAGAAAATAATTTATAGAAAGAAAAGAAAACAAATGAATATATTATTTTATATATATTTGTTTCTAAAGAATAAGAGATATGTACACACTAAAATAATGTGTACAAAATTTATGTTGTTATACTGCTTACGTGGTTACGTGCGGTGTAATGTGATTATGTTGTGATGTGATAAATGTATTTGTAGACATATATTTATTACATGTATGTAAATTGTTTGAAACAATTTGTAAGACGGAAAGGAGTTAAGAAATTATTTATGAATACAAATCTTATTGTATACATTAAATAAAGAATATTTAATTAATTTATGAATTTAAATTATTTAAATATAGAAAGAGAAATTGTATATTAATTAATGTATGATTTCTATTTTGGGATAAAGAATGAAGTAATTAATTTGTGTATATTAAATTAATATATGCATTAAAGTGAGTGAATTAAAAAATTTAAGTGAATGCATTAAATAAATAAATTATTTTATTTAATGTATAACATTTATTTTATGGAAAGGAAATATGGAATATATTATATATTGGAAAATATATAATATATGTGTAATAATAATATATATATATATATATATATATATATATATATATATATATATATATATATTATAGGTCCGTTTCTATCCTGGACTCCGTATTTTCTCAAAATTACGGACTTCTTTTTTTTTTTTTTTTTAAAACAACTAAAAAAGTTTAAGATTTATGGGCTGGAATTTTATACATGTCTGATGTTTTGGGTGTGATTTGGATACATATAACAAAACAGGTTTGTACAGTATGTACAGACTGTACATACATATTTTGTTATATGTATCAAAATCACACCCAAAACACTGTATTATGAAAAAATTCCAGATCCATAAAATATTAAAAAAAATTAGTTGTTTTATAAAAAAAAGTAAAAAAAAAAAAAAAGGTCCGGATTTTACTCCCGTACGGGAGTCCGAACCTGATCAGTTCTGATATATATATATATATATATATATATATATATATATATCAGATAAGATAATAACCTAGTTGGGTAGCAAGTAAGAAAACTAGCTAAGTCGGTTGAGGAAAGAAAATTGGAGAGCAAGAAAAATGCAGTGCACGACAAGAAATGGTATTAGAGGCCAAGAAATTAAATTGCTATAAATAGCAGTTCAATTTCTCAGTCTCAGTTTCTTCCGTTCTAAACCAAATTGGAAAACTAAGCCGAAAAGTTGAAAAATTGGAGGTAATTGAATTAATTGATTCAATTATATGTATATATATATGATTGTGATGGTTATATAACTTCATTGGATTGAATCCTTGAGAGTTATAATACATGATTGAAGAATTTAGTTTTCACAGTAAAAGTTTTTCAAAAACATAGGATTTTGATTCATTGCTTGGGCTTGGATTATATTATGTTATTGAAGTTGAAAACTATGTTTCTGATGATTAAATACCATAAGAAGGTATCTAGAATTCATTTTGGATTGAATTGGATAGGTTCTGTAAGAGCGGAGCTGATTACTGGTTGAAGAAGGGAAGTGGTAATTGCCACTTAAACTTCGAGACTGAACGAGCATATTGCGTTGGTCTGTTAAAATGAGGGTAGAGCTTAAGCACAGCTACGCCGTTCCCAAGCCATTTTCGGACACAGCTGCGCCAGTCTGTAAATTGAGAAGGGCACCCGAGGTGGCACAACTGCGCCACTTCCAAGGCCAAATGCAGCGCAGCTGTGCCGGTCTACAGTTATTCCAAAATTATTATTTTTAAGTGTTGGGTATTCAAGCATGTGTGTTGAAGACCATTAAGCTTTTAAATGTGTCTTAGGTAGTGTCCAAGCTAACCATACATGAATTGACTTGTTCAAGCGAGAATTGAAAAGTTTTTCGAATGAAAACTTTTGTGAAATTCAAAGAAGTTTTGAAAAGTGAATGTGATGAACCTGGCTGGTGTCTAGCGGGCGTTGCTCCCTTGCAACCCCCGCCAGCTCACCGGCGAGCTGGGCAGCCGCTCGCTCACCGGGGAGTGAAGCCCCCGACTATCTTGTCGTAGCGCCACATTGTAGAATGGCCAAGAAGTTTTGGTTGTTAAAACCAAACCTTAGAGTATGTTTGTTTAAGACTGGTAAGCTTGATTACTTGTCGAGTATGATGTCTAGTATGTCCAAGTGCAGAATGACTATGTCAATCAAAGATTGATAAGAAAGATAAGATTGGCTAAATGTTAAAGGTTTCTATATGAAACTAATGAACAAGAGATATAGTAAACTAATGATTTCATTGAATCAATATAGTTTAAGTATATGCTTTGAATGTATGATTGACGTGTGCCTATGTGTGAATTAAAACCATGTAGGATACGTGAAGCGCAGGTAGCTATAAATTGTAATCTACACACAAGACAAGTTTTTCAGTTCCATTGTGTTTGTGGATTGATTATGTGATATGTTATGCATGTGTGTATGTGATTACATGTCATGCTTAATGAATTGCTCAAGTCAATATATGACTAATTGTTGAATTGAGTTATGGAACTCAATAGTATGTGTAAGATACGAGTAGTATGATATGAGATATATGTTGCTAATAGCATTTCAGAAGTTTTGATGATGCATTTGTAATATGCATGAAAACGAAGTATTGATGATGCATTTGTAAAAGGCATAAATACGTAGAATATAATGCGTGAACTAAATATGAAGCTATATGTTATGTGAAGCATGATAGACTAGGGGTGGGCAAACGGTAAAAATCTACCTAAACCGGATCGAAGATTAGAAATAAACCCAGCATCAAAATTACTCAAATTTCGATGCGAAATCTAAAACTAGTTGGATCGGATATCTCGAGCCAAGCTTCTGCCTTGGTTGATTTTTTCTAGGAAATTAATATAATTATTATTTTTATTATTATTTTATTATTTTTATTATTATTAATAATATTTTATTATTTTTATTAATATTAATATTATTTTTATTATTATAATCAATATTTTATTATTATTATTATTATTAAATTATTAATAATAAAAAAAAAATTAGAAAACTGGTACATACCGGTACGGTTCGATTTATACCTAACCATATAAGTCTTGGGATCGAAACCAGAATATCGAAAAACTAGATATATCTTTGGTTTTTTGTACTTAACCGATCAGTTTATATTTATACCGAACCGACCGGTTCGGACCGGTCCGGTTCGTCCAAAAACCGAAAAAAAACGTACCATTTGCCCACCCCTATGATAGACTGTTAGATTTGCTGAGCCGTCGTGCTCAACCTTGCAAAACAAAATTTTTGCAGGACAAAAATGCAATGAAATAATACTTGCAACCTGGAATGATAAGGACTAGAGATCGTGCAAAGGATTATCTTTTCTTTATGTAGAAGTTGTAGCAAATCATGAGAATGATTCTTGTTTATGTAAATGACAGTTTGAAGCATTCAATATACGAAGAATATTCGTTTTAAATCCATTGTGATGAACATTTTGTATATTACAGCGTTATAGTGTTATTGCTATACAAGAAAGAATCTGAATGTAGAATTGAGTTGTATTTTCTCAAATTTACTTCGATATGTAATCGTAAAAGGTTACGATTCATGAAATAGAAGAAAGAGATAAGAAAATTTTAAATTATTCCGCATTTTCAGATGTTATTTCATTTAATTATGAGGTAAAGTTGGAACAAGATAGTACCGTTATGCACCGGACTCGGGTTTGAAGGTAGACCCGGATTCGGGGGCGTCACAAGGTTATTTCTTTCATTTTTTGTATTCGACAATTATTTCGTTGTGGAGTCCACCGATGATTGGTTGTTTTGGTGTAGTCATACTTTACCGAATATTCCCTAACATTCTTTTTATTTTTATAATTTGCACAATCATCCTTAACTTCAACCTTTTTATTAATTTAACACTTACTATTTAGAATAATATTTATAAAGAAAATTAAGTTTTATTTATTAAAAGTTAAGGTCTTACAGTATCGCTGAAGAAGTACGAAATTTGTACAAATTATTCTAGAAGGAAGGACTTCAAATTACAAAATAATGTCAAGTTCTAGAAACCAGTAACTCTTAAAGATTTTCTTCACGCAATAGTCTAGGTACCAAAAATCAAATATCTATTAAGGTCACCAACAAAAACATAAAAAAAATGTTACAAATGACGAGATATAAAGAGAGATAGATAATACAAAATAATCAAAGGAACAAAGTACGAAATCTATACCTAATAGTCAAATCCACTTATATCACACTCAACAAAATCTTAACCTCAAATACCAACGACATCAAATACAAAATTTTAGTCACCGCCTAAAAATATTCGCTTCGAATTAAATATGCAATTCAAACTAATAATTCTAAAACACTTTTTTAACTCATTCAAAGTGTCTTTAATAACTCACCTTAGATCATTTAATACTCCAAAACATAAAAATCAATAAAAGTTAAGAAATCTTAAAACCTCAACGTGTCAAATATTCTTAATACTTTAGTCCACTATTTTGGTCTTATCACCCTTATTTAAATATAATTTGTTAAATTAATAAATTCTAATAGAAACTAGACTTCAAGTACTACACTAGTCACAAAAATCACCCAAATCAAATTTGAAATCATTAGGTTGTCTATTTTTGAAAATGAGTATTCAGTGTTTATATATTGAGTCCTTCTACGCAGACAGTCAGGAAAATTGGACCGGTCCAATTTTTATTTTTTTTTCTTGACTCCCGAAAAATTTATAATATTTATTTTAACCCAAATTTTTATATAATCTAGTGATTTAGGTGTACTTTGGATACATGTAAAAAATAGGGTTGCACAGACTGTACAATCCTATTTTTTATATGTATCCAAATTACACCAAAATCATTGGATTATGCAAAAATTTGAGTTAAAATAAATATTATAAATTTTTTGGGAATCAACAAAAAAAATAAAAATAAATAAAATTGGACCGATTCAATTTTCCTGTCCAATGCGTAGACTTTTTCTTATATATTGGGAATGATGTAGTATTATTTCTATTGAAAATAATATAATAAAATCATTATGATTTTTCGTACTCTCCCACCCTTGTTGGCTTATTAGAGTAATGATTGTTTCTTTGTCGATTATATACCGAGGCAGAGTCTATGGCGATTTTAGAGGCATGGAAAGAAGTTATTTGGTTGAAAGACTTCTTTAGTGAAATCAATATTGATTATGCATAATGCACGGAGTTACTATCGTTCCTGGTTATAGTCAAAGAGCTATACATGCATGTCTGATTAAGGATCAAATGTATCTTGAGAGGACGGAATATATTGATGCCGGGTACTATATTGTTCAAGACAATATTGCAGATGGTGCTTTAAGGTCTTAAAGATTAGGACGCACTGTAGACAATTTTCAGCTCATTTGGAAAATAAATAAATATTCTCACTGTTTCAAAATATAAAAACTGATTATATATTGCGAAAATATTCTGTTTTAAGTAAATAAAAAATAAAATAATAGTTAGGAGACTAAACATGAAAAATAACTACAGTTTGGGGAATAAAGAAAAGATTATCCCCAAAAAAATGGAGATTTAAATAATTCCATTGTGCTACTTCAACATAATACTTGTTGATATTAATTTCTTTTAGAGGTATAGACTTTTTCTTTTAACTTTGTTTTCTTTTTCCCCTCTTTTTTCTTTTCCTTCTTTTCTCAAGTTGAAATTATAGCTAAGAGATATCATCATATCAAGCATCCTGCATTTTCAAATAAAATTGCTACTGCAGCTCCAAAATGGTTGTTTACCAGAGAGAGAATAGAAATTGTGTTTTCACTTGCACACATAAAGTATGCTAAATTTCCACACCAAATCAATGCATCTTCATCTATTTAGAAAGTTCTCCGCAGAAACAGAACATATACTCTAGCTACCTTGACGAACATGTAGAATGGCTTTTCCGCATCACTCTTCCCTTTCCACAACTAAATATACTTTTCTTGTAATTCTCTCTTACCTTGCACCACCCACCTTTTCACAGAACCCTAGATCAGTTCCCACCATTACCCAATGCGGGACAAGCCTACTACCTTTAGCCTTGTGCGCACCATTTGTTCAGGGTAGAGTAAGCTCTCCTGCACAAACGTGTTGCGATAACCTAAAACAAATCTACAACCAGCAAACTGGTTGTCTTTGCCTCTTGCTGAATGACTCTACTTTGAGTTCTTTCCCTATCAATCGCACACTCGCACTACAGCTCCCACTTCTATGCCATCTCCAAGTTGGCATCTCGATTTGTTCAGGTTCACACTTCCTCAACATATAGATATAATGTATAGTATCCTAGTTCACATTTTCCTCTGAAATCTGTTTTGTACATTTTTTAAATGCTAAATGCAATAATATATTATTGTTGTTGTGTTTTGTGAAGGGGCTCCTTTGCCTCCTACCTCACCTGCTTCTCAGATTTCCTTTGGTACCAAAACCAATTCTACTATATTCTTAGAAGCAAATTTGCTCTCGACCTCATAAGATGCGTCATTTAACCATATTTTGTTACCTTTGGACGTGCCTATATTGCGTGTGTATACATATATAGGGATGTTCAAACAGGACCTTATTTTTTGGAATATTAGATTGTAATTTAATATTTTTTAAAGTCTAGTTAGGAATATTAATTTCCGATTTCTAAATCAAATTTCTTGAGATGCTCCTTTTCTTGTGATTTCAGCTTCCCCAATGGTTATGGTGACGCCCAGATCAAGCATTATGGGACTTGACTTGCACAGAAATGCATGTATGAATTTTAAGACAGAGATTCACTTGTGGGTGGTGGTAGCTGCAATGGTGTCTTTGTCTGTGCTGATAAACATTATATGTTGAGTTCTGAGTTTCAAAGTAATTAAAGTTTTCTAAGATATCATAATATAGCGTTCTATTGTTGCTTATGACATGTCTATGTATTTTATTTCTATTTGAAATCAATTACAACTTGACTAAATTTATTATTAATGGATTGCTTATTAAATTTTATTTATTATTGGTATTGAAGTTTTATTGGTTTAGGCAATAATTTAATGCTTTATCAAAGAAACAGAGGCATTGTCAAAAGCAATTTTTTGACAAATAATACAGTACTTAATTTCCTAAATAGAATGATCAGTAATCAAACTGCTCTGATTTCAGACCTTTAACAATTTGAAGAGGAAACTCGATACTCAAAAATAGAAACTTGCTCTCCAGTCAAAAGGAAGTAAAAATTGTTGCTTATACTATGAACAAGATTAACTTCTGTAAGTTATACACAAGAAGATATCAGAAGCTTAGTTACTAAATTCTTAAGGTTAAAACATTTTTTTTTCAGTATTTAACTATAACTCAAATCATAAAGTAGCTATATGAAACACATTTCCACAGTCAGAAGACTATCAATTATGCAGTTTACTCGTACATCATTTCTATACCGATCTAACAATACAGTAAACCAAAAAGAAATTACAGCATATAACATTACCTTATAACTTGAGGACAATTCTTTGTGGCTGGATTGTTTCTTTGAAACTTTGTAACATTCCAAGGTATAACATCCATGGATTCACATGGAACAACTATTCCAAACTAGGTGCCTCTTCAGTTGGGTTAGACTCGAAGACATCCGAATTAGATTCCTCAGGTTCTTCTAATAGCTCTTGTGATTGAATTGATTCCTTGTAAGCAGGGGTCTGCTTAAAATCTGTTGCACCTTCATTATACGTCGCCACCGCAATTCCACTTGAAATTAACTATAAGAAGAAAATGAAGAAAAGTTTAAAAAGCCAACCTTAAGAGTCATAATTAAGTTGTGAAATTTTATTAGGAGAAAAGAGAGCATGAAAGTAGCAACAGTAGTGCAACTATAATATATATATATATATATAAAGCATGAGTCATGAAAAATGTCCCTCATGCTGCTTAAAGGGGATAAAAAGTAACTCCCTCAGTTTTATAATACATAAAAGTGAATGTGTGTCAGCATAGAAAATCCATTAGTAGGATTTTAATTTCTTATCGACTATCATTATACATGAAAGTGTTGATTCCTGGGACACTTGGTAGGGGGAAGTATTAATGCCTAACATGATTACATAAAATTGAATGTGTGTAAGCATAGTTTAGAATTAGTATCCAACACACTATACCAAACATGTGACCAACATGCTCGTCGAATCAAGATACACGGCCAACACACTCTCCAACTAAGAAATAGAAGACAGAAGTCATACAACCATTTGTTTACAACAGGTCTCTTGAATTCTTCATTAGGCTGCCCCTTACCTGTAATGTGAATCTAATATTGGACAGGGTTATTTAGGGGGTGAAGGGTGCACAAGTCACTCATAGGACCCTATATAATGATAATAATGAACTTAAACAAATAGATTATAGCTCCAATGTGCATGCTATTCTTTCTATTCCAATGTGCGACTTCAACCTTATTCATATAACTTACAGTCTCCTCCATTTAGATGTGAATTCACTTAATAAATACCTAGCCCTCACTCATAAAACCCAACTCTCACATGCCTGCACATTGAGTTGCAGTGCACAAAACCAATTCCAACATGGTTTTAATGTTGTTATCAGGGGTTACAAAGATGAACGCAATGAAGAAAGGACAGATATAATATTTCCAATCCTGAACTAAAACCTAAAGCAAACAAATTTGCGTCCTTGATCATGAAAGAAGTCATGCTTCCTACGAGTCAATAGTTGCCAAACTTTTCTTCTCTCTTTTAGCAGTTCTCTTACTGGAAATAGTTCGAGCACTCTGCATTCTAGAGAGACTGAATTTGTTTTTTTTTCTAAAATAAAAACTCTTTTCAATGCATTATTATTACATTAATCGACCTATTTCAGTTATAAATCTCCAAACCATTGGATATTAACATGTTCAAATCATTTAACAGAACAAGTACATATGCAATCAAAACAAATTAAGTACTAATAACATAATCCCCATTACAAATATATTGAACCTTGTACTTATGATTATGAAACACTTACCAAGTTACTATTCCAATTTAACAAGACATTGAATGTCCAGATAATCCAATTATTAAAAACCCATTTTGGAACATCAAACCATAAGCTCATTAAACAAATTCAACATAAAATAAACCCCCAAATCCATGATAAATCATTAATTAAACAAGAAATCTAAGAGAGAAATACCGCAAAAACGATACCAAAAGCCCACAAATACTGAATGAAGAAGCCAAAAGCATCCCATTCTGGCCCTTCCCAAAAATCTTTTTCAGTCCCAGGAAGGTCGGGCAAGATATACCCGTCAAAATTCTCAACACCCCCAGAATCAACGCTCCCTAATCCACCACTACCATTGGGGCTTCCAATCTCAGCCGTCGGTTCATCCCCTTCTTCTTTTGTTGAAGTTGAGCTCCTCTTGTTCTTGCTGTCAAATTTCCCTGTTCTAGAGGAGAGCTTCTTGGCAAAGGAGACTATGTGAGAAGTTCTTGAGGGAAACGGCGGGGACCCACATGGGTGTGATGGGAAGAAGATCGGACGGTGGAGAAAATGGGAGGTGTATTGTGATTTGGTGGGAGTGTTGCAGAGGATTCGAGTGGTTGTGAGAGCCATTGGAGTGGCTGCCGAGAGTGTTGGGTGCTTCTTCAGAAGTGTAATCAAAGGCTGGGGGAGGTGGATAAGAAGATAACTGTTTTGTATTTGATGATCTTGAACGGTTAAGACTTAAGGGACCATGTTCAACTTTTAAGTATTTTCCCTTTTTTAACAGAAGTAATCCTCAAATTCACTACGTGCATCTTATTTATTTTTTTAGGAAATTGATTATTTTTTTTTAGTTTTTTTTATTGTCAATGAAAATATAATATTTTTAATCGAAATTTTTTCGGTATTGTGCTATTAATACTAAACTAATATCGTATATATTATTTTGAGGGTAAATACATAAAGAAAAGTGGTACATTTTTGTTTTTGTTTTTTGAAACCCCACTTTTTGGGAATACAAGGTAAAAATAAACTCATTTTTGAAAGTCTCACTTTTTGAAAAATACAGTATAATTTCATAAACAAGTACTTACTCACTATTACAATATTAAGAATCAATTAAACCTCACCAAAAGAGTAAGAAATAATTCACAAATTAAACAAACCTCACATAGAGAAAGCTTCACATAAATAAAGAAATAAACTCAAGTTATCCCAGTAATTTAGTAATGGATTCAATATTATTACTCAACTAAACTATTAATATATGACAAAGTATTTAACAGGGAAAAAATATAAATAAATAAATAAGAAAAGACACCGCCCTAACATGCAGGTAACCTGCTGTAATAATACCAAGGAGCAAATAAATAAGACACTGCCCCTAGATACAGTTGATTCTGGTAACCACCTTTGATCAATGCAATCTCCTTTGCCTTTAAAAATTTAATAATTAAGATTCTGTAAATATAGAGGGAAAAAACAGAATAAAATGTTAGATTTGGAAACAATCAGGGATTTCAGAAAACATTAATCATCAGCAAAAACAAAAAAAAAAGTCAGAATTCTCTACAGGATAAAATCAAAATTACTAAAGTCATAAAAAAAAAAATACAACTTCTGAACCCCATAAGAACCCATAAAATTCTTCAGAATCACTAATTTTGTGAATCCATATAGTATTTGATAAAATTATGAGGCATACAGTTGTGATTTCCATAAGAACGTCCCTCAATTACCCTTTCACCCATTCAATTTTAAACCTTCCTCTTAGCAAAGCTTAAAAAAGAAACTCACTTGAAAACAAACTCCATAATGAAATATTACTAATATTCTCTCAATTAATATTTAACACAAAAAGTATCGGCGGAGATTTATAACTGTTTTCAAAGCTAAACAAACTCACTTAAAACTCACAAGACATCCTTCAAAAACTCCCTCATAAACCTCCACTCCCCCTCACCCTGTACCCACAAAACCAACAAAAGATAACAAAACTTCGGAAAGAAACTCCCTCAAAACAAAGCTACAGACTACCCTCACCACCACCAAATAAAAACAGAGAGCTTTTACAAATTTATAAACAGAACAGATCAACAGACATTTCTCCAAGATTTGCCCTTCAGCATCTTGAGAACTCCAAAATTGCTTTGCCTAATTAAGGTCGGTCCCCTGCATACCTACAAATCAGTGAATCACAGTCAAGGAGAGCTACTTTCCAGCAGAAGGAAAGGAAGAAGCAAAAGCTTTAAATTTCCCTTTTGCTTGAAATTGAACTTTCCTAAATCCCATACTTTACTATCTTGATCTCTACTTAAAATCTTGAACTTGACATAAGATCCAGCATCCTCACTTCTTGTTTATTTCCATATCTGCCCTCTTTATTTGATTAGGCCTCTCTTTTCCCATTAATTTCAGATTGACCTCTTGACATGCTCATTCAGAATTCCATTTAACTTGTTATTATCAAAAATGTTGTACAGAATCCTCACTTCTCCTCTGTATCAATTTTGGTGCTGTCATTTAAATCCTTGAGATTTCAATTTTGCTTCCTCGAATACGAATTAATTTTAGTTGTAGCTTCTACCTTTCAACTTCCTCTTGAAACTTTGGTGATCTTTCCAAATCCAACCAAATCTCCAGCGCTCTTACCATGCTCAGTTCTTTTTCAGGCAATTTCATTTATCTTTATCCTTTCCCAAATTCTTTTTCTGACTATTTTTGTTCCCCAATCTTAGTCCATCCTTCTGACATACTTCGCCACATATTTTCTTCACCCCAGTTTCTTGAAATGATTCTTTAAACTGTATTTTGAATCTTTCTTTTTCCTTTCTTAAAACAACAGCTTCTTATTAATTATTCTTCAGTAAAAATAAAAACCATAATTCATACCCCGTCCAAAGATATCATATATTTGGTCTTCTCATCACAAGCAACTATTCACCCCCCCCCCTCCCCCCCTCCCCCCCTCAACGAGATAATAATCTCTAAAAAGTTACCTCCAATCATAATCTCACTAAAATCCCTATAACTGCGAGCCATGGAGCTTGAATATAATTTGTTGGCCTCTGCTTAACTAGTCAACTCCACCACATAAGTGAAAATCTGCCCAAGACCTTTCCAATCGTCTACTTGGTTTTACCGATAAATCTCCTCATTCAGGCATTGCAAAAGCTTTCATCCCCATTTTTAAATTCAATATATAGTCACAAGGCTAAACCTAAGGCACTTAGATTATACTCCCCCATCTCCGGGAAAAATCCTACTTTGATTTGGAAAGATCATGGAATTTAATGAAATAAAACTACAACCCCACCCCCCACCCCCCCCCCCCCCACCCCAAATAAATAAAAAAAAATTAAAAATTAAAAAATTAAAAAACACTAACCAATGAAAATGGGTGTGGATTAATAATATCAAAATTAACCGTACAATATAACCAGATCCAAAACTGAAAGGCCCAAATAACTAGTGCTATGCCCGGTAACTTCAAATAGAATTGTAGCTACAGCATCCCATGTCAAAGCATCATTATGAGCTATTGAGCTTACATCAGATTACATACCCATCATCTTCATCTTGTTCTGCATCTCTTAAAAGGTAATAATTCACTCAAGACAAGGGTGAAACAAGAATGATTCAGAAAAATTCCAGTAAATGATTGAGATGTCCCGTCTTGTGTGAGCAACAAAATGAGGCGGAAAGAGGCATTGATATACACTATTAGCCAGTTCAATGACCTGAAAAAAACTCCGAATAAGTTTCCAATCTTCGCTAAATCTTAATCACAACTGCTTTATCCTGCTTACCCATGTTAACACTAACAACTATACTATTGTTCAGTAATAGAACCTGAGATGCTCTCAAAGATAAGTATACATGTATGAAGCCGATGATGTTAGTCCACAAGATATTATGGATATGCACCAACCTTTCTCACCCATAAAGACAACCAAACAAATGACTTCCCAAAAGTAGATTCCATCCATAACCTAAATCAAGATTGTTTGAAGAGACGGAAATTTGGGGTCACCCATCCTCGAGCATTGGACCAAGTTTTCAGCTCCCATTAACCATACAATTAAGCACAAAAACTTGAAACAAAATTTATAACCACTTTCTCCAACTACCTGCAAACCCTTCATCTCCATGACTTTTTCCAAAATATCAAGTTAACCCCATAATATGCTGTTTCAAAACTCACTCAACTTCAAGTGCAAGTGTTTTTTTAAAAATTAATAAGACATTAATGCGACATCAAAAATATGATGTCAGATGCCCTAAAACAAAAGCATTAGGAAGGATTAAAACTTGAAATTTTTAATAGGAACATGGCTGGACTTGCAGTGACATCACATAATCCAACAGAAAAATATTATTTGTATGGAGATGGAGAAAATATAATGAAGATGGATATATACACGTATACTCTCGGTCGGGTAGAATTAGGCTCCTTATTTCAAAATGATACTTCAATTAGGGGGGAAAAACTAATTGTGCCCCCAAAAATAAAAATAATAGAAATTTTACCAAAAAGCCAGACATTGTAAACACATTGTTTAGTTCTCAATTTTAAACCAAAGTAAGTTATAACAGGTAAGGTTGGTGGCAGGTAGAGAAGATGAAATTTGAAAGAGTCGGTGTTCAAAAATTCCCACCTAAGTCCGCTTAGGCGCTTAGGGCCCCCCTAGCGCCTTGCCATGGCACTAGGCCCCCTAACGCCTCACCTAGACCCAAGGCAAAAAAAAAATCCTCGGGAAATTAGGCGGGACTTAAGTGGGGGTCTAGGCGGAGAGGTTTTTTTATTTTAATAACTGACCAAACCAGATCTTGATATATTTATTTTTCTAATAATTTACCATATTCATAATACATGTTGTAGCATATCAAATCACAACAAAAAAGTGAACAATATCAAGTCAAAATGGATAATTTTATTATAGTTGTAATTTTTTGAACTTGTGCCAATTTAAAATTAATTTTTGTTTTGTTTTTTGAAACCCACTTTTTGGGAATACAAGGTAAAAATAAACTCATTTTGAAAGTCTCACTTTTTGAAAATACAGTATAATTTCATAAACAAGTACTTACTCACTATTACAATATTAAGAATCAATTAAACCTCACCAAAAGAGTAAGAAATAATTCACAAATTAAACAAACCTCACATAGAGAAAGCTTCACATAAATAAAGAAATAAACTCAAGTTATCCCAGTAATTTAGTAATGGATTCAATATTATTACTCAACTAAACTATTAATATATGACAAAGTATTTAACAGGGAAAAATATAAATAAATAAATAAGAAAAGACACTGCCCTAACATGCAGGTAACCTGCTGTAATAATACCAAGGAGCAAATAAATAAGACACTGCCCTAGATACAGTTGATTCTGGTAACCACCTTTTGATCAATGCAATCTCCTTTGCCTTAAAAATTTAATAATTAAGATTCTGTAAATATAGAGGAAAAAAACAGAATAAAATGTTAGATTTGGAAACAATCAGGGATTTCAGAAAACATTAATCATCAGCAAAAACAAAAAAAAAAGTCAGAATTCTCTACAGGATAAAATCAAAATTACTAAAGTCATAAAAAAAAAAATACAACTTCTGAACCCCATAAGAACCCATAAAATTCTTCAGAATCACTAATTTTGTGAATCCATATAGTATTTGATAAAATTATGAGGCATACAGTTGTGATTTCCATAAGAACGTCCCTCAATTACCCTTTCACCCATTCAATTTTAAACCTTCCTCTTAGCAAAGCTTAAAAAAGAAACTCACTTGAAAACAAACTCCATAATGAAATATTACTAATATTCTCTCAATTAATATTTAACACAAAAAGTATCAGGCGGAGATTTATAACTGTTTTCAAAGCTAAACAAACTCACTTAAAACTCACAAGACATCCTTCAAAAACTCCCTCATAAACCTCCACTCCCCCTCACCCTGTACCCACAAAACCAACAAAAGATAACAAAACTTCGGAAAGAAACTCCCTCAAAACAAAGCTACAGACTACCCTCACCACCACCAAATAAAAACAGAGAGCTTTTACAAATTTATAAACAGAACAGATCAACAGACATTTCTCCAAGATTTGCCCTTCAGCATCTTGAGAACTCCAAAATTGCTTTGCCTAATTAAGGTCGGTCCCCTTGCATACCTACAAATCAGTGAATCACAGTCGAAGGAGAGCTACTTTCCAGCAGAAGGAAAGGAAGAAGCAAAAGCTTTAAATTTCCCCTTTTGCTTGAAATTGAACTTTCCCTAAATCCCATACTTTACTATCTTGATCTCTACTTAAAATCTTGAACTTGACATAAGATCCAGCATCCTCACTTCTTGTTTATTTCCATATCTGCCCTCTTTATTTGATTAGGCCTCTCTTTTCCCATTAATTTCAGATTGACCTCTTGACATGCTCATTCAGAATTCCATTTAACTTGTTATTATCAAAAATGTTGTACAGAATCCTCACTTCTCCTCTGTATCAATTTTGGTGCTGTCATTTAAATCCTTGAGATTTCAATTTTGCTTCCTCGAATCACTTAATTAATTTTAGTTGTAGCTTCTACCTTTCAACTTCCTCTTGAAACTTTGGTGATCTTTCCAAATCCAACCAAATCTCCAGCGCTCTTACCATGCTCAGTTCTTTTTCAGGCAATTTCATTTATCTTTATCCTTTCCCAAATTCTTTTTCTGACTATTTTGTTCCCCAATCTTAGTCCATCCTTCTGACATACTTCATACATATTTTCTTCACCCCAGTTTCTTGAAATGATTCTTTAAACTGTATTTTGAATCTTTCTTTTCCTTTCTTAAAACAACAGCTTCTTATTAATTATTCTTCAGTAAAAATAAAACCATAATTCATACCCGTCCAAAGATATCATATATTTGGTCTTCTCATCACAAGCAACTATTCACCCCCCCCCCCCCCCTCCCCCCTCAACGAGATAATAATCTCTAAAAAGTTACCTCAATCATAATCTCACTAAAATCCCTATAACTGCGAGCCATGGAGCTTGAATATAATTTGTTGGCCTCTGCTTAACTAGTCAACTCCACCACATAAGTGAAAATCTGCCCAAGACCTTTCCAATCGTCTACTTGGTTTTACCGATAAATCTCCTCATTCAGGCATTGCAAAGCTTTCATCCCCATTTTTAAATTCAATATATAGTCACAAGGCTAAACCTAAGGCACTTAGATTATACTCCCCCATCTCCGGGGAAAAATCCTACTTTGATTTGGAAAGATCATGGAATTTAATGAAATAAAAACTACAACCCACCCCCCCCCCCCACCCCAAATAAATAAAAAAATTAAAAATTAAAAATTAAAAACACTAACCAATGAAAATGGGTGTGGATTAATAATATCAAAATTAACTGCATAATATAACCAGATCCAAAACTGAAAGGCCCAAATAACTAGTGCTATGCCCGGTAACTTCAAATAGAATTGTAGCTACAGCATCCCATGTCAAAGCATCATTATGAGCTATTGAGCTTACATCAGATTACATACCCATCATCTTCATCTTGTTCTGCATCTCTTAAAAGGTAATAATTCACTCAAGACAAGGGTGAAACAAGAATGATTCAGAAAAATTCCAGTAAATGATTGAGATGTCCCGTCTTGTGTGAGCAACAAAATGAGGCGGAAAGAGGCATTGATATACACTATTAGCCAGTTCAATGACCTGAAAAAAACTCCGAATAAGTTTCCAATCTTCGCTAAATCTTAATCACAACTGCTTTATCCTGCTTACCCATGTTAACACTAACAACTATACTATTGTTCAGTAATAGAACCTGAGATGCTCTCAAAGATAAGTATACATGTATGAAGCCGATGATGTTAGTCCACAAGATATTATGGATATGCACCAACCTTTCTCACCCATAAAGACAACCAAACAAATGACTTCCCAAAAGTAGATTCCATCCGCAACCTAAATCAAGATTGTTTGAAGAGACGTGGAAATTTGGGGTCACCCATCCTCGAGCATTGGACCAAGTTTTCAGCTCCCATTAACCATACAATTAAGCACAAAAACTTGAAACAAAATTTATAACCACTTTCTCCAACTACCTGCAAACCCTTCATCTCCATGACTTTTTCCAAAATATCAAGTTAACCCCATAATATGCTGTTTCAAAACTCACTCAACTTCAAGTGCAAGTGTTTTTTTAAAAATTAATAAGACATTAATGCGACATCAAAAATATGATGTCAGATGCCCTAAAACAAAAGCATTAGGAAGGATTAAAACTTGAAATTTTTAATAGGAACATGGCTGGACTTGCAGTGACATCACATAATCCAACAGAAAAATATTATTTGTATGGAGATGGAGAAAATATAATGAAGATGGATATATACACGTATACTCTCCGGTCGGGTAGAATTAGGCTCCTTATTTCAAAATGATACTTCAATTAGGGGGGAAAAACTAATTGTGCCCCCAAAAATAAAAATAATAGAAATTTTACCAAAAAGCCAGACATTGTAAACACATTGTTTAGTTCTCAATTTTAAACCAAAGTAAGTTATAACAGGTAAGGTTGGTGGCAGGTAGAGAAGATGAAATTTGAAAGAGTCAGTGTTCAAAAAATTCCCACCTAAGTCCGCCTAGGCGCTAGGCCCCCCTTAGCGCCTTGCCATGGCACTAGGCCCCCCTAACGCCTCACCTAGACCCAAGGCAGAAAAAAAATCCCTCGGGGAAATTAGGCGGGACTTAAGTGGGGGGTCTAGGCGGAGAGGTTTTTTTTATTTTAATAACTACCCAAACTAGATCTTAATATATTTATTTTTCTAATGATTTACCATATTCATAATACATGTTGTAGCATATCAAATCACAACAAAAAGTGAACAATATCAAGTCAAAATGGATAATTTTATTATAGTTGTAATTTTTTGAACTTGTGCCAATTTAAAATTATATAAATGATGATACATTTGTAATATTTAGTTTAATTCAATATAATTCTTAAGTTTATGTTTAGTTTCTTAAGTTTTAATATTTAATTAAATTCTTGAAATTTTAAATTTTATTATTTAATAGCAATCTTGTTTATGAATAAAACTAATACGTTAATATATGGCTGGATTTGCAGTGACATCACATAATCCAACAGAAAAATATTATTTTGTATGGAGATGGAGAAAATATAATGAAGATGGATATATACACTTATACTCTCCGGTCGGGGTAGAATTAGGCTCCTTGATACTTCAATTAGGGGGGAAAAAACTAATTGTGCCCCAAAAAATAAAAATAATAGAAATTTTACCAAAAAGCCAGACATTGTAAACACATTGTTTAGTTCTCAATTTTAGACCAAAGTAAGTTATAACAGGTAAGGTCGGTGGCAGATTGAGAAGATGAAATTTGAAAGAGTTGTTAAATCTTGTTGAGACAGGAAAGGCCGAATACCTCACCGGTGGACAGGTGGAGTCACCCTTGCCTGAAACAATAAAAGTGGTCCTGAAAACTATTGTCAGTCTGTGTAGGGAATAGTTAGACCTTAGAGTGGCTATTCGACTCCCTTAGAGGAGCATCACCCATGTACAACCATTCCCAGAAGGAACACCATTTAAGTAGACATAATTTTTTAAAATGTCAGCTGTACTCTCAAAGGCATGATGCTCTCAACTCAATAGAATAATAAGCACACAAATTATTTCTTTTTTCTTTATTCCATAATTTTTCAAAACATTTAAGTTGGAATATTTCAAAAAATATTTGACTTATTTTATTTCATTTTTTAACTACGGTGATACGAGTTTGGACCAATTTACCAATAGTATATTCTAGCCTTGCAGCATATCCTATGAAGTTAACTTTTAACTTTCATGAGAATATACTTAGTATTTGCTACTACCAAAACATTGTTCTTTTGTTCATAGCTTGTTTATTCAATTTGATCAAGCTTTTACAGCAGTTCTTCTCTTCCCTTTTTTATGTTGTGAAGTATGTTCATGCTTATCCAATATTAGTCTTTTGAAGATACACTCAACCAAAATTAAATGTAAACTAGTGATAGGAGAACCTAATCACGCATTGGGGTACCCGGTAGCGAATCAAGTTTTGACAAACATTAAAATTAATTAAGAAAAACAAAAAAAACAACAAGAAAAGTAAGATGGCTAAAGAAAGTAGCAACTCACAAATAAGATTTCTCTGATGCCTTGTCCTGAAGTCCTTGAGAACAATGGTGCAGCGCCTGTAACAGTAGACAAGATTTTGTCCACACATTATGTATGTGTCTTCCTTGGCAGTAAAAAACACTTCAAAACTCTTGGTTTGGGGATGGTAACTAAAGATCATATTAGGAATCCCAATGAAAATTACATCAGAGAATGGATGTAATGCATAAGAATTGAATAACATCTTATAGCGCTGTTTTTGGAGAATTGTTCCGTGAGGAGACTTGATCAAATCATCAATCTCTATGCTGTGCTTCAGCGTCCAGAAACAGCCACCACCACTGCCGCCACTACTGTCCTCGAATAACCAAACCTTCATGCTAAACGAATCTTTATTGGAGTAAAAAAGGTTTCCATTGGATGCTCCAATAAATCCATAAGGTTTGGTTCGTTTTATCCCCGGTAATTGAAAATGCTGAATATTCAGGTTTTGGTCAAAACGTAAGAGATAATAAGCCTTCGTTAACATGTACAAAATCCCATCTAAGTAAACAGGCCCCCTATAAATCCTAGCCATCTTATCGTGTTCAGGAAGAACAGGTATGAAACGGGTAACCCACTTCCCTGTCTCTGACTAGAAAACATCCACCTTTCTTTGGTACTCAGAGACACGAAAAATGTGCAAAATCCGGTAGTTAGGGGAAAGGGATGGATCAAAAGCAAGAAAAATGGCATAGGTGTTGCTGGTGTGTGTAGGATTAACAGGGATGGGAATGCATTGTTTAGTAAATGGATTACAAACAAATAACTCCGATGGAAGGACACTGCTATTAAGGAACAGTAGCAGCCCATTGCAACAGTCTAGAAAATCTTTCTTAGTAGGCTCAAAAGGGAATAGAGACGAAAAAGAGCTCACAAAGTCACTATCTTTACCCTCAATTTCTCCATAACAACAACAAGAAATATAATCCAAAAATTCCTTCCGTTGGAAAACGTTTCTGCCCATGTATAGAAATCCAGAGAGGGGTGCATAAATAGTTGAAATTAAATTGTACCATAATTTGGAGACACATTTATATCGGGAAAGAGGCTTCACAGGTACCCTCTTCAGAATCTCCATCTGCATCTCTTCAGGTAAATTTAACCAATTGAATAACGATATCTCCATCTCAATTTCCTCCATCCCAATTTCTGCAGCAATTCAAACCCTAGGTTTTATGCTCACTAATGGGCCGGTTCGGGAACTACTTATTTTAAATAATTTATAAGTTAAAAGACTAATTAACAAATCTGACTCTTCTATTGGTGATGTTTTTGCTAAAGTGTTTCTTATTTATTTTTTTGGCACAATTGTTCTTCAAATATGTTTTAGTTGTGCAAAAGTGTCCCTTCTCTATTTTTGGTCAATTTTCGTTAATCAAATATTTTCCCAAATTTTTATCATTCTCACTTATATATCCACTAAATATAAATATGTATATTATCATTTTTATTTAACTTGATCTAATTAATTAAATTATGAACTTGTGCGATAAATGTTAAAAAACAAATATTTATTAAAATATTAAAATTTCCGTAATCTACATTAAAACATAATTTTTCTAATGTAAAAATAAAATTTTAATAATATAAAAAGTGCAAAAACGAAAAATTTACGTAAAACAAACTTGTTAACATTTGTTCTATTTGATAAAGAAAAAGAATCTATTTAATTTTTGATTTTGTAATTACTTTTTTTTATAAGTATTTTTTATAAGTAAATTATGATCTTGTTTTTAATTTTATTTTTTACCATTGCTATTTTTTATATATTATACATTTTATGTATTATAATTTAAAATAAAATATTAAAATACTAATTAATTAAGTAAATGAAGGAAGAGGGAAGAGAGAAAATAAAATTAAAAGCAAGGTCATAATTTACTTATAAAAAAGTAATTACAAAATAATTAAAAATCAAAAAATTAAATAGATTCTTGTAATTTTATTTTTGCACTTTTTATGGGTATTAAAATTTTATTTTACATTAGAAAAAATTATGCTTTAATGTAGATTACGTAAATTTTAATATTTTAATAAATATTTGTTATTTTTAACATTTATCGCACAAGTTCATAATTTAATTAATTAGATCAAGTTAAATGAAAATGATAATATACATATTTATATTTAGTGGATATATAAATGAAAATGATAAAAATTTGGGAAAACATTTGACTAACGAAAATTGGCCAAAAATAGAGAAGAAACACTTTTGCACAACTAAAGCATATTTGAGAAACAGTTGTGCCAAAAAAAAAATATAAGGAACACTTTAGCAAAAACATGACAAATAGAAGGGTTAGATTTGCTAATTAGTCTAAGTTAAAATATAAGTTGACTTAGAGCATTCACAGTAGTTTCTCCAATAAATTCTTTATCTCCACATTTGAAGAATATATCAATAAATCAGTATCCAGTTTCCTTATCTTTATATAATTCTCTATTTTAATCCATATATATGATTTGACTTCTCAGGGTGAGGGAATCAAAAATGTGTTCCCTATTTATGCAAAATGACATTTCACACCCTATTTATTGCGATTTTATATTGGTTAAAGGATATTATCTCACTTAATTGTTGATTTTGGTATGCCTATCAAATTCACTCATTTTTATTTTTTAAATAAGGATTTAGAGAAGAAAGAGAACTATAAATTTTTTTTAAAAATCAGTCAAATTTTGATTGTGATCATTTTTGTAAAAAAATATTACTACTACTTATAAATTTTATTATTTTATAATTAAAATAATGTTGTTTTAGTTCTCATAAACACATAATGATAGTTGCACATTTTGATTTCTAGCAATATGTGACTCCCCAAAATAGGTATACATCACCCATTCTGAGTTGTCAATACATGGTACTGAAACACAACTACAACTTTATTATTACAACAGTAAAACTGTGAGTTTGAATACAAATATTATCTTCTAGACAATATCTATACTCAAATAAATCCTCATCACATTTATTGATACATTATTTTACAAAAATGGTGAGGACTACTAAACAACTCTCTAGAACCTTCATTCCATACCCCCGACTGCATTTCGCTTATATTCTCGCCTCCTGAGAAGAAAAATGGAACAAAAAGGAAAAGGGTGAGCTCAACTAGCCCAAGAAAGAATATTATGACTAAGATAATATACAACAAATTATCATTAGTCTTCAACAGGAAAAATCTAATAGAATACAATAGACAAACAAGTTTTTAAATCAATATTATTTTGAAATAATAATTCATTAAAAGAGTTAAGTAGAGAATGCAAACTACTATCTTCTATGTATGAATTTAAAAGTTCATCGCTCATCTTTTATCCCCAGTAACATCAATCAATATATATCCGAATCAAATATTCAACTTTGCACTACAGCCAAAGATATTCATCACTGGTCATGTTCATCTAAACACCTGCTCATCTTTGCACTACTAGCCAAAAGATATTCATCGAAATCATTCATCTTTGCACTACAGTGCCAAAGATATTCCATAATATCATCATTTAAGACCGAGGATGATGAAAAATATTTTTAAAGAAACAAATCCAAAGAAACAAAAATGACAAGGATTAAGGATTAAGGATTCGTACATTGTTTTATCCACGTCCAAAAATACCTCAAAATAATCATAGTGGTGTAAAATTCAAGAATGATCAAAACATGGATACAATCAAAGCTAGTATCCGTAATATATATTTTAGACGAAAAGAAAATTTTTATTTTTCGATGAATAATAGTGCCAGTATTCGTGAATAAGATCAGATATCGTGAATAATGTCGATACGTGAATAGTAACTCAAACACCAAAAGTTCCAAATTTGATAAAAACTTCAGATCAATATTTCAACATAATGATATTGAAGAAATAATATCATTACTGAAAAAAAAATAATATCCCTTACCTCGAAAGATCAAGATTTAAATTTGAAACACCTGGATATAAAGCTATGACTTGAACTTGCACAGATAGCAATACTCAAAATATACTCAAAATACTCACAAGAATACGCTCGATAATATAGAGAGAGAAAAACTTCAATTTAAAAAGTGATTTTCAATTCTAACCCAAAGACCCTATTTATAAGAAAATACTTAGAACACCAAAGCGTAAAATTTAATATAATATTAATATATATAATAAATCTTCTACGCCATCCTACCAAATGATCTCAAACATCTAACACATGTCCATAAACAACAAAAAACGTTTTTCTAAATAAAAATAATTAAAACTTCCAAAAATTAATTATTTGAAGTTTTGAACTTCAATAATTCATAATAAATAGCTCTTTTGTTAGAAAATTCAATCTCGCATATTTTTATAGGAAATTCAATTCTCTACAACTTTACGAAGAAAGTTTTTCCAAATTCCAAACCGAAATTGACCAAAAATCCACAAACGAATGATTTTACAAGTTATAATCAAATTTCAAATAATAAATGGGGTCCACCGACATGTTTAACATGTTTTAAACATTTATTGCAACAAAATACTCTTCCTCCTCAGATACTCATATATCCCACATTCGTTGTAAAAATATCACCATTATTATATTATTAAAATATAATAATATATTTAAATGAATTATTTTATCGTAAAAGATAAAATTTCAATTTTCAACAATTGTCACATTAAAAATTTTCTCCATCTATATCCACATAAAATCAATATTTTCCTCATCATATGAATCAATAATTAATTATTCACAAATAATATTACGTGAATCACAATATCGACAACCGAGCCGGCTTCCAAGAAAGAGGGGCTTTCGAATAAGAATTTTTCCTTATCATGCGCAAGCAATTAGGTGACCAAACCTCTCCTTAGATGTAACTTTCTAGACATTGCCAATAATGTTATCTAATAATATTATTCGAGATAATATGAATTATTGCTTCGATAATAAAAAATAATCGTGTAATGACAATTATTGAAACAACAAAGAATATAAAATATCAATGCAAAGAATTATTAAATCAATAAAATATCGAATAAAGTAATTACCGTAACCATTATTAAGTAGTGCCTTCTTACGTAAGAATCAATAATTGAGTACAATACCGTGTCTTCTTGTTTTTTAACCAATTAAAGTATTTTAACAAATTAATTGAGAATAACTACGCCGTTATTTTTAAACAACTTATATTTGTCGTTTTCTTCATCCAATCGCTTTTAGTTATGGGGCCCACAAAAGATCGTGTCTTGGTCATTTAATATTCCCCGACAAAGAAAGAATATTCCACGACCAAACGAATATTCCCCACAACAATGAATATTTTATAACCACTTGCTTATTTTGAAATATTTAAGTATTTTACCCATAACTATCCACATTAATCAAATCAACCCTTACTATTTTAAAATAATAAATAGAAAATTAAATTTCATTTATAATAAGTTGGGGTCTTACAACCTCCTCTCCTTATGAAATTTCGTCCTCGAAATTGACGTGCGCATTCTGGTGTTTCAAAAGGTGAGGATACCTCGCTTTCATTTCCGCTTTCAATTCCCGTGTCATTTCCTCTATAGCGTGATTCCTCCACAAACTTTAACTTGTGGTATGACCTTTCATGGCGTAGGGACATGCTCCTTCCTATCCAAGATCTCGACAATTGCACCTCCTCATACGTTAAGTCTTCTGCTATCTCGTCCCAGCTTCTAACTCTATAACGTGGTTTGGGTCTTTCACATATTTACTGAAATGCGGATATGTGAAACACATTATGAACATGAGACATACTTGGAGGTAACGCGAGTCTATAAAGCTACATTTCCTACTCGGTCAAGAATTTGAAATGGACCAATAAATCGTGGATTGAGCTTTCCTCTCTTCCCAAATCTTGTAACTCCTTCCATGGAGCAACTCATGAACAATACATGATCCCTATACTAAATTCCACGTTCTTTCGATGAAGATCCGCATAACTCTTTTGTCGATCTTGTGCCGTTTGTATACGTTGTCGAATCATTTGGATCTTTTCCGTAGTCATACGTACCAACTCGGGTCCCAACAATGTTGCTTCACCCACCTCGTCCCAACATACTGGAGAGCGACACTTTCGTCCATATAATGCTTCAAATGGAGCCATACCTATACTTGCCTGATAACTGTTGTTGTAGGAGAATTCCACCAATGGTAAATACTTATCCCAATTGCCCTTGAATTCTAGGACACAGAGTCTTAATAAATCTTCAAGAGTTTGAATAGTCCTTTCGATTGTCCGTCTGCTTTGAGGATGGTATCTTAATCAATCGTAAATCCGTGCCTATAGCTTTTTTGCAAGCTAACCCAAAATCTTGAAGTGAATCTTGGGTCACGATCCAAAACTATGGATACAGCATGCCATGCAACCTCACAATCTCATTCACGCATATACTAGCAAGACGTTCAAGGAATAAGTCTCCGTGACGGCAAGAAATGAGCGGACTTGGTTAATCTATCAACAATAACCCAAATAGCATTGATGCCTTGAGAAACCGTAGGGAAGACCCGTAACGAAATCCATGGTAATGTGTTCCCACTTCCATTTCGGAATCTCAAGTGGTTGCAACGGACCCTTAGGTACTAGATGATGCTCCGCTTTTACACGTTGACAAGTTAACACATCGAGCTAAACTTTGCAATCTCTCTCTTCATATTGTTCCACCAAAATGTATGTCAAGATCACGATACATTTTAGTACTTCCGTGATGGATTGCAAATGGTGTATTGTGTGCTCCATCATAATCTTGTACTTCAAATCGTGAGTCGTTAGGAACACAAAGTCTAGAGTGGACTCAAGTATTCCTTCTTCATCAATTCTCACTTCCTAATAACTCCTTTTTGTACTTTCTTCTTCATACGCATCACTTCCGGCCTCGGTGGCTTCGAGCAACCTTAACTTTTCTATTAAAGTTGGCTCTACGCGTATACTTGACATCATCGCACTCATTCCCGCATATGATCTTCTACTCAACGCCACAAATACTACCACGCTCGCTTTTCCGGGATGGTATTGAATAGTGTGGTCGTAGTCTTTCAATAGCTCGAGCCAACGTCACCGCCGCGATGTTGAGTTCTTTTTGAGTGAAGAAATATTTAAGGCTTTTATGGTCCTAATATATCTCCACTTTCTCCCCATATAGATAGTGCCTCCATATCTTTAGCGCGAAAAACGATCACGCTAACTCTAGATCATGAGTAGGATAATTCCTCTCATACTCTTTAAGTTGTCGCGAGGCATAAAGCTATAACTTTCCCACGTTGCATGAGAACACATCCTAACCCTTTGCTCAAGCATCATCAGAGATAACAAATCCATCCAACCGATGGTATTGTTAGAAACAGTCTTAGAAATAAGTCTCCTCTTAAGCTCTTGGAAACTTTTCTCGCATTCTTCGCTCCAAATCGAATTTTGTATCCTTCCGAGTTAGTGAGTTAATAGAGTATCGATTCGAGAAAACCCTTCCACGAATCTCCGATAATAACCAAAGAGACCCGTAGTTACGACTTCGGTCCACCGACTTGGTTGCTCCCAACTTTGTATTGCTTCAATCTTCACGTCCACGGATACTCCATGTTTTGACACCACGTGTCCAAGAAATGCTACTTCCTCGAAGCCGTAACTCGCATTTCTTCAATTTGGCATATAGTTTGTTTTCACGAAGCCTTTGAGTACCGGGCTTCAAATGGTGCTCGTGATCTTCACGACTTTTGGAATATATGAGGATGTCATCAATAAAGACAACAACAAAACCGATCCAAATATTCCTTGAATACTCGGTTCATTATATCCATGAAAGCGAGGAGCATTAGTCAATCCGAAGACATGACTAAGAATTCATAATGCCCGCATCGAAGTTCTAAAGGCGCTCTTTGGAACATCCTCGCCTTCTAATCTTGGTGATGATATCCGAAATCGAAGATCGATTTTTGAAAAGAATTGTGCCTTGCAAATCGGTCAAACAAGTCATCAATACGAGGTAGAGGATACCTATTCTTGATGGTGACATGGTTCAATTCCCCGATAGTCAATACAAAATCGCATACTCCCGCTTTCTTCTTTCTTACGAATAAAAACAGGAGCACCCCAAGGAGATGTACTTGGGGCGAATGAAACCGATGTCCAACAATTCCTATAGTTGGACCTTTAACTCCCGAAGTTCAATAGAGCCATTTGATATGGGGTTTTAGAAATGGGCTTTGTACCGTGTTCAAGATCAATAAAGAATTCAACTTCACGCCTGGGGTGTAGGCCGGGAAGTTCTTCAGAAATACGTTAGGAAAGTCAATAACAACAGAATATTATTCAAATTTGACGTGTCTTTATTCAAATCCATAACATGGGCTAAGAAAGCTTGACATCCGCTTTTTAATAAATGAATAGCTTTATGATTAGATATGACGAAGATTGATTTTAATGGTTTAGTTGCTTGAATTGCATAACAAAGTTGGTTAGGATATATGAAAACTAACAACCTTACGAAAACAATCAATTTTGGCATGATGAGTAGTTAACCAATCAATCCTAAAATCACATCAAAAGCAAGTATCTTTAAAGAGATAAGGTCAACAGTAAGGTGATGGTGCCTACTTGAATCAAACAAGATTTATAAACAATGGATGTGATGAAAGTTTCTCCCAACGGAGTTTCCACAGATAGGTCAAAGTCTAATTTCTCCCGAGTCAAGTTTAAACGTTGAGCACATGCAGGAGAGATAAATGAATGGGTATACACCTAGATCAAGTAAGGTATAAACTTCGCAAGAATTTATAAATAGCTTACCCGTGATCACCTCATTTGGGTTCCTCGCATTTTGACCATCCACAACAAACGCTCTTCCGGGCTGTTGACTTTGACTTTTACGGGACGATCTTTTGAGTCACCGTCCCCATCGAACTAGGTTTATCGCTATCAGTCTAATCTCGAGCGATATGTCCTTCCTTTCCACAATTATAGCATACCTTGAATCTGTTGTGGACGGTTTGGTGATATGTCCCTCTTTCCCGCATTTATAGCAGATATGACCGGTGGTCGTTCTCCTCCCTTAGAACCGATTCTTTGCCAAGACTGCTCGTTTCATACATAATTAGTTGTTAAATCTCCTCTTTTAAAATCTCCTCCGACTCGCTTTTCTATTTTCATGGCCATGATTACCACCGGTGGTTACCATTTTATCCGTCTGCTTTCTTTCTCCATTTGGTTATCATTATTCATTGATCGCTATCTCTCGGTAGTGCGATCCTCGGTTATGGTCCCTCGGTTGAACATACTCGTTATCTCGCTTCTAACAATTGAGCCCTCATTAACAACATCCGAATAGAGAGAAAATTTATGAGAAATGAGATATTGTCATTATCTTAGGGTTTCAAACCTCTCGAAACATCCGCGTCATACGTTCCTCATTCTCCACCAAATGAGGTGCAAACTGGATAACTCTACAAACTTTGCCTCGTCTTTGAGACACCGCCATGTTGTTTTGTTCTAATCTGATGAACTCCACTTCCTTCATATGATGAACACTTTCGTGAAAGTATTTGTCATTAAATAGTTTCAAATGTCTCATGAGACATGTTGAGTCTTGGTTGATGATGGTACGCTTCCACGAGACTCCCACCAGTGATGATCTTCCTCATACGGAACATAAAGGTGGCGAATGGAACCTTCATTCCTCCGTGCATCCCAAGACATC
Source organism: Panax quinquefolius (assembly GCA_020205615.1). Classification (NCBI taxonomy): domain Eukaryota; kingdom Viridiplantae; phylum Streptophyta; class Magnoliopsida; order Apiales; family Araliaceae; genus Panax; species Panax quinquefolius. The sequence goes on from CM035165.1 coordinate 19,755,266, forward strand.
GAATATCTTGATAATTTGCTTGACCCATGTTTCCGCCATGATCGGATCTGGCTTTCCTTAAATTCTCGTGGTCCCAACTCTTTAAACCGCTTGCATTGTGACGACAACCCGTGAATTGCTATCATTTCCTCCTATATTTTGAACACGAGTCTCCTCGTCGATTTTATGAATCGCAAAAGCTTCTAAACATCCCCTCGTTCATCATCTCGCTTTCAAAGGTGTTGTTCACGGGAGGAACATTGCCACTGTTACGCTCTCCTCGTTGGTGAGTACAAAGGCGTCTCCACGGCCTCATTTCCATTGTTAATATTCTCAATCGACATTCTCAAATCATCACATCGTAAAAACAAGGGTTAATTAAGGAAATCAATATATCACATAATATCCTTATATCTTGACCAACAAACAAATAAGCTTAGGTAGGACACACTAGCGAAGGATTTACTCTCTCTCCTCCTAGTTCTATTCCCCGATCTCCGCCAGAGATCATATCCTAAGCTCGATACCAACCGTGGCGCCCCCAAAATAGGTATACATCACCCATTCTGAGTTGTCAATACATGGTACGTAAACAACTACAACTTTATTATTACAACAAGAAAAGCTGTGAGTTTGAATACAAATATTATCTTCTAGACAATATCTATACTCAAATAAATCCTCATCACATTTATTGATACATTATTTTACAAAAATGGTGAGGACTACTAAACAACTCTCTCTAGAACCTTCATTCCATACCCCAGACTAGTACTGCATATATATTCTCGCCTCCCCGAGAAGAAAAATGGAACAAAAAGGAAAAGGGTGAGCTCAACTAGCCCAAGAAAGAATATTATGACTAAGATAATATACAACAAATTATCATTAGTCTTCAACAGGAAAAATCTAATAGAATACAATAGACAACAAGTTTTTAAAACAATATTCGCAATGAAATAATAATTCATTAGAAGAGTTAAGTAGAGAATGCAAACTACTATCTTCTATGTATGAATTTAAAAGTTCATCGCTCTCTCTTTTATCCCTCAGTAACATCAATCAATATATATCTCGAATCAAATATTCATCTTTTGCACTACAGCCAAAGATATTCCTCGATTAATCATGTTCATCTAAACACTGCTCATCTTTGCACTCACGGGCCAAAGATATTCATCGAAATCATTCATCTTTGCACTACGGGCCAAAGATATTCCATAATATCATCATTTAAGATCGAGGATGATGAAAATATTTTAAAGAAACAAATCCAAAGGTGAAACAAAATGACAAGGATTAAGGATTAAGGATTCGTACATTGTTTTATCCACATCCAAAAATACCTCAAAAATAATCATAGTGGTGTAAAATTCAAGAATGATCAAAACATGGATACAATCAAAGCTAGTATCCGTAATATATATTTTTGACGAAAAGAAAATTTTTATTTTCGATGAATAGTCTTAGTATTCGTGAATAAGATCAGATATCGTGAATAATGTCGTATCGTGAATAGTAACTCAAACACCAAAAGTTCCAAATTTGATAAAAAAAACTTCAGATCGATATTTCAACATAATGATATTGAAGAAATAATATCATTACTGAAAAAAAATAATATCCCTTACCTCGAAAGATCAAGACTTCTAATTTGAAACAGGATATAGGCTATGACTTGAACTTGCATCAGATAGCAATACTCAAAATATACTCAAAATACTCACAAGAATACGCTCGATAATATAGAGAGAAAACTTCAATTTACGGTGTGATTTTCAATTCTAACCCAAGCACCCTATTTATAGGAAAATACTTAGAACACCAAAGCGAAAAAATTTAATATAATATTAATATATATAATAAATCTTCTACGCCATCCTACCAAATGATCTCAAACACCTAACACATGTCCATAAACAACAAAAACGTTTTTCTAAATAAAAATAATTAAAACTTCCAAAATCAATTATTTTGAGCTTGAAACTTCAATAATTCATAATAAATAGCCCTTTCACGAAAATTGAATCTCGCGACTTTTTATAGGAAATTCAATTCTCTACACAACCGTACGGAAGAAAGTCTTTCCAAATTCCAAACTGAAACTAACCAAATCCACAAACGAACGATTTTATACAGTTATAATCAAATTTTAGTCAATAAATGGGGTCCAATGAGCATGTTTAACATGTTTTAAACATTTATTGCAACAAAAATACTCTTCCTCCTCGATACTCATATATCCCACATTCGTTGTAAAAATATCACCATTATTATATTATTAAAATATAATAATATATTTAAATGAATTATTTTATCGAGAAAAGATAAAATTTCAATTTTCAACAATTGTCACATTAAAAATTTTCTCATCTATATCCACATAAAATCAATATTTTCCTCATCATATGAATCAATAATTAATTATTCACAAATAATATTACGTAATCACAATATTATTAACCAAAGGCGGTTCCAAGAAAGAGGGGCTTTCCAATAAGAATTTCTCCTTATTGGCCATGATTAGGTGACCAAACCTCTCTCTTGTATGTAACTTTCTAGACATTGCCAATAATGTTATCTAATAATATTATTCAGATAATATGAATTATTGCTTCGATAATGAAAAATACCGTGTAATGACAATTATTGAAACAACAAAGAATATAAAATATCAACGCAAAGAATTATTAAATCAATAAAATACTTGAGCGAATAATTCACGAACCATTATTAAGTAGTGTCTTCTTACGTAAGAATCAATAATTGGTGCAATACTGTAATACTTGTGTTTTTAACCAAGAGTATTTTAACAATGATAATCTGTAACAACTACGCCTGTTATTTTTAAACAACTTATATTTGTCGTTTTCTTTATCCAATCGCTTTTTTAGTTATGGGGCCCACAAAAGATCGCTACTAATCATCTTTAATATTCCCCGACAACAAGAATATTCCACGACCAAACGAATATTCCCGACAACAAATGAATATTTTATAACCACTTGCTTATTTTGAAATATTTATGTATTTTACCCATAATTATCCACATTAATCAAATCAACCCTTACTATTTTAAAATAATAAATAGAAAAATTAAATTTCATTAATAATAAGTTGGGGTCTTACACAAATATCTATTTTAAATTAAAATAATTGCAATTTTAAATTCAAACAATAATTACTTTTAAATAAAAAATAGTTACAACATTCAAAACATGATTTGACTGTTGGAACTTTTAAATTTTAAATTTTAAATTTCAAAATTTAATATTTAAGGAATCAATATAAGGAACCTGTTGGGTAGATAATGAAAAAATTGAATCTATATCCTACAGAATGACCCAATAGCACTGAAGAGTATGGATATAGATAATGAAACTGTTGTGAATGCTCTTATAAGTTGATTTAAATTGTGACTTATAAGTAAAATTGTTCGGCATCAATTTGATTTATAAGTCAGAAATTAAGTTAAAACAAGTCATGAAGGTGTTCGGCTCATAATAATTTATATGTTAAAATAATGTAAAGATTACTAAAAATAACATAAATAAAAAAATAGGCAAAATAAAATAATGACAAAATAGACATTACATTTGGTCAAACTAACTTATTTTAAAATGACTTATAAGTCATTTTAAAATAAGTCACAAATAGTTACTTAATTTTTTTGACTTATAAGTTAAAAAATAAGTCACAAAATAAATTGTAAACAAACACTCCAACAGTATAAAACAACTTATAAGTTGGTTTGACCAACTTATTATTAGGTTTGTAATATTCATTAACGCAATCAAATTGCACAAAATAAGCGGAAACGTGTAGACAACTAATATATAAGTACTCTCATTTATTCCAAATAGGTAGACAACTCTTGTCAATTACATCAACTATGCAACTTCTTTTATTTTGCCTCTTAGATCATAATGGTTAAGTGTGTGCACATTCGAACTAAAATGATTTAAGTTAAGTCCAACCTAGCACTCCATATATTCAAAAAAGTAAAATATTATCCTTGTGGTGACACAACAAAACAATATTGTTCAATTTTCTTTATAAGCATCAAATGTGATAAAATTAACATCTCAAAGAATTAAGATAAGACTTGTGGTGACACAACAAACTTATAATAATTAATTGATACTCTATTATTTTTATCATGCTAGAAGGCAGCGTTCGATATTCCAAATATCTTTGAACGCTTAGGACTTAATATAAAATATTTGAGGGGTTTGTTATTAATTTGTCTCATCTTGTTTAGCGCGCATTCACATATATATATAAAATACGCGTCATATTAATTAACATGTGAAGCATGTTTGCATAATATATAATATATATAGAATAAGCATGCACATATAGAATACTATATTCTACCTGGATTGATTATGGACTTTTATTCTATTTTGATTCACTAGAGCCACCAAATGAACCAAAAGGTCAAACCCTAGGGGTGCAAGAATTAATATTTAAATATAATTATTACATTTAAAGCCGGGCTTCATTACAAACGGGTCTTCAAGCACTCCTTGCTTCTTAATCTCTAATTTTTCAAAATAATTCTAACTATTCCTATTACAAAACTATTTAAAATAAATAGAAACCTTGATCAACAGTCAAGGGGAAGTACATAGGAGGGAGATATAAGTTACATTAAGAAAAAAATTAGAAAAGTCGAGGTACGCAGACCCCATTTAATAAAACTCATACATTCAAGCATCCAACTAAAATAAAATCCAACCACATTGGTCAATAGTCCATAATCAATCCCATTTATTATCGTACACATCACCATATGCATCAATAAATAATATTCATCTCATGAATAATAAACATTCAATATATATATTGATATCATTTAATGGGCAAATTTAGTTAGCATAAAATCTAATTTTGAATTAAAATAAACTCCTTTATTTTGATCCAAATTTAAATCAAAATAAACCTCTTTAATTTTAATTTATCCAATTTTGAATAAAATAAACTATTTTATTTTAATCAAAATCTTTAATCAAAATAAACTCCTTTATTTTAATTAATTATGGAATCCAATTCCAAGTAAAAAAAACTCATTTATTAAAGGAAACATGATTCTTTTTCTATTCACAAATAAATTCTTTTATTTTGAATAATATGAAATCTTATTCCATATTTAAATAAACTCCTTTATTTAAGGAAATACTGGATTCTTTTTCCTATTCACAAATAAACTCTTTTATTTTGAATAATATGAAATCTTATTCCATATCTAAATAAACTCCTTTATTTAAGGAAATACTGATTCTCTTTCCTATTCACAAATAAACTTCTTTATTTTGAATAATATGAAATCTTATTTCATATCTAAATAAACTCTTTTATTTAAGGAAACATGGAATCCTATTTCAACTCCAATTAGTTATCATGGAATCCAATTCCAACTCTAATTAGTTAGCATGAAATCTAATTTTAAAATTAAAATAAACTTTGATTTTAATTATAAAATTATTAAGAATATATATATATATATATATATATATAATATAATAATAGTCACATGAATCAAGTTGAATCTTGTTAAGAAATTCAGTATGATATATGTTATAACTAATCATATATGATACCACTTTGAAAAAGACACCATATATAATACTAACCTGGAGGAAAGACTTCGGTTAATATATATATATATATATATATATATATATATACTAGATGTATCCCGTGTTTCTAGGACTGTATGGACGGTGAGATTTATTCCAAACTTTGGACGTCCCAGATTATTTATTGAGTGAGCAAAAAATTCAAAATCATTTGTATTTTATTAGATAGATGGATGGTGGGATTTATCCCAAACTTTGGACGGCCAAGATGATTTATTGAGTGAGCGGGAAATTCAAAATTATTTATATTTTATTAGATAGATATATAGTAATTTGGATGGATAACACGCGGATCAAGGAATTTCAAATCAAACAGCAGCTTTCACGAATTGATAACCGTTTATCCTTTTTTTTCTTTTTTTAAAATTTTATACAACAAATTATGCCCAATTAAATTGTTCTAAAACACATATCAAATTAAAACAATTAATAATTCACATAAAGGTTTGGCTCTGATACCACTGTTAGGTTTGTAATATTCATGAACGCAATCAAATTGCACAAAATAAACGGAAACGTGTAAAAATCAAAGTTTAAAATTTTATAAACCATATATCCGGAATCATCCTTTATGCACAATTATTAATTAAACGAAAAGATATGAAGAACAAGAATTATACCCTTGAATATTCAAACTTCCTCAGGTACAAGTTCACCTCCAATCCTTTTCGCGTTCAACTTGAATCTACCGGGTTTAGTTCATTCCTTTGATAAACGTTAGCCACCCAAGTGTTTGACCTCTAGAGGTGATCCACTAAGAAAGAATAAAGATTCAAGAAGATGAGTGTTTGACAAAACCCTAGTTTTTCTATCTCTATAGAAAAAGAACGTACTCTCCAACTATTAGAATTGCGTATTTTGATATCTGATATAAGACTCCTCTTATAAAGATATCAGTTAACCTTATTTAATTAAAATAATGTATTATTTATTTAATTAAACTCTTTTAATTAAATTGGCAACCTAATCTAATTAGGGATAATTAATTAAACTCCATTAACTAATTTTCCATCCTAATCCTATTTGGAATAAATGAGAGTACTTATATTAAATTAATTCCTAAACTCTTTTAGAAATTAAAATAATAATAATTGTAATAATATTAATAAAACTCCTCTTATTAATTTATATTTAATATTTTAAAATATTAAATAATAAATATTAAGCTATTTAATTTATTCTATAACCATAGATTAAATTAAATATATTTAACATATTATTACGATTATGCCATTAACTTCTTAAATAATTATTCTTCCTTTTATCTTTGTGACCCTTTAGGTTCTCCATATTAAACCTAGGTTGTGAATAAATCAATTAGAACAATTTTAATCTTATTTAAATAAATAAATTAAATAATTAATTTATTTAAATAAATAATATTTATTCTACAATAGGGATAAGCCTCCCCAGCGATCAACAACTTTTCAGATAATATAGATTTCAACATTAATCATAAAAGAATCTTTGAGTAAATAGTTACCGTACAATTCAATCATTCCACCGTACAATTCAATCATTCCACCATACAATGTCCCAATTAAATATAAGACATGTAATTACTGTCAAGTCTTATTTTATTTATTTATATGTATTTCGACTCTTAAATGCACAACTCCAAATAATGCAAATTAGAAACTCCTTTCTAATTTCATCCTGCCTTGGTCAAGGACTACTGGGTTGTCATTTATCGAATCACATAGGACATTTTTCTTCTTTTACTAGAAGTAGTAGATTCTTTATTAATCATACATTATCTCCATGTACGACTTATTATACCCAAGCATACCTTTGATATACCCTAAGGGTCTTAAGGAATAAGTCAAAGTATAACTCATCATACACAAGATACTATGATGATCTCAAGTCCAAGGATCACTTGTACTATCACTACATGACATGAATTTCTATTGACGGTGTAGTAAAAATCCATTAGGTATTCCTTAGCGAGCCAATGTTCAAAGGAACTTATTCTCTAATAAGCACCTACATACTTGCTTTAGTGTCTCCACACAAATGATCATGAAATCAATCATCCTCATCCAATAAGCAAGCAACGTATGTACCAATCTATTCAGATTCACTAATTCCCAATTTAGTAATCCAACGATTGAGAACTATTTTAGTTTTAAGCTTTCTAAGAATTTAGATCTCATTAGAATGATCATCATCATTATTCTAAAAGCATTGCTTAAAAACTATGGGTTTATCACATATTATAAAACAACATTATGTAGATAATTAAAAGTCTTTAATAAATTAATATTTTTTATTAATAAATGAATAAGATTATTTAAAAAGTATATGCTTTATCATCAAACATGATTGGCTTGTGTGCATACTACTTTCACTTATAAGTTGCTCCCGAACAGGCCCTATGTGGTACACGCGATACGCCTAAAAATTATTTGTGACAAAATATAAAATTGATAAAATTTAAACGACTAAATAAAAATAAAAGGATATTAATATAAAAATGACCAAATGATAATCTATCTATCTTTTGTATTATAAAGTAGGAGTGAGCATCGTGCGGTTTGAAGTTCAAACCGTACACGAAACTGCTTAGGTGTGGTTAGGTAAATCCAAAATCGTATATGAAACCACTTGAAATTGGTGTGGTGCGGTTTTGAACCGTGTGATACAGTTTCATTTGGTGCGGTTTCAGTTTTAAAACCAATTTAAACAACAAAATTTTATATAATTTAAATTAAAAATTTAACATCACACAATATTAAATACCACTTTGATAATACACACAATTTTACTTATAATGTTTTGTCTAAACAAAAGCTAAATAGAACCTGAATAATTATTATTTGCTTACATATGAAAATTCTAAACAGAGATAATTAGTTAATTACATGATAGATAATTCCAAATTAATTACATATGAAAATTCTAATTGGTGCAGTTTCGATTTTATGCGTGCGGTTTTGGCTAGTAACCAAACTCAAACCGTGAATTTAATTTTTCAACCCACCTAAAATCGCCACATACGCCGAAACCGTTGGTGCGATTTGTGTAGTTTTTGGTGCGATTTCTAATACAATTTGGTTCCTTACTCAACCCTATTATAAAGTAGGGAACTTCTATGTAAACAATTTTGATGAACCTTTTTGACTTTTCCAAAAATACCCTTTCACTTTTGTGACAACCCGAGAATTTGAATATTTATAAAATCTTAAAATATTGAATTAAGGTTAAATAATAAACCTAGACAGAAAATAAGTGAATGGATTTGATATTTTTGAGAAGGAATTTTATGAATTTTAATTTTTTTTGGTGAATTAATTATTCAGGATTAAGGGTATAAGTGAATATGCTTTGTGTATATGGTATGATATGTGCACAGTATGTGATTAAGGGTCACGGGTTGAACAGATAGCCTATATCAGTGGCAAACCCTATTATTATATTAAGAACGTTAACGTTCAGCTATAAATTTTTTACGATTTATAAGAAACCCTAAAATCGATTCTGGAAACCCTAATTTCAGTTTTAGGAATTCAAAACCCTAATTCGGAAGTTGGAAACCCTAAATTTGGAAACTTAATGGCTTAAGCGTATTGATTATAAACTTAATTAGGGTACAACCTAACAAAATAGTTAGAAAAACCTAATTTGTAAAATTAGAAACCCTAATTGCAAAATTAGAAACCCTAATTGCTAATTAAAAACCCTAATTGCTAATTAAGAAAGTTTTAATGTTAATTAGGAAACATTAATCCTAATGTTCAAGTTTAAGTAATTAGACAACCCTAATCTAATTAGGAAACCCTAATTATAATTTAGAAATATTAATTTTCTATTTTAAAACCTAAATTAGAAATCCTAGAAATTAGAAGTTTAAAACCTAAGAACTAGAACCTTAGGGTTAAACCCTAAGGGTTTGGACAATTGTCAAGTATGCCATTAAATTTGGAATGCAAATGACCAAAGTGACCTTTTTGGATTTTTATTAGGTAACTTGTAAATCATACCAAATTGGGAGTTTTTCACCAACTAATGTTGACAATGTGACTTATATCTCAGCTATAAACTGATTTAGAGTGACACCTTGCATTACATACATGCATTGTATCTAAAAGTGAGGATTAAAGAGAGAGAAAGTCTACCATTTTGCTCATTTAGCTATCAAACACTAAACTTACTTTTTTCTCTCCTAAACCTCCGAAATTCTAAAGTATTTCAGTCACTAAACAACCTCCCAGAACACCAAGAACAGAATTGGAGAGCTAAGATCAAAGATTGGACAAGAGAGGTATAAACCCTAACTCACCATTTGATCTTGTATGCTAAGATATTATTTGTGTTTATGTGTTTAGATTCTTGCTAGAGGATGTTATATGATGATCTATGTTGATCTATCATAGATCTATAGCATCAAAGTGACTTAAAAGTAAGATTTTCCAAAACTGCTCAAGAACACAAAAAGTGGTCTGACAAGCATATGTCAGTTGCTTTAGATTTTTCTGTGATTATGATTTTTGTTGTTTTAAAGTTGTAATCGGTAGCTTGTCATGTGGTCTTTAATCTGGAAGTGGAATCACAACCATCCCATGTCCAGATCGTGTGTTATTAACGGTCAAAACCCATTGACCGAGATTGACCGGGTGATTTCTAGGTAACCCAGAAATCCTAAACCGACGTCTGACAAGTTTTTGTTAGCCCCAGATCTGTCAATTGTAAAGTGGTTTGATGTTGTGTTTGTAACTAAGTTGAAGCCTGATAGATCTACTATAACTTTATGTCTTTAGATCCTTTATATCATCTACTGATCAAATGTAGTGGACGGTCAAACTAGATCATTTGGTCATGATTGCAGTTTCTGGAATTTCCAGAAAATCGGAAGAACAAATCTTCTGACAATGTTTGACCGGGATAAATCTGGTTAATGTGTTAGATTTGGACTGAGATTAGGATAGTTAGTTGTTCCTTATCGTGTGTACTATATATGTGGACCTTAAGAACATCAAAATTATGGTCAGAACATGGAAATAATCAAGCCTCAATATGGCACCATGTAACTGCCTGGGTTTCTGGGTTACCCAGAAAACCCTGGAGTTGTCTGACAGCGACTTGGGAGATCAAATCTTCTTGTTGTTTTGTTGTATGACCAAGATGTAGGTTAGATGTTGTAGTGTTACATAAACACTGCACGGTCACAGTTCAAACTAGCCCAGAACACGAATTAAACTAAGAATTAAACGTGGTCAAACGTTGACCCTTAAACACTGATTGTCAGTGTTCTTGAGGCTCAAGAACACCAACAGCGGCGGTTACTGTCGCTATAGCCTATAGCGAAAGTTTTAATTAATTTATTTTCAGAATTTTCGGAAAATGATTAAAAATAGAAAATAAATTCTAAAAATTACAAAAATGGTTTTAAAAATTATTATAAATTAGGAAAAATAACTTTTAATTATTTGGGATATTTTTCATTAATATTTATAATTATTTGATTATTAATGATATTTAATTCGTTTAATTAGTGTATTAAATAAATTAGAAAAAATGGTTTTAATATTATAAAATCATTTTAAATAAGAATAAAGTGTTTAAAAATATTTTGAGTTATAAAATGTAACTTTTAATATTTTTGAGTAATTTTCATTAATAATTTAATATTAATGATAATAGTTTTATTTAGTTAATGTATTAAATAAATTATAAAAAATAGAATTAATGATTTATAAATTATATAAAAATGATTTAAGGGTTAGAAAAATATTTTAAGTTATAATTAATATATAACTTTTGATATTTTGTCATGAAAATATTAATATTTTTAATATTAAAAGCAATTATCTGATAATGAATTTAATCTGCTTAAAATCATATAAATATGATTTTAAGGTATTAAAATACTTTGATATATTATAATATTATAAAGTTATGATTTTCATTAATATTTAGTATTAAATAAATATTAATGATAAATGAATTATGTGGTATTTAATTCATATAAATACGATATTAATGATTGATAAATCTTGATAAATGATAATAATTATCTGAAAATTAATATGAGTTTACGAAAAATGTTTTGACTGATAATAAATTATCTAAGGTAATTGTTAAGTGTTAGGTAGAGTTTAATTGAACTTAAACTCGATATTTGTCCGATTAGGCAATCGGGATGTCAGAATTGTACCTAACTCGACTCAGACTGTAAAAGTTTGAGTTGAGGTTAAGTCTTATGTGTGTTATAGACGGATAAAATTATGTGATAATGTGTTTAGGTTATTTTAAATACTGTGATGATATTATTCTAATTTGTATATCGATATTATTTATATATTAGGTTCAGACAAAGCTTATTAAATTGCGTAACGATAATCAACGGAACAAGCAAGTTTTTCTTAACTCGACCTCGAGTTGTATTATTCAATTATACTTGTGGTTAATCATTTCTAATTGTCATGTCTAAGAATTATTAAATCGCACTCTGTGCATACTGCATGTATTCATCAGGTATGAAAGGCTGATCACCTTCATTACCATTCAGTCCAGATATCTATATGTTCATGTTCAATGTTCGTTCAGCTATATAAAATTTGTTCATGCTAGTTCACAATTATATTGTAGAACTTTAGCCAACTTATTGTTAAAATCTTTCTATCATGATATATCTTTAATTTATTGAACTTAAACTTGCTGGGAAAACTTATTGCTCACCCTTGCTATATCATGATTAACATTGCAGATTAAGACGAATACGTCGGATACAAGAAAGGACAAAGCCAAGTTCAGCTTGGGTTAATATGTGCAGATAATTATAATAGTATATTATGATAACAATGTTATATGTTAGACAAGTTATGAATTATGTATAAGTTAAGGTTACTCGACCTTGGGGAATAATGTGTAATGTTTATTGTATAAACAATTTATGTTTATATCTTCCGCAAATAGTAATAGTGATAGAATGATTGTACCAGATCCGTGGGGATTTAGGACCTGGATTTGGGGCTCTCACAACTTTTAACACCAAAAGTGAAGTTTTTTGTTTTTTTTTTATTTTTACCCTTTAAATTCATCTCTCCCATTAACTCACATCTCCTATCTTTTAAGATCATTTCTCATTTTTAACACGCACGTCATGTGATGTGTGCCAGTTAAACTAGCCTATATTAAAGAGTCCGAGAAAAACTTGACAGATAAAGTTAACAATTATATGAAACTTTTTACTTTTCTTTTTTTTCACCCTTCTCCATTATTCCTACATTTTGTCATCGCTCACCCACTTATTTTTCTCCATTATCTTTCTATATCTTTATTATCTCAAATTTCTCTTATTAATTATTTTTAATTTTATTACTTTTAATTATTAATATCTAAAAATAATTAACACACGCGTAAGTGTGTGCCTGTATACTAAAATAATTAAAGTTGTGGGGATAAACCAGAAAAAACAATAGTGCGACACAATTTTACTGTTAATGTCAGCGACGTAAGAGAGCTAGCTTATAATAAGATATATAATTAAAGTTGTAAGGACTAAAGAAAAAAATATTATGACATAAAACTGTTAATATGAACAACAAGAGAGCCGTTTTATAATAAGAGATATATTTGTGGGAATTTTTTTTTCTCATTTGGTTCATGAGCGAGTATTCTTTCAAAATTTCAGGTAAGATTTCATATATATATATATATATATTTGTTGGGAATTGCATATTTAAATTTGATGTTTAAAGTAAATAATCATGTTATATGTAAAGTCATTCAAGGAATACATGTATAAGGACTTAGTGATAGATCAAAATTGTTATGTTTGATCTGTGCTTTATGTTTATCATTATGTAAATGAATGTATAGAAGAAAAGATCAAAGCTGTTAGGATGATCTAATTTTTGAGATGTAATAGACAGGCTTCAAAAAAATCATAGTCTGTCGAGCCAGCCAAGAGATTGCAGAAGCCAAGGCAGAATCGTAGAGCATCGAGAATCGTAGTATGTCTGCTTTGGAGGGCCTTTCCCAAAATCGTAGAGTGGTCCAAACATCTGCCCAGCAAACTCAAGAATCGTAGTGTGCTCTCGGAAGCGTAGAGTTGGTAATTCAAGCAAGCAAAGATCGTAGTCTACCAATGCTTAAGAGAAATCATAGTGTTCTCCTATATCAGTTCGGATCAAGCTTATATGACAAGACACCACGATCTTGATCATAGTGCATCATCTGTCTGCATCAGAAGCATCGAGTTTTGTCCATTTGTTTAAGAATAAATTACAACAAATGTGGAATGGATTATAGACGTTGAAACTCTCGAGAATCACAATGACCCAACATTCATCCTTAGTATATAACAAAGAAACGTATTGAAGAAGCTAAGAAAAGTACTACAAGTCAGCTGAAAACACCTTTTTAGGTGTTTGGTGAGATAGCAGTCTGATGTGTCAGTGGGTCAGATGGCTAAACAGAAGATTTGTAGAAAGTCACCATCAGTGCTCAAAAATGTCAAATACAATTAATGCTTCAACGGATGACTTCAAACGGATACATTTCAAAGACACCTTATATACAAATCAGATGCAGATTCAAGAAGTAAGCAAGCACACAACAAAAAGCTGAAGAACACTCAACGCTCAACTCTACGATCTGTAAAGAAAACTTGCTCAGCTACTCAGTTCTTTCGAACACAAGCTTACGACAACTGAATAGCACCATTCAAGAACTCAACTATCATTAAGTGAAGTAAGAAGTTCCAAGTCTATTGGACTTGAAGAGTTCTAAGTGAACTAAGAAGTTCCAAGTCTGCTGGACTTAAAGAGTTCTAAGTGAACTAAGAAGTTTCAAGACTATTGGTCTTGAAGGAATCTAAGTGATTCGAAGATTGTAAAAACATCCTTAGTGGATTTTCTACTCAAGGAGTAGAAGAGTGGACTAGGAGCCTTAAGTTCTTTGAACCACTTAAATTCTCTGTGTCGTTTATATTCTTGCTTTAATTGCTATACTTGTTATAACTGCCTGTTAACTATTAACTCTATTTATCTTAAAGGGGAACAAACAAATCACATATTCTTCTAAAATTGATTAACAATATCTGACAAAGATTTTTGAAAAAGAATTTTTTAAATATCTATTCAACCCCCCTTCTAGATAACTATTGTTCCACAGGGAACTAACAATTGGTATCAGAGCTGCAGGTTCTCTCAATCCGCCTACAAAGCTTAAGTAGATGGCACATCCGATAAGCGAATCAAAGACTGGAGGAGGCAGCAAGCCACCAATGTGCAACAAAGATAAATTTGCCAACTGGAAAGTTCGTATGCAAGTATACATGGACTCAATAGATGAAGAGCTATTTGAAACCATCATAAATGGGCCCTACATTCCAACAAAGCTCGCACCAACTCCAGAAGATCCAAACATAGTGCAAATCAAGGTCAAAGCTGAATGGACTAACAACGAAAAGAAAGATGTTCAACTTGAAAAAAAGCCAAGAACATTCTATTACAGTCTTTAGAAGATGAACTGTTTGAAAATGTGGTCAACAGTAAAACTGCAAAAGAAGTATGGGAAGCATTGCTCATTATGCACGAAGGAACTGAAGAAGTCAGAGAAAACAAACAATCTCTTCTGACTCAACAATACGAAATGTTTGCCTATGTTCCAGGTGAAAATGTCACTTCCATTTATGAAAGATTCAATGTTCTGCTCAACTCTCTTCGAGATTTTGGTAAGATCTATCCAAACAAAGATCTGATCATAAAGTTCATGAGAGCTTTACCTAGAAAATTGGATGCCAAAACCACTACCATCAGAGAATCAAAAAATCTCCATGAAATAATTATTCAAAAACTCTATGGCAACCTTCTCACCTATGAACTGGAGCTGACTCAACGAGCAGAGACTCTATTTGAAGGAAGAAAGAAGGACAAAGTAGTTGCTCTCAAAGAAACATATACCATCTCCAAAGCTAACACTGAAAATAACTCTGACTTTGAGGAAGATGATGATGAGGATATTGCAATGCTGGTAAGAAGACTCAAGAGGTTCATGTGTAAAGGAAGAAACAACAAACCTAAGAGATTCAACAACAACAGCCAGTAGCAGATAAATGACTTATGCTACAACTGCAAGAAACCTAACCACTTCATTGCAAACTGCAATAAACCTCTTAGAGAAGAACTAAAGAGGAAATCAAATTCAAAGAAAGAATTCAAAGGCAACAAGAGGCTCCAGAAGAAAGACAAAGGTCTTGTGGCCGGAGCATCATGGAGTGACTCAGACAACGACACAACTCCTGAATTTGGAGATGATGAAGATACTCAAGTAGCAAATCTATGTCTAATGGCCAAACATACAAAGGATAAGAAAAGCCCTGACAATCATGAAGTAAGTATCGATGAGGTATTTGACTTTAACTCTCCTGATGTAGATATTGATGATTTAAGAAATACACTACATGACAAAACATCTGATCTGCATCAATACATAAAATGGTTCAGAGTTATGTCTAAAGATTATTCTCTTCTTCAAAAAGGGAAAGAGAAAGTTCAGGAAGAACTAAAAACAGCTCTTCTAAGTGCTAACTCTCTCCCCAAATTTGAAGCTGAGAATAAACTCTTAAAACAGACCAATGAACTTAATGCACAAAGAGAGTCAAATCTAACCTCTAAGATTGAGGAACTAGAAAAGACAATCTTAACATGGAATAGATCCTCTTTATCCATAGACTCCCTGATCTCCAATCAGAGAAGTGCATCTGACAGAACATGTTTAGGTTTTGGGGAATCCACCTCAGAACCACATATGGAAAAGTCAAAGGAAACTAACATCAGCAGTGCTTCAAACCTCAATAGAAGCATTGCATTTGTGAAAAAGTTATTTCACTTTTGAATCTTTTAACTCAAAATTCACCGATTAGTTCATTATTACGAAAACATTAAACATTCGTGAACGTTCAAAGCTCATTTCTTCGTTCTAAGTTGGAATTTGGTCATTTTCGAGTCCGCAACTCTAGAATGCCCATTGAGACTATTCTCCATCGAAAACCAACGTTTTCGAGCTAAATTGTAACTTTTGACTTTCATTCCGAGAATTTAACGATTTCGACGATTATTGTCTAATCTCGTAAATTTTGCCATAACTTCGTTACTTGAGGTTTTTACCTCGATCAAAATTGATTTATTCCATCATTCTAACATCCTAACCAATCATATTTCAACAAAGCTTATAGATGACAAATTCTTACAAGTTCTTTATTAGTTCATTACTTAAATAAGTATGAATTACTTGATCATGGCTTATTAAGGTTTAAGTCCATTGATTAGCCATCTTATTACTTCTTATCATACATGCTCCACAAATCCACACTTCTCTATCAAACTACTATTAAAGAGATGGAAGATTAATGGTCTAGGATTCTTACCCTTGAAGTTCAACTTGGTTCTTCTTCTTGAATTATGAAAGCTCTAGCTTTTTCTCACTTTTCTTTCTTAAATGTATAAACTTTAAGTTGTTGGTGAAATTGAACAAAGCATAAAGGAAAATCCAAAGCTTATATTTATAGGATTTCCTAGATTAGGGTATAATAATCATTAGGCCATCCACCTCCTTAATTCCACCTCCTTACTATTCCTAACTTGGACACCACACAACTTATCCATTGCTTACTCACCACACATGGTCAACTATGACTCACCTATGGGGCCCACAAGGGTTACCCCATGGGTTTTCTTACCCGTTAACCCGTCGGTTCGATCCATAGATTCGGTTCTTGGTTTGGGCTTTAGGTTTAATTAACTTTGGGCCTAACATTGGACTTGCATTTCATTGGGCCTTAATAAAATACCAATCAGGCTTGCACAATTCCTACACAAATCCTTCAAATCCAATGCTATAGGATTAAAGCGTTTAACGTAAAATCCTCGTATCTCTTACGTATACTAGTTCGTATAATCTTTTGTCATACACGTTATACTAACTTTCATATATACTCGTAAAATACTTCGTATCATACTCGTATTCATTGCCTCGTATAATACTTGCTATTATACGATCATCATTTATTCCAATCCTTACGTTCCTTAACATTCTCAAATTTAGCACGTAGGCGAAAAACTGCGTTAGCCATACTTGAATTATTATTACATAATCCATCCTCCCTTGTTATTATATCATTACGTATTTCTTGGAAGTTCAAAAATAATTCCCGAGCAGAAATTAGTGAATAGTGTTTTTTAGAAAAAATTTCGGAAAGCTTTTATTTTCATCTTGGAAATTCAAACACTATAATTCCTTCACGTAGCCAGAATACTACGACATTCCTATACTTTTAGGTTATTGAACAACCTTCATCTTACTAACACATAATAAAAACATATAATATAATTTTATTCATTATTTAATCAAATAAAATTATTTTACAATTAAATCCAAATTTCTCGGTCGTTACAGCCGTCTACCTTATTCTTGTTTTTCTTCTCCTTGTGGTATTGGCTTAGAGCCTCGTTACCACCCTCGAAAATTATTGCCTTCTCCACTATGGTCCCAAAAGAGTTGCTTTGGAACACATATATTCGGTTATAGAGCCAGGATTTCAAGCCCTGCTCAAATCTTTTAGCCTTTCTCACCTCAGTGTCCATCTGATGTGGAGCAAACCTCTCCAGTTCATTGAACTTGTCAACGTATTGGGGAACTGTCATCTCCCCTTGTTTTAGTTCTAAGAACCGCATCTCCATCCTCCCCTGCATATTCGTGGGAAAGTAGTTCTCGAAGAAAATCTCCTTGAACCGCTTCCACGTAAGGTTCTATATCCCAGCCCTAGCCTGGTTTGCCTCCCAACAGAAATTGGCTTCGATCTCCTTTCATAATATAGGTAGCAAAAGAAACCTTTTGCCCCTCTTCGACATTTGCAATAACAAATGCCTTATCTATTTCTTTCACCCAAGTTTGGACTTCTATTGGGTCTGTCGTTCCTTTGAACTCCGGCGGACCGACACTCTTAAAATCCTTAAAAGTAGTAGCTCGTACTACCCCAGGATTTACGGGTATATTCTCCCCATTCCTATTAAACATAGTCATTAATAAATTAACGAACTCTTGCATCGGGTTAACCGGACCTCCTTCCGGCTGATTTACATTGGCATCTTGATTTCGTTGTCTTCTTCTTGGCGGCATTTTGCTGTTAAGATAAACAACATGTCATTCTTACTTCCTTCTTGTTAGTTAGTTATTATTCATGATTTAAACAATAACTTCAAACTCATTGTTTAACATGTTCCATGTGAGACCCCAGATTTTATCAATAAAGATTTAAATTTTGTTGAAATAATTTTTTTAATATTATGGTGTGAATTTAAGATAATATTGTAGTTGTGGGTAGTATTTATAAATTTTGCAAAGTATGCAAGTGGTTATATTATATTCGATTGGTCGGGAATATTCGGTTTAGCAGGAATATTCGCATAACTACTCAATCATTGGTGGACCCCACAATGTAATTATTGTCGAATTGAGAAAACAACAAAATATTTTTATTAAAATAACTGGCGGAAGTTTTACCGTTGATCTTGTTGAACTACTTTCGGTAGTAAAAGTACAATGAATACGTGTGGTTGCATAGTAGCACACCAGTATTGATTATTGATGCCTATATGAGAAGTCACTCACTTTGATTCCATTATCACGATTAATAATATGAATTATTATAATGATAATGACGTTTTGTTTTATTCAGTATTATTAACGTAATAAAATGAAACATCTTTTTATATAAAATAGAATACTTTATTAAAGTTATTCTATAAATAGAATATATTATATTTTATTATGCATAGTGTTGCATAGTATTTTGCATAGTGTTTTGCATAGTATTGCATATAAGTTTGCATAGTAAAAAATGTTTTTATATAAATAGAATATATTATATTTTATTTAAAAATTTTTCTTTAAATATGGACCGTCAGTTAAAAAAGTAAATCAATACTGACCGTTCATGGATTAGTTACTATGCATTCCATTTTCCTATAAATAGAAGCTCATTCCTTCATTATTTTCTTACGAATTCATTGAAACTCTAGAGAGAGAAATTATAGAGAGAAGCTATAAAGAGAAAATTATAGAAAGAAGAAGAGTATTCTGCTACTTCACTATTTCTATATTCAGTTCTTTTACGGTAAGGGGTGTTATTCTTTCTTCTTGAAGAGAACTTCTGTTATTCCATTCACTATTATTCTGTTGGAATAACCTGTAAAAGTGATATACCCTATACATAACCTGTATATGCGGCATATCCTATACTTGGTGAAATCCTTATGTTATTCCATTCTTATTTATTCTCATTGGAATAACTCGATATATGCGCTGCTTTACCCTATACTTGGTGACATTCTTCTATTATTACATTGGAACATCCTGTCTGTGTGTTTTACACCCACACGGTTCCGCTTTTTATTATTCTCGTTGGAACATCCTCGCATGTGTTTTACACCGACCGGTTCCGCCTTTATCATTCTCGTTGGAATATCCTATCGTGTGTTTTACAGGATCCGGTTCCATCTTTATTATTCTCATTGGAACATCCTGTCGGTGTGAATTTCACCCCTCGACCGTTCCGTTATTATTTTGTTGAATAACTCCGCTATGCGGCACCGCATGCATGGTGATTTCTTTTGTTATTCCATTCTTTATTATACCCAAATGGTTAAAAACTTGGACTTCTATACTCCATGAAATTAGTAGAATATCCTTGATATTTGCGTTTCATCCAATATCTTTTCATGGAAATATTCTTCCGATCATTCTTGAATTTTACTCTCTGAAAAAATAAAGATCATGTTGACAATTTGACGTTAATAATTCATGGATTAAATAATTCTTGAACTTGTTTTATTGAATTATTATGTCATTGTCATCATCCTCATGTTATATTATGTTATCTTTGGCTTACGTGCATAGATGAACTTAGTATGATTATGACCGTGGATCATTCGGTATAATCATGACTTGATATAAATGATGTGACAAAAGTCCTCAAAGTGGCACGTAATGCAATGATGGATAGTTTTTGGTATGATTATGACCGGGGTGATTCTTATAGTCATGACCATTGATAATTTGATGAAAATCCTTGACCGTGGTACGGGGATGATTAGATGTGGTGGTTTATTTATTGTCGAGTCTCAAATATAAAAAATTGATGAAAACTTTTTAAAACCTAAAAGATAGTAGACTTTTATTCTCTACTTGACTCTTTTAATGGATTGCTTATTCCGTTACCGCAGCTTAAACCGGTTGTCTATTGTATTTTATCGGTTTAACATCGTTGAAGGCTAATGATAATTTATTCTCGCATTATCTTAGTCATAATATTTCTTCTTTGGGCTAGTTGAGCTCACCTTTTTTTTTCACCGTTTCTTCTTCGTGAAATGAGAACATAAATTGGGACGAGTCGGGAACGGAGTAATGGTCCGAGGATAACATTAGTAGTCCTCACTATTCGTGAAATAGTGTGATAATAGTTGTAATGAGGACTCCTTTTGAGTTTGTATAATATCTAGTAGATAATATTTGTATTCAAACTCACGCTTTATGTCGAATATTATACCTACGCTTATATTAGTAAGTTGTATTTGAATTTATGTACCATATAAGTGGCGACCCAAGATGGGTGACGATACCTAATTTTTGGGGCGCGCACGGTTGGTATCGAGCTTAGGATATGATCCTGGCTAAGATGTGAGAATAGTACTAGGAGGGAGAGACGGAATTCCTTCGCTAGTATGACCTACCTAAATTTATTTGGTATTTAATTGATCGGTTAGAGTATAGGGATAATATGTGATATGTTAATTAACCCTTGTTTTGTGACAAGTGTTTTTGAGACGGCATCTAAAAATCTTGAGATAAGCAATGAAGCACATGAGAGTGTTGATTCAAATTTCAAATAAAAGGTAACGACCAACAACACGATAATAATCATATCGGTGGCAACGGCTATCGTAACAATGATAACCATCGGGGAAATTATCATGCTAAGAATGGTAACCACTTGGTGGTAATCATGGCAAAGATAATAGAAGTGGAAATTGCAAGAAGAGAAGGTCATTTAGCTCAATTTTGTTGTGCACCAAAGTCAAGTCTAGTCTGACTATGGCACCAAAGGTGGATATGGACAAAACAAAGTCGTTGGTTTTAGGAAGTGCATTTTCATGACTTCTCAAAAAGCGATAGTAAACCGAACGAAGTTAGCACGGGTTAGTTAATTATAAATTCTTGCGAAGTCTATACCTTATTAGATACCGGGTTCTACCCATTCTTTTATCTCTCTTGCTTGCGCTCAACGCTTAAATTTGACTCCGGAGAAATTAGAATTTGATTTATCTATTGAAACTTCGTTGGGAGAAACCTTCGTTACCTCCAATTGCTTATTAATCTTGTTGTTTCAAATAAACACTTTCACGTTACACCATCGATCTTATCTCTTTGAAAATACTTGCCTTTGAGGTAATTTTTTGAAAACGATTGATTAACTACTTATTATTCTTTTTGTAAGGTTGTTAGCTTTCATATTCCTAACCAACTTTATATACGAATTCAAAGTAACCAAACCCTAAAGTTAATCAACGTTATATCAAGCCATAAGTAAAGAGCCCCGATCCTTTCGTTGTTGACTTCCTTGTGTGGAATGCACCGCTTTACTTTCTCAGAGCGCATACATCGTGAATGAAGATGGCAAGTTTATAGGTATCATTGTGAGGGCTATCTAGGTTAAGGGATAGAAGTCACAATTGGTATCAATGTAACGTATTATCCAAGTCTTGGACGAGAGTAATGATTTTGAATGATATTTCTATCATTAATAAATTTCTTGGCGTATTCTTGAAGACTTCCTAGCCTACCCTAGAACGTGAAATCAATTTTGTATTGACCCCGCAAAAAAAACCCATTTCTTAAACCTCAAATATTTCTTCAACTAAAAGGATCTGCATTACGTTGATTATGATGAAAGTCATAATAAAAGTATAGAACTAATAAAAATCATGGGTATATGAAGTATTAGTAAGTTTTATGATGAGTTATGTTGGTTAGTATGTGAAAACATGAAAGTTTCTTAGAAATCACAAAGAGTTGAAAATCGATTTTAGTGAAAAACGTAACATGAAATTCAATTGACCATATCTCCTATTATATTTTGAATTTTTGAATGTGGTCAAGTCCTAGAGTTAGATATATGAGTTACCTAACTAATCCAAGTGGAATTACTGGAAAAGGTGATGTAGATTTTGTGTGGACTGATTTTAGCAAAGGAGTTCAAAGCTGCAAAAAAGCAAAAAAGCTTCACGCAATGATTTTAGAGAGGCTGTTTCGGCCACTTAAATTATGAGAAAAATTCTGGCCTTTTGGGACATGAAAGTATATGGTATAAAGTACCTCCTGTCCAAAAATGAGCTCATTCTCGACTTAAAATGAGCAAGTTATGACTATTTCAATATTTAGATTTTTTCGATTTAAAAATCGCTATAACCGGAGTTCTATAACTCCATGATGACCATGAAATTTAAACCGGAGGCTCACGTTAACATGTGTAAGGTCCTGCCAAGATTTGGGAATTTTGGAGTTAAACTTGAGGTAGCTAATTTCTTAAGGAATTAATTAGAAATTGATTTTTAAAAAATAGTAAATGAATTTTAAAAATTTCGAGAAAAATATATTTTCATTATGGGACTATATTATGCTAAATCCCGGAAAAGAAATATTTTGGGACTGATTTGGTATTTTCATGAAAATAGTGTAGTTACTGAACATATGAGTTAAATATGTTATGTGAAGTAACAAAGTTGAAAATAGGATTTTATGGCTAGAGAATCCTATATAGAGTATATGCATATTTTTTGAGGATTTGATAATTGGTAATGATATCTTATGAGTATGGCATTTTGAATGATTAAATGCATTATATGGTAAAGCGTAAACAATTGAGATAAATTGTTTATAAATTTAAGAAGTGATTAAAATATTGGTATAATATTAATGATATTAGATTATGAGATTATTAAGTGATTGATAACATGGGGATATTCTTGAATCTCGGATAAATTATATTATAAATGTTTAATATTTATCCTTTATCTTATTTGATTGATTCTTTATATCATTATCCTCATGTTTATATTTTTTTTAAAGTCATCTCATGGCTGTAGTAGAGCATAGATGGACTTGGTATGATTATGACCAGTGGATTGTTCGGTATAATCATAACCAGTAATTGAAAACACAATTATCTTTGCCGTAGTGCATGGATAATTTGTGGTCGTGATACTAATGAATATCCTTAACTTTAGTAGTGCGGGGATGATTCGACGATGTGGATTAATTATTGAAATGAGTCTCAAAGAATGAAATATTAATTCATGGATGTGTTCAAAGTCATCTCGTGGCTTACGTGCATAGATGGACTTGGTATGATTATGACCGAGGATCATTCGGTATAATCATAATCAGTAATTGAAAACACAATTATCTTTAGTAGTAGTGTATGGATAATTTGTGGTCGTGATACTAATGAATACACGATTATCTTTGGTAGTAGTGCATGGATAATTTGTGGTCGTGATACTAATGAATATCCTTAGCACATAGTGCGGGGATGATTCGACGATGTGGATTAATTATTGAAATTTGAGTCTCAAAGAATGAAATATTAATTCATGGATGTGTTCAAAGTCATCCGTGGCTTACGTGCATAGATGGACTTGGTATGATTATGACCAGGATCATTCGGTAGATAATCATAACCAGAATTGAAAACACAATTATCTTTAAGCCGTAGTGCATGGATAATTTGTGGTCGTGATACTAATGAATACACGATTATCTTTGGTAGTAGTGCATGGATAATTTGTGGTCGTGATACTAATGAATATCCTCGCACAGAGTGCATGGATGATTCGATGATATGGATTAATTATTGAAATTTGAGTCTCAAAGAATGAAATATTAATTCATTGATGTGGTAAAAGTCATCTTTAGTAGTAGTGCATTGATAGACTTGGTATGATTATGACCACGGATTATTCCAAGTATAATCACGATCAGTAATTGAAAACACGAATATCCTTAGCCAAGATGGTCATGGATAATTCATGGTTGTGATACTATTAAGCCGAGTCTCAAAGATTATTGGTTTTACTGATTTGTATATCTTTGGCCAGTAGTGCAAAAGATGAATTGTTAATGAATATCTTTGGCGGATTACGAAGATGAATTTAATATTTTTAATGATAAAGGTATTCAAGGTACCTCACCTCTTTATCATACCAGTCGCATACCCTAATTTCGAGGGAAATTCCATAAGGAGGGAGATTGTGAGACCCCAGATTTTATCAATAAAGATTTAAATTTTGTTGAAATAATTTTTTAATATTATGGTGTGAATTTAAGATAATATTGTAGTTGTGGGTAGTATTTATAAATTTTGCAAAGTATGCAAGTGGTTATATTATATTCGATTGGTCTGGGAATATTCGGTTTAGCGGGGAATATTCGTATAACTACTCAATCATTGGTGGACCCCACAATGTAATTATTGTCGAATTGAGAAAACGACAAAAATATTTTATTAAAATAATCTATGGAAGTTTTACCGTTGATACCGTTGAACTACTCGGTAGTAAAAAGTACAATGTACGTGTGGTTGCATAAGAAGCACACTAGTATTGATTATTGATGCCTATACGAGAAGTCACTCGGTTTGATTCCATTATTGTACGATTAATAATATGAATTATTATAGCGATAATGACGCTTTTGTTTTATTCGTATTATTAACGTAATAAAATGAAACATCTTTTATATAAAATAGAATACTTTATTAAAGTTATTCTATAAATAGAATATATTATATTTTATTATGCATAGTGTTGCATAGTATTTTGCATAGTGTTTTGCATAGTATTGCATAGTGTTTGCATAGTAAAATGTTTTTATATAAATAGAATATATTATATTTTATTTAAAAGATTTTTCTTTAAATATGGACCGTCGATTAAAGTAAATCAATCTGGACCGCTCATGGATTAGTTACTATGCATTCCATTTTCCTATAAATAAAGCTCATTCCTTCATTATTTTCTTACTTAATTCATTGAAACTCTAGAGAGAGAAATTATAGAGAGAAGCTATAAAGAGAAAATTATAGAAAGAAGAAGA
This sequence comes from Panax quinquefolius, assembly GCA_020205615.1. Classification (NCBI taxonomy): domain Eukaryota; kingdom Viridiplantae; phylum Streptophyta; class Magnoliopsida; order Apiales; family Araliaceae; genus Panax; species Panax quinquefolius. The sequence continues at coordinate 19,781,047 of CM035165.1, forward strand.
GTATTATACTACTTCACTATTTCTATATTCAGTTCTTTTACTGGTAGTGGGGGTGTTATTCTTTCTTCTTGAAGAGAACTTCATTATTCCATTCACTATTATTCATTGGAATAACTTTTGTAAAAGTGATATACCCTATACATAACCTCAGATATGCGCGTATCCTATACTTGGTGAAATCCTTATGTTATTCCATTCTTATTTATTCTGTTGGAATAACTTTGTATACGATTTACCTATACTTGGTGACATTCTTCTATTATTCATTTGAAACATCCTCATGCATGTGTGTTTTACACCCACCGGTTCCGCTTTTTTATTATTCTGTTGGAACATCCTGCTCATGTGTTTTACACCGGACTGGTTCCGCTCTTTATCATTCTGTTGGAATATCCTATCTCATGTGTTTTACACCGGATCCGGTTCCATCTTTATTATTCTGTTGGAACATCCCGCTTGCGGTGTGTGAATTTCACCGACTTTGGTTCCGTTATTATTATTTTGTTGGAATAACTTTGTCTATCATGATACCGCATGCATGGTGATTTCTTTTGTTATTCCATTCTTTATTATACCCAGTTGGTTAAAACTTGGACTTCTATACTCCATGAAATTAGTAGAATATCCTTGATATTTGCGTTTCATCCAGTATCTTTTCATGGAAATATTCTTCTGATCATTCTTGAATTTTACTCTATGAAACAAAGATCATGTTGACAATTTGGACGTTAATAATTCATGGATTAAATAATTCTTGAACTTGTTTTATTGAATTATTATGTCATTGTCATCATCCTCATGTTATATTATGTTATCTTTGGCTTACGTGCATAGATGAACTTAGTATGATTATGACCAGGGATCATTCGGTATAATCATGACTTGATATAAATGATGTGACAAAAGTCCTCAAATGGCACATAATGCGGTGATGGATAGTTTTTGGTATGATTATGACCGGGGTGATTCGGTATAGTCATGACCATTGATAATTTGATGAAAATCCTTGGCCGCGTAATGCGGGGATGATTAGATGTGGTGGTTTATTTATTAAGCTGAGTCTCAGCGATAAAAATTGATGAAAACTTTTTAAAACCTAAAAGATAGTAGACTTTATTCTCTACTTGACTCTTTTAATGGATTGCTTATTCCGCTGCAGTTAAACTGGTTGTCTATTGTATTTTATCAGTTTAACACTGTTGAAGGCTAATGATAATTTATTCTGCATTATCTTAGTCATAATATTTCTTACTGGGCTAGTTGAGCTCACCCTTTCTTTCACTGTTCTCTTCAGGAAATGAGAACATAGCTGGGACGAGTCGGGGAACGGAGTAATGGTCCAGAGGATAGCATTAGTAGTCCTCACTATTCTGTGAAATAGTGTGATAATAGTTGTAATGAGGACTCCTTTTGAGTTTGTATAATATCTAGTAGATAATATTTGTATTCAAACTCACAGTTTATGTCGTATTGTACACCTAGCTTATATTAGTAAGTTGTATTTGAATTTATGTACCATGTAAGTGGCGACCCAAGATGGGTGACGTATACCTAATTTTGGGGGCGTTACATTCCATAAAAAGGCTTATATTGATTTTCATTCTATAGTATAATACTACATCATTCGTCATTACACAACCTTAGCTGATTACATTACTATCCCGCAATTGCTTTCCAAAAATTGGGATTTACAAAAGATTACCCTTTGATATACAAAAGAGGGTTTTACGTCACTACTAGATACATCATATTTACATATCTAACTCTACTCTAGCTACTACGAGGTTACATCTACTTTATGGCATTCTCAAAATCCGTGTTTGCAAGACCGGTAATAATCTCGGCTGATAGTATGCCGAGTCTGCCCTGCCTCCATCGGATACCCAACTACTTGATGTTAAAAATCTGTATGAGAACTCCTATGAATATAGGACATTCTCCCTATCTTTTGCTTCTTAACATTTAGCTCCTGCCTGAGCTCAAAGGTCACCAGTTTCAGCTCATGGACCTTGTCCTTCGCCAAAACTCTCTCGTCATGCTCCTCCTCCCACATTATTTCCATACTTTTCTTATCCTCCAGAATTTCCTAGACTTCTTTCTTCAGCTCCCTTACCTCCCTTCCCAACTGGATATTTCTATCCAATAATGCCATGAACAGTGCCTTCATTGACTCTCCCAGAGTCGTGTCTTCCTCAGGTGTTTCAATGTTAAATGATACCTTCTCTACCTCCTCCTCCGACATGATATCAAACAAAGACACGAGGTCTAAGTTTTCCGAGTCTCTAGACTCGACTATAACCACTTTAGGCTCTTCTACTATAGGAGTCGGTAAGATCTCTACTTGATTTACGGATTCCTCGCTAACAACATGTATATTCCTATACATCTCATTATTTCCTGACATCTACAACAAAATAATTTAGTTTGATTAGTACACGTCAGTAGAATAATAAAAACACATATCACATTTAATGCATTTTTAGGGTTAACTTCATCTTTTACTTCTTTAACTCTTCTTAAGGTCGTGACTTAAGGTTCTTTCCCCCCCTTAAGTTTTATAACCTACATCTCTGATACCAACTTGTGACGCCCCCAAATCTGGGTATCTTCCAACCCGACAAATGGTGCTACACGGTGCTATAGTTCACATATTCATTCAATTGAAATACCTCAAAAGAGTGAAAATGTCTTCTATATATTCCAAAACAATATTACCATACCCAGGTTATTTATAACCATTACATATATTCTTTTTATAATATCATATAATTATAACATTCATACTATACTATTACAAAGACAATCTACTGGTTCGCCTTAGCCTTCCCTTTATCTTTACTAGGTCCTTCAGTCCGTTCGGTCTTAGCTGCATTCATATGGTTCAAGCAAGAGTGAACATAACTAGCTCAACAAGTATGACAATTTCATTTAAACAACAAGCTTGAATCATAAGAATCATATATCTTCAATAACTGAAACAATAGTTATGAAGTACTATCGATAATTCAAAATAGCACTTCTCTTTTCTTTAAAACTTTTCGCAATGAATAACATTCATTAAACATCAATATTTGTCCAAGACCTTGAGCATTTCATTCTTTCTTTGAAAAGGACAACCCGACACCAAGTCCGTAAGCCCGACATATCTTACAAGCACGTCTAGGTGATCAACCTATAGTACTCTATGTTGTACAACACTAATTTCTTTAAACTTATGTACGTTTAAGTTTTGTCAACCTCACGTGCCTGTCATTTGACGACAAAACATTTGTTTATGCATACTCAGTCTTTCTTTGAAATCAATACCAAAACAGCTTAGCAAAAGATAGCAACATTAATAATAGTTTGATAGATTGTAAGAAATCCATAAAACACATTAAGTCTAGCCGATGGAATTGGCTTCAACTTCATCATACATCAATTTATGCATAAGGTACATGAACTATAAAGCTTGTCCAGAATGAACATAGACAAGGGTCAGAACACTTGCCTTCAGCGTCTTCTATCGTTAATACAAAACCCCTTTGAGTCCTTAAGGATTCTACAATACACGATCACATAACATACCACATTAGGTCATATATAATCATGTATGATTACTAATATATCTTACCCTTCTTCTCAATCTAATCATTCCTTAGATTTTTTAACATTCGTTACGGTTTATTGTATTACATTGTATTTACGTCTACGTAATCGTTCGTTAACTTTTAGCTAAAATCTTAAGGTCACAATCATCCTTAAGGATGTCATTTCAAGTTAATTAAAGTTGTATCTTACTTTTAATTAACTTTTCTATGCCTTACATTCATTTTAATTCTTCAGTGTCATTTTTCTAGTCTTTGGCATTGCGCGCGCCATGACTTCCCTTATATAACTTTCATGTTGCAGGCGTGAGTTCACAAAGGCACATGCCTTTACCGGCTACGGCAGACTAAAGTATATATATAGTGGTAGCTACCGCGCAAGACTAATCGTTAGTGGGTTGGGGTCCGGCCCGGTGTCATGACGACGATTTCCCTTCTTCGGCATGACTAAAATACCGGCCTCGCCTCGAAGAAAATTTTGATAGATAATTTTCTGGTGTGAATTTTCCGGGCTCATAACTTGCTCATTTTAAATCCGAATTGGCTCGTTCAAAAGTCGTTAGCTCACAAATCACATATTCAATGATTTCATTAGAAAATATTTTATTTTCAAAATTTTTAACACGGAATTCACCGATTAGTTCTTTATTACAAAAACGTTAAACGTTCGTTAACGTTCAAACTCGTTTCTTCTTTCTAAGTCAGAATTTGGTCATTTTTGAGTCCGCATTTCTAGAATGCAAATTGAGACTATTCTCCATCAAAAACTAACGTTTTCGAGCTCAATGCTAACTTTTGACTTTTATTCCGAGAATTTAACAATTTCGACGATTATCGTCTAATCTCATAAATTTCGTCATAACTTCGTTACTTGAGATTTTTGCATTGTTCAAAATGGATTCATTTCATTATTCTAACATCCTAACCAAACATATTTTAACCACAAAATGATAGTTCATAATATGTTCTTCATTAGTTAACCATTTCCATGATTATGCTTATCTTACAACATGGTTTATTAAAGCTTAAGTCCATTAATTAGCCATCCTTATCACTTCTAATGATACATGATTTACCAATCAACACTTATCTATCAAATATCAATTGAAGAGATGGAAGATTAATGGTCTAGAGGTTCTTATCCTTGATGATCACACTTGGCTTTTCTTCTTCTCTATTTGATATAGCAAGTCTAGCTCTTATTTTTCTCTCTCAATATATAAGCTCTAAGTTTGTTGGTGAAATTGAACAAGGCATAAATGAAAATCCAAAGCTTCTATTTATAGATTTTCCAAAGTGAGGGCATTATGGTCAAAAGGTCATCCCACCTCCTTAAACGACCTACTTACTATTCCTTTCTTGGTCATCACACAACTTATCCATTGCTTGGCCACCACACTTGGTCAACCATGACTCACTTATGGGACCCACATGGGTTGCCCCATGGGTTTTCTTACCCTTGACCCATCGGTTCGATCCATGGATCCGGTTCTTGGTTTGGGCTTTAGCATTAATTACCTTGGGCCTAACGTTGGGCTTTAACACAATTCCTACACAAATCCTACAAGTCCATTAGAATTGATTTCATGCTTATAACGTATAATCTACGTGTTCTTCGCGTATACTCATTCGTATAATCATTCATCATATACGTTATACTACCTTTTATATATACTCGTATAATACTTCGTATTATACTCGTATTCATTACCTCGTATAATACTCGCTATTATACGATCACCACTTATTCAAATCATACGTTCTTTAACATTCTAAAATTTAGTACGCAAGCAAAAAACTGCGTTTTTCATAACCAAAATATTATTACATATTCCATCATTCCTTATTATTTTATTGTTACGTATTTCTCGGAAGTTCAAAAATAATTCCCGAGCAGAAATGTATGAATAGCGTTTTTCAGAAAATTTCTCAGAAATCTTTTATTTTCATCTTGGAAATTCAAACACTTTAGTTTCTTCACGAAGCCAAAATACTACGATATTCCGATGCATTTAGGTTATTGAAAAACCTTCATCTTACTAACACATAATAATAACATATAATATAATTTTATTCATTCTTTAATTAAATAAAATTATTTTACAATTAATCCGATTTTCTCGGTCGTTATAAATAGTGAGGTCTACTATAGCCAACATCTCGGATCATCACTCCATTCCCTGACTAGTCCCAGGTATATTCTCATTTTCTAAAGAGAACATTGAAGAAAAGGTTGAGCTCAACTAGCCTAGTAAGAAATATTATGACTAAGATAATGCAGAATAAATTATCGTTAGCCTTCAATAGTATAACAACTAATAGAATACAATAGATAACAAGTTTTAGATCAACAACTGCATCAGAATAAACAATCCATTAGAAGAGTTAAGTAGAGCATGATATCTACCATCTTCTATGTTTTAAAATTTTATCATCAATTTTATCACTGAGACTCAACTTAATAAATAATCCACATCACTGAATTATCCATGCGCTATGGGCCAAGGATATTCATTAGTATCACAACCACGAATTATCCATGCACTACGGGCCAAGTATATTTGTGTTTTCACCAATGGTCATGATCATAGCGAATAATCCCTAGTCATAATCATACCAACAACTGTCCATCAATGCATTACGGGCCAATGAGGACTTTTACCACATCATTTGTAACATTACGGGTCATGATTATACCGAATGATCCTCGTCATAATCATACCAATCAACAAATTCATCTATGACTACTACCAAAGATGACTTTCATCATAATATAAGCACGAGGATGATGAAATGATATAAGAATTCAATTAAAAGAAAGCAAAGGATAAATTTTTAAAGATTTATAATTTAATTTATTCAGAATTCAATAATGTCCAAATTTTCAACATGATACTGCTTTGTGGAGTAAAATTCAATAATAATATTGTATCAAAAATGATTTGTATAGAAAAGAAATCAATTTTTGTCATGAATAGTACCCCAGGTGAATATTACCCGAGTGAATACTACCCCGTGAATAGTACTTTGGGGATAGTACTCTGTGAATAGTAACCTGTAAATAATACTTTGTGAATAGTACCTTGTGAATAGTACCCCATGAATAGAATTTTGTGAATAGTACCCCGTGAACAGTTCTTCGGCATGAAAAGCTTAAAATTTAACAAGAATGTTCAGAAAAATATCTTTGTGAAACGATTCTAGATGAAACACAAATTTCAAGGATATTCTACTAATTTCACGGAGTATAGAAGAAATAATATTACTTACATACTACAGAGTATGGAAGAAAATATTATTTCATACGAATATTGAACAAAAATAATATCCCTTACCTTAGACGAAGACTGGATACTGGAATAGTGAAGTAGGATAATACTCTTCTTCTTCCTCTCTATAGCTTCTCTCTATAAAGGTTCTTGTGAGTTTTAGTGAATTGGTGAGAATGAAAGAAGAATAAGCTTCTATTTATAGGAAAACATAGTTTCGATAATTGCACAATTAGGGGTTCGAATTATTACAGTATAATACAATCATCTTTACCTCCATTTTTAATTTAGTCCTGCAAGTATTATCAATCTTGCACCACCTCCCCTAATAGTACATACACGTGAACCAATAGTTCCATACATGTGAACCAACAGTAATTTGCATGTGAACCAATAGCAATTAATTGTTCATTTATCCGATTAATTGCCCGTTTGGTCAATTTAACATCCAGAAATCAATTATTTTCGAAATAAATGTCAATATTTACTAACACAAATAATTCTAACATAATGGAAATATTTTTATCAACAATTTCATCTTTAATCAACACGAAATTATTCATCATTAATATTATAACTCACAATATTTAACAACCAGATCATTCACATGAAAGAGGGGGAATTCCGATAAGGATTTTTCCCTATTAGCGCTTAATTAGGTGACCAAGCCCCTTTCCTCGACAGAACTTTCTAGACATCGTCAATAATGCAAATGATAATATGAATAACATTGTCGTCTCAATTATTGATTTAATAATATAAAATATTATGCAGATGATATTATGACAATAATATGAGAGATATTATGCAGCAATTACTGTAGCAATAATTGAGTATAACTGAGTGATTTCTCACGTAAGCATCAATAATCAATATCATGTGCTACAATGTAACCATGCATATTATTGTACTTTTACCACCGGGTAGTTCAACAGTTTAACGGTAAAAAAATTCGCCGTTATTTTTATAAAAAGATAATTCTGTCATTTTCTAACTCCGACAATAATTTCGTTTGTGGAGTCTACCAATGATTGTGTCGTCGTACAAATATTCCCTGTTAAAACGAATATTCCCCGACCAATCGAATATTTTATAACAACTTGCTTACTTTGCAAAATTTATAAATATTACCCACAACTATAATATTATATCAAATCCACACCATAATATTAAAAAATATGTTTCGAGAAAAATTAATCTTCATTCATAAAAGTTGGGTTCTTACACTACGAACGAGGTCGTCGAGCTCAACAACACGATCATAGCCCCGGAAGATGAAATCTTCGAGCCTGAAGAAGAGATTGTAGAGAAAGCTACGCCAGATAACGAACCTCCACATCGAGAAGCAGAAGTTGATCTTGAAGAATTCAGACAAGAAGGCATCAGGACATATGTTCCAATAGAAAACAGATGGGCAAGAGATCACACTCAAGACCTAATCATTGGAGATCCAAATGCAAGAGTCAAGACAAGATCTGCCACTCAGAATGAGTGTTTCTATCTAAGCTTTCTGTCATAAATGGAACCCAAGAAAATAGAAGATGTTATGGAAGACTCAAGTTGGATAGAAGCCATGCAAGAGGAACTAAATCAGTTTGAAAGAAGCAGAGTATGGAGATTAGTTTCAAGACCAAGAAGCCACCCAGTTATTGGCACCAAGTGGGTCTTTAGAAATAAGATGGATGAAGATGGGGTAATAACAAGGAACAAGGCAAGACTAGTAGGCAAAGGTTACTCCCAAGAAGAAGGCATCGACTATGACGAGACCTTCGCACATGTTGCCAGACTAGAAGCCATCAGGATATTCCTTGCTTTTTCTGCCCACATGAAGTTCAAAGTCTTTCAAATGGATGTCAAAAGTGCATTTTGAATGGTGAACTTCAAGAAGAAGTATATGTGGAGCAACCTCCAGGTTTCATCAATCCAATTCTCTTTAATTATGTCTATAGATTAGACAAAGACTTAAATGGACTTAAACAAACACCTAGAGCATGGTATGAAACACTAACTAACTTTCTTATTGAAAATGACTTAACTAGAGGTAGAGTAGATACCACATTATTCCATAGAAAGCACAAAAATAAAGTCCTATTAGTTCAAATATATGTAGATGACATTATCTTTGGCTCTACTAATGAAAATATGTGAAAGAGATTTGCCAAACTTATGCAGAGAAAGTTCGAAATTAGTATGATGGGTGAGCTGAATTTCTTCCTTGGATTACAAGTAAAGCAGACTGATTAAGGTATCTTCATTAACCAAGCAAAGTAAATTAAAGACTTACTTAAAAAGTATGGCATGGAATCAGCCTCTCCCATGAAAACACCAATTGCTCCAGCAACTAAGCTTGACAAAGATGAAAAAGGTAAAAGTATTGACATTACTCAATACAGAGGTATGATAGGCTCTCTTCTATATCTAACTGCCAGTAGACCATACATAATATTTGCAACATATATATGTGCTAGATTTCAAGCAAATCCTAAGGAATCTCACTTAACTGCTGTAAAAAGAATTTTCAGGTATCTCAAAAGCACACCTCACTTAGGACTTTGGTATCCCAAGGAGTCCTCTTTTGAACTAACAGGATATATAGATGCTGATTTTGCAGGCTACAAGATCGATAGAAAAAGTACTAGTATCACTTGTGAGTTGCTAGGAAACAGACTTGTGTCCTGGTTCAACAAGTAGCAAAATTCAGTAACTACTTCAACAATGTGTTTAATACATTGTTCTTTGGCAATTCTTTGTGCTCAAATCTTATGGATGAAAAATTAGCTAGCAGACTATGGGTTTGGTTTCAAATATATACATGTTTATTGTGATAACACAGGTGCCATAGCAATAACACATAATCCTATCATGCATTCTAGGACTAAGCATATATAATAAGACATCATTTTATTAGGGACCATGTTCAAAATAGAACTATATATTTACAATACATCCCTACTAAAAATCAACTTGCTGATGTCTTTAAAAAGCCTCTAGATGAATCCAGATTTAATAAATTGATAAGTGAGTTAGGCATGCTAAATCTGCAACCATAAACTCTATGCTCTAGTTTGTGCTAACCATGCAGATAAAAAGGCTATGTTTAAAATTGTAGAGATGACTAAAGAGGAACCACGATCGTAGAGCAACCTCGACGTGATAGAGAAGCATCATGTGATGACATCATTTCTATCAAATCCAAGCAACCCCTCTAATAAACGCCTCAGGGACAAAATAGACCCTTAGTTCAGTCTAAGAGGTTGACCCTTCCTGAGCTACCCTAACCCAGAAGGAATGCTATGTCAAAGCTCATCACAAGGAACAGAACAGACAATGATCGTAGAGAAGAGTCAGCAATGAACTCTACCATCATAGAGCAACCTCGACGATCGTAGTTCTACCAAAGGATACCCTAGCTCAGGGGGAGCTAATGGAAGATCAGTATTTTCAACACTATTTAAAATCGTGGAGCCCGACAGAACTCGACACGTGCACCACTATGTAGATTGTGCGGAGGGAAGTTACAAGTACAGTTTGAAAAGGCTTTTTGAAAATTCACCTTAGAATTTCAAAAAGCTCATTCCTCTCTCTCTCTCTATCAGAAGAAACCCTAGCTTTTAAAACAATCAACCAACCTCAGTTCAAGAAAATCAATGGTTGCTTCCAATGTTATATCTGGTTATCAACTATGCTTTGACGAATTCAAGGCAGCTGACCCTTAATTTCACAAAATTCTATCTCTTCTGAAGAAAGCTGGTCTTGAAGAAGCCCTGAGCACCAGCACAAGGATATAACCGAAGCTAGTGAAAGAGTTCTACAATAATGGAGTCTTTGAGAATGACACTATCGCTACAAAGGTCAAGGGGGAACAAATGAAACTCAAAGCTGATGATATAAATATAGCCCTATGTTTCAAATTAAAGGGACTCATATCCTTGGACATCATCGACTTCCATTTAGGTCTGAAGAAGATGCACCACACGAAGTTTTAGAATGTCAAGGGGTACAAGAAGAAAGAGTTTCTCCAGAAGTATCTAACTGACATTGTAGGGAAGTGCATATGTTGTAAAAGCTTTGGCCACGACTCTGTAAATGAAGTTCAACTAAATCTCATGACAACAATTCGCTTCAGGATTCAACTCAACTATGGGGCTTTACTTATAGATTAGATAGGGAAGTGGATACTCGGCTCAAAGAAATCAAAGAGCACTGGGAAAATGCTCTATGGGAGATTTATAAGCATAATCCTGTAATCTGCTTTAGGTGATAAAATTGAGGACAACGAAGGAGAACCCATCAACCCCAACAGAAGAATGACCCAACAGCTATTTCAAAACTGGAAAAGAAATCCTGTAGAAAATGTCAGAATGATGTCTGAATCTAGTGGAAGGACTGGTGAAGCAAAGGAATCTGGGCTATCAGAAAACATGTCAGTTGTCAACGAAGCTGATGAAGAAGAAGAAATTAATCAAGAGGAACCCATCTCTTTGATCAGAAAAAGCAAGGGTAAGAGGAAAATGAAAGCTCAAACAACAGAAGAGCCTTAAGGCTCAACCACTGATGCACCGCAAGAGAGTTCAGGCACTGAAACTCTGAAAGAAATGAAGAGGAAAGAGAAACAGTCTGAGGAGGAAGAAGACAGAGCCACCATCTCTCAGCTGCTTAAGAAGTTACAACACAACCACAAAACAAAGAAGTCTTCACTCCATTCTATCGTAGAGTCCAGACTTGACATCACTCCAGAATTGGATGCTGCAATAGTATCTTAGCCTGAATCAACTATCAGAGCTGCAGCTGAAGAAAACATCAAGACTGAAGCTCAACCCAGAAAGGTAAGGAGAAAGCTTGTCAAGACATATGTACTTGAAAATGTGAAAGCTTTGAAGGAATAAGAAAGGGAAATTGTTGTAGAAAAAGAGTTTCCTGAAACTCCTAATGATCCAGCTGAGGGGGAGCTGCCTAAAGTTCGAATGAATGATCAGATTCAGGAGGAGTCTCTCGAAGTTCCTGTGCAAGAAAAAGCTACAACTGAGGGGGAGATACAAGAGGAAAGGGAAATCGAAGGTATAAAAGCTATGGAGGTAGAAAAGGGTAAAGATCAGACAAGATATGAAGAGATGTTTAAAGTAGTGGAAATTTAAAATGAAGAAAACAAAGATCGAGAAGAAGAAGAAGATGATGAAGTTGAGATTATTGTAGTGGGCTGGGATGGATAAAAGAGAGCCAACTACAATCAATTGTTCTCCTATTTACCCGTGATGCCCTATCACAGAGCCCAAATTCTCAACTCTTGGGACCACATGTTCTGGACTTTCAAAGTTTATCCAGTAATCTCAGTGCTTTCTCACGGATTCCCAAGAAACCTCACTTTTGCTTAGAAGCTAATCACTAACCATCCTTCTTCAGAAATTGGGCATGAGATACAATCAATTCCCATCTCCTTCAGAGTTAGTCACTGTCCTCCATCAACCTTCAACCAAATCTACGAATCGCCAAGATGGTTGGAAGTGATACTTCAGCCACTAAACCAATTTCCAGCTACAGAATCCCAACATTCTGTAACTGATGAACCAAATATGCTTAATTTTATAGTGATCCAGTCTCCCACCATCTCTCACTCTACGAATATCGCTCATACTCAAATCGTAGGGTCACCCACTCAACCAGAACTAACATCACATCCTCCTATAACTCAAACTCACATGCCTGCACCTCTTTCAGATATTCCTTCCTCATCAACCAATAAGTATTTTGATCTTGACCTTGCTCTCTACAATATGCAAAATCCGTAGGGTTTTTGGCACATCAAAGGAATGCACAACGGAAAATAAATTGAACAAAACAAAATCCGAAACCCATACAGGATCCCTGCAAAACAGAAATTAATTCAGTGTGTAAGAGATTATACCGATTATGAAGCTGGAATTGATGCGATCGAATCTCCAACATAATCCGAATTAACTACGTCTCTACGGTATCCACACGAACGTCCGCGAACCGTCTCACGATTCTGTAATAAAAGGGTGCTGCGGTACTAGCCACCAAAGGAAAAGATTTTTGAAATTTCTCTCTAGTCTCTCTCTAAGAGCGGCTAGGGTTTTAGGTTATGATTCGTTTACCCTAAAATGACTGCTACATATCATATATATAGCGGTTAAAAGGGATTAATCAAAACCTTTTTAAAATCTGAATTTATTTATATATATATATATATATATATATCTTAATTAGGTCTTACTTAATTAATATATCTATATATTTATCCTATTAATTTAAATTCGTAATTTAAATATTATCAATCATATTGACATATTTAAATCTTTACAATTTAAATTAATTCCCTTTATAATTACGTTCTATGTGTGACCTATAAAGTTATTATTACGTTGGCAATAATTTTAAAATCATATTATAAAATTATAAACGTTGGCTGACATCTAGTAATGCATCACTGCTACCCAAGTAATAATAAAATCGATGATTCGATACAACCTTTTCGTGACCAATGCTTTAATGTAATTCAATTCTTTTAACCTTGACATCCTAGATTAAACTCGAGTCATGGAATATGTCATACTCTTCATAATTTCTGAGTTTTCTTGATCAATGAGTAGACTATATGAAACAAATCACTATTTGAGCATGACCATGCATTTCATAGTCCTACTCAATCAAGAGGCCTATGGATATCACCCCTAATAAATAGGAGGGTTAAATTCCATCTAGATCACTCATATTTCTCACACGATTCATGATGTACCCAATAATCACCTTTATAGTCCACCCTATTAAAGCCGACCTTTGATGATATCAAAGTACATAAATTCTCGTGTAGTAATATAGTGATTTCAGGTCGGAGGACCATTACATCATTGTCACTATGAGAATCGCTAATGACAATTCGATGCTCTACATAGAATTCTCATGGTGGGTCTGTCCAGTACATCGTTCTCTAACACATACCTATGCATTGACTTAATATCTCATATAGTTATGACCAATGAGATTTGGTCATCAGTTAATCCACATACTAGTCTCAATGCATCATTGATGTCCTATCAACAATGATACTCGACTAGGGACATTTAAGAGTAATGATACTAATTGTAATTATATAATCTCATGTTCAAGTCACATACTTGAAACTATATAATTTGTATCACTATTCTAAGGAATTTTATTATGTTAACATTTATATAACGCAGTAAATAATATCATAATAAAATCATTCACTTATTCAATCAAATATAATATTAAAATGTTAAGCAATTATATCAAATAATTGGCCTCTAGGGCATAAAATCTAACAAAATCAACATACTAGAGCCTCTCCTCCAAACACTCAGCAAATTTTTGAGTTTCTCTCAGATCTTCCTACCAAAACTGAGATGTCCAATGCATCACAGAAAGTGACCAAAGATATTCAAGAAGATCTTGAAACTCACTCTGAGCTTGTTCATATGAGGCTGAACCATTTGATAAATGCTGCCAGCACCCTCCCCAGTAATTTGAGCTCTGAGCTCACAAATAAGCTTAGGGAGATCATCAAGGAATTGATCCACAACATTAATAAAAGAGATCAGATTCACTTTCAGGTTTCCATGAAGCACAAGAAAGCAGTTCTCATTATGCAGTAGACTCAGGAATCTCAAAACAAACTTGTGATGGAAAGTCTCTCAAGTCTACAAACCTCAATGAAAGAATTCCAAAAAATTTTAACGAGTTAGATGCAACAAACAGACACTATCTTAGCTATTCTACAAAAGAACAAGTCTCGAACTGATTCTCTGGTTCAAGAAAACCGTGGAGACATTGATTAATCCAGGAATCATCTCCACGAACTCGTCCAAGGCATGAGTCGTCTGTCTGAAGACATTCGAACCCTTGATGCTGACATAAAAGGGGAGAATAAAGGGGAAGGAGAGAAATCCAAAGGAAGAGGAAAACAAATTGCTCAATCCTCAAGGAGTCCTCCCACAAGACAGCCTCGCTATCAGACTCCACGATCTGAACAGCAGCAACGCCAACCAATTCTCATGGCGCAACCGCTAAGGAGTCAAGGGCCATCCACTACTGGCCTACATATGTCGATTGGAGATCCTGCCTTTATGAATAGACATGATCATGGAAAAGGCTGAGTCAAAGCGAGCTGGAAGATATTGCATGGAGAGACGAAGCCATCATGAGAAGGAGAGCTGCAGAACATATCAATCCTCCAAAGAACAAAAGGCAGAAGAATAGAGATAAGTTGGAATTCATTTCTTATTGATGTAACTAAGCTTTATTGTAATATCTATCTTTACAAACATCAATAAATTCATGCTTATTCTCTAGAGATTTTAGCTGCTCACTAAAACACTAAGTCATATTTACTTTCTAGCAACTGCATCTAGAAATTGATGATCATGATACAAATCTCCTTGGTTATGTCAACATCAAATAAGAGAAGATTGTTAGGAATTACATATTTAAATTTGATGTTAAAAGTAAATAATCATGCTTATATGTAAAGTCCTTCAAGAAATACATGTACAAGGACTTAGTGATAGATCAAAATTGTTAGGTTTGATCTGTGCTTTATGTTTATCATTTTGTAAATGAATGTATAGAAGAAAAGATCAAAGTTGTTAGGATGATCTAATTTTTGAGATGTAATAGATAGGCTTCAAAAGAATCGTAGTCTGTCGAGCCAGCCAAGAGATTGCAGAAGCCAAGGCAGAATCGTAGAGCATCGAGAATCATAGTTTTTCTGCTTTGGAGGGCCTCTCTCAGAATCGTAGAGTGGTCCAAAAATATGCCGAGAAAACTTAAGAATCGTAGTCTGCTCTCGGAAGCGTAGAGTCGGTAATTCAAGCAAGCGAAGATCGTAGTCTACCAGTGCTTAAGAGAAATCATAGTGTTCTCCTCTATCAGTCCGGATCAAGCTTATATGGCAAGACACCATGATCTTGATCGTAGTGCATCATCTATCTGCATCAGAAGCATCGAGCTTTGTCCATTTGTTTACGAATAAATTATAACAAATGTGGAATAGATTATAGACGTTGAAACTCTCGGGAATCCCAACACTTATCCTTAGTATATAACAAAGAAACGTATTGAAGAAGCTAAGGAAAGTAATACAGGTCAGCTGAAAACACCTTTTCAGGTGTTAGGTGAGATAGTAGTCTGCTGTGTCAGTGGGCCAGACGGCTAAACAAAAGATGTTGGGAGAGTGCATATTTTGATTTGATGTTTAAATGTAAATGCTCATGATTATATGTAAAGTCCTTCGAGAAATATATGTACAAGGACTTAGTGATAGATCAAATTTATTAGGTTGATTTACATCTTGAAGTGTAATAGATAGGCTTCAACAAGAATCGTAGTGTATCAAGCTGATCAAGATTACAGAAGCCAAGGTAGAAACGTAGAGCTTCGAGGATCGTAGTGTGCCTGCCTTGAAGGACCTCTTCGAAAATCGTAGAGTGGTCCCAATGTTTGTCGAGCCAACTCAGAGATCTTAGTGTGCTCTCAGAAACGTAGAGCTTGCAAAAACAAGCAAGGGAAGATCGTAGTGTGCAAATGTTTAAGAGAAATCGTAGTGCTCTTGTTTGATAGCATCAGACCAAGCACCAAGGTGATAAGACACCACGATCTGGATCGTAGAGTATCATCTGCCGTGTGTTAGAAGTATCGAGCCCTACATTTTGTTAGGAGACAAATTCCAACAAATATGGAATGGGTTTTAAATGTTGAAGTCCTCATCAATCCCAACGGTATAAAAGATAACCTTAGTATACAACGAAAGAAACGTATTGAAGAAGCTAAGAAATGGATCATAGGACAGGAAAACACCTTTTCAGGTGTTAAGTGAGAAAGTAGTCTGCTGTGTCACTGGACCAGAATGCAAATCAAAAGGTGTGCAGAAAAGTCTCCATCAAAGCTCAGAAATGTCAAACGCATTTAATGCTTTAACAAAAGGCTTCAACGGATAGATTTCAAGGAACACATATATGCAGAACATGTGCAGATGAGAGATGCAAGCAAGCATTGAACAAAACGCACAAGAACACTCAACGCTCAACTCTACGATCTGAGAAAAAGAGAAAGCTTGCTCAGCTACTCAGTTCTTTCGAACAAGTGCTTAATAGCAAATGAGTAGCAACAACCAAGAACTCAATAACTACTAATCAACTGAAGTAAGAGTTCCAAGTCAGAAGGACTTGAAGAGTTCTAAGTGAATTGTGAAGAACCTGAAAGTAGTATGCACACAAGCCAATCATGTTTGATGATAAAGCATACACTTTGTAACAATCTTATTCATTTATTAATAAAAAGTATTAATTTATTAAAGGCTTTTAATTATCTACATGATGTTGTTTTATAATATGTGATAAACCCATAGTTTTAAGCAATGCTTTTAGAATAACGATGATGATCATTCTAATGAGATCTAAATTCTTAGAAAGCTTAAAACTAAAATAGTTCCCAATCGTTGGATTATTAAATTGAGGATTAGTGAATTCGGATAGATTGGTACTTACGTTGCTTACTCATTGGATGAGGATGATTGATCTCATGATCATTTGTGTGGAGACATTAAAACAAGTATTTAGGTGCTTATTAGAGAATAAGTTCACTGAACGTGGCTCGCTAAGGAATACCTAGTGGAGTTTTACTTGCATGTCAATAGGAATTCCTGTAGTGATAGTAGTACAAGTGATCCTTGGACTTGAGATCATCATAGTATCTTGTGTATTATGAGTTATACTTTGACTTATTCCTTAAGACCCTTAGGGTATATCAAAAGGTATGATTGGGTATAATAAGTTATACATGGAGATAATGTATGATCAATAAAGAATCTACCGCTTCTAGTAAAATAAGAGAAATGTCCTATGTGATTCGATAAATGACAACCCAAAAGAGTCCTTGGCGGCAAGAATGAAATTAGAAAAGAGTTTCTAATTTGCATTATTTGAGTTGTGCATTTAAGAGTCGAAATACATATAATTAAATAAAATAAGACTTGGCGCAAGAATTCCATGCCTTATATTTAATCGACATTGTATGGTGGAAGGATTGAATTGTACGGTAACTATTTACTCAAAGGTTCTTTTATGATTAATGTTAAAATCTATATTATCCGGAAAGTCGCTGATCGCTAGGGAGGCTTATCCCTATTGTAGAATAAATATTATTTATTTAAATAAATTAATAGTTTAATTTATTTATTTAAATAAGATTAAAATTTTCTAATTGATTTATTCACAACCGATTTAATATGGAGAACCTAAAGGGTCACACCATAAAAGGAAGAATAATTATTTAAGAAGTTAATGGCATAATCGTAATAATAATTAAGTATATTTAATTTAATCTATGGTGATAGAATAAATTAAATAGCTTAATATTTATTATTTAATATTTTAGAAATATTAAATATAAATTAATAAGAAGAGTCTTATTATTATTATTACTATTATTATTATTTAATTCCTAAAGAAGTTTGAGAGTTAATTAATAAAAGTACTCTCAGTTATTCCTAATAAGATTAGGAGCCTAATTAATTAAAAAAGTTTAATTAATTAAAATAAAATAAAATTCTTAATTGTTAAGGAGGGTTGCCTACATCTATAAATAAGAGGAGTCTTATTATGGGGGTAGAGTGGTTGTTGACCTTTTCACAACATACGTAATTCCAATTGTTGAAGAGTACCTACTTTTCTATAGAGATAGAAAACAAGAGTTTAGCCAACCACTCTTCTTCTTGAATATTTCTTCTTCCTTGGTGAATCACCTTTAGAGGCCAAACACTTGGGTGGCTAACGTTGATCAAAGGAAGGAACCAAACCCGATGGATTCAAGTTGAACGCAAAAAGGATTGGAGGTGAACTTGTACCTGAGGAAGCTCGAATCTTCAAGGGTATGATTCTTGTTCTTTATCTTTTTGTTTAATTAATAATTGCGCATAAAGGATGAGCCGGGTATACGGTTTGTAAAATTTTAAAACTCGGATTTTCCATGCTTTCGCTTATTTTGTGCAATTTGATTGCGTTTATGAATATTACAAACCTAACAGTGGTACCAGAGCCAAACCTTTATGCAAATTATTAACTCTTTTGATTTGATATATATATATATATATATATTGATATTTGTTTAGAACAATTTAATTAGGCATAACTTTATTGTATAAAATTATTACTTAAAAAAAAATAAAAAAAATAATCGCAAATCAGTGTGGTTACTTCGGTAACTAGGATATTATATATATATGGCTTAAATATAAATTAGTACCCAAAACTATATGCCATATTCCAGTTCGGTGATCCACCTTTCAATTTTGTCAATTAGATGATTAAACTATCAATTTTTTCCAATTACAACAAATTGAATTTGCCACATCAGAAATTGCTGACGTGGCTAATTATGTAGGGTTTTAAGAAGCTGATGTGGCAAAAAAAACTATTTTTTAATCTTAAATAAACAAATCTGTTTAAATAAGGGGCAAAATGGTCAAAACCTAATTTAACATTTCTAATTAAAATAAAATCAACATTAACCTAAATAACACCAGATTGTTTTCCTAAATAACAGCTTGACTTTTGGGGGTAGATAACTGAAATCCTAACTCTAGTGCCTTCTTCTCCACCCCCTCCCTCTTATCCTTCAACCTTCTGTGGCAAAACCATATCTCAGTTGCCGGCCTGATAACCCCAATCTCTTGGAAAGCTCCACCCTTGTCGCCTCTGATGGATACATCTCAGCTGCTCAAACCAAAAAAATAATCAAAAATAAGATTAATCAACCCGAAAAAAAATTCATACATACTAAAAGTTACAAACATACAAATAAATTGAGAATTTGCAAGTAAAATTAAACATACCAGCATGGGTTTTCTCCAAGGTTTCCAATTGAAAAGGAGATTTCATCAGGTGTTTGGGCCTCTTGGAGTCCTCAGTTGGGCTGCCATTGTTGTTTTTGTTTCTCTCTCCTTCTGAACCAGTCTCCATTACAGCTTGACTTTTAGGTTAAGCGGCGGAGGGGTCAGCGAGAGAGGTCAGTCATGTGGCCATGAGCGGAAAAGTGAGACCAACTGGACGGTTACAAAAGGAGAGAGAGAGGGAGTGGAGGTGGAGTTCAAGGATAGAGAGGGAGGATGAAAGGGGTGATGATGATGAGCTGCGTAGAGCGTGAATCGACGACTTGAGACTTGTCTTCTTGGCGTAAGTAGCGAAATGGTAAGTTGGGCAATGAAAATTACTATTCATGAGGTTAGTAGAAGTTGATTTTGCGGTGGTAAATTTCGGGAGGAAGAAGGCGGTGGCGGTAGTGGTGTTTGTGGTGGAGGCGGCAGCGAGGCGGTGAAGGCAGTGGCAGCGAGGTAGCAAGCTCGACTTTTCTCCTTCTTGTTCAATCAGGGGTTCCATCGATTGTAATGAATTTTTATTGATTTTATTTTAATTAGAAATGTTAAATTAGATTTTGACTTTTTGCCCCTATTTTAATAGATTTGTTTATTTAATGATTAAAAAATAGTTTTTTGCCACATCAGCTTTTTAAGACCCCACAGAATTATCCACGTCAGCAATTTCTGACGTGCCATATTCAATTTGTTGTAATTGGAAAAAATTGATAGTTTAATCATCTAATTGACAAAATTAAAAGGTGGATCACCGAAGTGGAATATGGCCTATAGTTTAGGGTACTAATTCATATTTAAGCCTATATATATATATATATATATATATATATATATATTAGATTTCACCCATTAAGAATTTGTGTTCTAGGGAGCAACTTATTTTGCCCAACCGCTACTACCGCATTCTAGGCTTTAGACATTTTTTTATAAAGTTTGCAGACGGTAAATGCTAATGGCCAAATGGATTGCTCCCCAACAACTAGTTGTCGTGGGATAAATATTACGTGAAGTTTCTGCAGGATTATGTGAATCGAGTAATATATATATATATATATATATATATATATATATATATATATATATATATATATATATATATATCAAATGTGAATCATCGAGCAAACTTTAAAAAAAAGTTTGATTCACGTGTATTGAATACAGACAGTTAAGATTATATATATATATATATATATATAATATATATTATTCTTAATTATTTTATAATTAAAATAAAAGTTTATTTTAATCTTAAAATAAAAAGTTTATATTAATTTTAAAATAAAAGGGTTTATTTTAATTTTAAAATTGGATTTCATGCTAACTAATTAGAGTTAGAATTTGATTCCATGATAACTAATTGGCGTTGAAATTAAATTCCATGTTTCCTTAAATAAAGGAGTTTATTTAGATATGAAATAAGATTTCATATTATTCAAAATAAAAGAGTTTATTTGTGAATATGAAAAGAGAATCCTAATTTTCTTAAATAAAGGAGTTTATTTAAATATGGAATAAGATTTCATATTATTCAAAATAAAGGAGTTTATTTGTGAATAGGAAATAGAATTAAGTGTTTCCTTTAATAGGAGTTTTTTTACTTGAATTGGATTCCATAATTAATTAAAATAAAGGAGTTTATTTTGATTAAAGAATTTGATTAAAATACAATAGTTTATTTTATTCAAAATTGGATAAATTAAAATAAAAGAGATTTATTTTGATTTAAATTTGGATTAAAATAAAGGAGTTTATTTTGATTCAAAATTAGATTTTATGCTAACTAAATTTGTCCATTAAATGATATCAATATATATATTGAATGTTTATTATTCATGAGATGAATGTTATTTATTGATGCATATGGTGATGTGTATGATAATAAATGAAATTGATTATGGACTATTGACCAATGTGATTGGATTTTATTTTAGTTGGATACTTGAATGTATGTGTTTTATTAAATGGGGTCTGCGTACCTCATATTCTCTAATTTTTTCTTAATGTAAATTTTAACTCACTCCTATGTACTTCTCCTTGACTGCTGATCAAGGTTTCTATTTATTTTAAATAGTTTTGTAATATGAATAGTTAGAATTAATTTTGAAGAATTGGAGATCAAGGAGCGCTTGAAGACCCGTTTGTAATGGAGCCCGAGTTTAAATGTAATAGTTATATTTAAATATTAATTCTTGTACCCCTAGGGTTTGACCTTTTGGTTCACTTGATGACTCTAGTGAACCAAACTAGAATAAAAGTCCATAATCAATCCGGGTAGAATATAGTATTCTATATGTGCATGCTTATACTATATATATTATATATTATGCAAACATGCTTCGCATGTTAATTAATATGACGTGTATTTTATATATATGTGCATGCGCGCTAAAAAGATGAGACAAATTAATAACAAACCCCTCAAATTTTTTATATTAAGTCCTAAGCGTTCAAAGATATTTGGAATATCAAACGTCGCCTTCTAGCATGATAAAAATAATAGAGTATCAATTAATTATTATAAGTTTGTTGTGTCACCACAAGACTTATCTTAATTCTTTGAGATGTTAATTTTATCACATTTAATGCTTATAAAGAAAATTGAACAATATTGTTTTGTTGTGTCACCACACGGACAATATTTTTTTTTTGAATATATGGAGTGTTAGGTTGGACTTAACTTAAACCATTTTAGTTCGGATGTGCACACACTTGACCATTATGATCTAAGAGATTGCTACTTTTAAAAAGTGGCAAGATGATGCACAGTTGGCTCAATGCATCATGCTCGCATCCATGAGTAACGAGCTTCAGCGTCAGTATGAAACTATGGATGCTCTTACTATATTCCTGCACATCAAGTGGTTGATGGTGAGGAAAGTAGGACTAATAGATATCAGATATCTAAGGAGCTATTCCGATCCAGAATGACCGATGACACTACAGTATAGATAAAAGTCCTTAACATGATCAATTTGATTGAACAATTAGGACAACATGTTTTGTCATGGATGGAGAGTTGAGCCAATATTTGATCTTGCACTCACTCCCAGACTCCTTTCATAATTGTTGTGAATTTTTCATATGAACAAGCTAGATATCAGCCTCTCTGATTTGCTTAACATGTTAAAAAATGTTGAGAGTCACTTTCCAACCAAGACCATGTCTTACTGGTAGGGGCCAAAGGAGCTTTTGAAAAGAAAAAACGATTCTAAGAAGGTAAATAGAAAGGCAAAAACAAAGGATAATAAGAATAAAATTAATACGGATAGCAAAGGAGTTTTCTTCCACTGCATTAAGCCTGGACACTGGAAAGAAACTGCGAGAAGCATTTTGCAGAGGCTAACCAAAGAAGCTTAGTAAAGTTTCGGTTACAAATATAATTTTTTTCATGATTTAAAATAAAATTTTCTTTAAGTCAAGGTTCTACTTGGGTATTGGATACCGACTTTGGTTATCATAAATATAGATTTATGAAGGGACCAAGCAGAAGTAGAAAGCTAAACAAATATAAGTAATCCTATGTGTGGGAAATGAAGCAAAGATTGCTACATTAGCCATAGAAACTTATAGTTTAGCAATGCCTATGGACAAATCTATTAAGTCAATAAGTTGTTATTGTATTCCAGTTCTTGTTAGAAACTTTATTTCTATTTTGTTGTTGGACATTGAAATCTTTAGTATTATATTTAAGAACAATTGTTGTTTTATTTATAATAATAATATTTTGTATAGAACTGAAATATTACTTAATGGATCTTGTGTACTTGACTTACGTGAAAATATATTTTGTAATTGAACAAACTAGTATAAGAAAAGGAGATGATCATTCAAAGAGTTGAATGTGTGTATTTGCTGAAATACAACTGTGAATTATTTAAAAGGTTCAAAGAATTCAGAAGTGAAACAAATTGGCTAAGTATTAAGATTCTTTGATCTGATCAAGGAATAAATACTTATGCAATAAGTTTCTAAATCATCTCAAATGGTTTTCTCACAATGGACACCTCCGAATACGCAATAATTGATTGATGTATCTGAAAGGAAAAATCGTACCTTGTTAGACATGGTGCTGTCCATAATAATTTTACAAATATTTCAGTATCCTTCTAGGGTCATGCCCTAGAAATGGCTAGATATCTACGAAAAGGTAACCTCAAAATTCGGCCATGAGACTCCATAAAAGTTATGGACGGGAAGGATTCCTAAGTTTAAGTAAGTTAAGATAATGGGTTGTCCAGCTTATATGAAAAGGTTTCAAAGGATAAGCTTGGGACAAGATTTGACAAGTACAGATTTGTGGAACATTCTAAAGTAAGTTTAGGGTATATGTTTTATAATCCTACTGAAATAGTATGCACACAAGCCAATCATGTTTGATGATAAAGCATATACTTTGTAACAATCTTATTCATTTATTAATAAAAAGTATTAATTTATTAAAGACTTTTAATTATCTATATGATGCTGTTTTATAATATGTGATAAACCCATAGTTTTAAGCAATGCTTTTAGAATAATGATGATGATCATTCTAATGAGATCTAAATTCTTAGAAAGCTTAAAACTAAAATAGTTCCCAATCGTTGGATTACTAAATAAGGGATTAGTGAATCCGGATAGATTGATACATACGTTGCTTGCTCATTGGATGAGGATGATTGATCTCATGATCATTTGTGTGGAGACACCAAAGCAAGTATGTAGGTGCTTATTAGAGAAAAAGTTCACTGAACGTGGCTCACTAAGGAATACCTAATGGAGTTTTACTTGCCTGTCAATAGGAATTCCTGTAGTGATAGTAGTACAAATGATCCTTGGACTTGAGATCATCATAGTATCTTGTGTATGATGAGTTATACTTTGACTTATTCCTTAAGACCCTTAGGGTATATCAAAGGGTATGCTTGGGTATAATAAGTTGTACATGAAGATACTTGGCCAAGGCAGAATGAAATTAGAAATGAGTTTCTAATTTGCATTATTTGGAGTTGTGCATTTAAGGATCGAAATACATATAATTAAATAAAATAAGACTTGTGATAATTATGTGTCTTATATTTAATTGGGATATTGTATGGTGGAAGGATTGAATTATGCTAGAACTATTTACTCAAAGGTTTTTTATGATTAATGTTGAAATCTATATTATCCGGAAAGTCGTTGATCGCTAGGAGGCTTATCCTATTGTAGAATAAATATTATTTATTTAAATAAATTAATAGTTTAATTTATTTATTTAAATAAGATTAGAATTATTTCTAATTGATTTATTCACAACCTGGGTTTAATATGGAGAACCTAAAGGGTCACACCATAAAAGGAAGAATAATTATTTAAGAAGTTAATGGCATAATCGTAATAATAAGTTAAGTATATTTAATTTAATCTATGGTGATAGAATAAATTAAATAGCTTAATATTTATTATTTAATATTTTGGAAATATTAAATATAAATTAATAAGAGGAGTCTTATTATTATTATTATTATTATTATTATTATTATTTAATTCCTAAAGAAGTTTGGAAATTAATTAATAAAAGTACTCTCATATATTCCTAATAAGATTGGGATGTTAAATTAATTAAAAGAGTTTAATTAATTATTTCTAATAATATTATGGAGCTTAATTAATTAAAAAAAATTAATTAATTAAATAATACCTTATTTTTAATTAAATAGGGTTACCTGATATCTTTATAAGGGGAGTCTTATATCATATATCAAATATACGCAATTCCAAGAGTTGGAGAGTACGATCTTTTCCTATACAGATAGAAAACTAGGGTTTAGCCAACCACCCCTCTTCTTGAATATTTCTTCTTCCTTGGTGGATCACCTCTAGAGGCCAAACACTTGGGTGGCTAACGTTGATCAAAGGAAAGAACCAAGCTCGGTGGATTCAAGTTGAACACGAAAAGGATTAGAGGT
The DNA here is from genome assembly GCA_020205615.1 of Panax quinquefolius. Lineage (NCBI taxonomy): Eukaryota > Viridiplantae > Streptophyta > Magnoliopsida > Apiales > Araliaceae > Panax > Panax quinquefolius. Next base: position 19,806,737 of record CM035165.1, read on the forward strand.
GAACTTGTAACTGAGGAAGCTCGGATCTTCAAGGGTATGATTCTTGTTCTTTATCTTTTCGTTTAATTAATAATTGTGCATAAAGGAAGATCCGGGTATATGGTTTGTAAAATTTTAAAACTCTTATTTTACACGTTTTCGCTTAATTTGTGCAATTTGATTGCGTTCATGAATTTTACAAACCTAACAGTGATATCAGAGCCAAACCTTTATGCGAATTATTAATTATTTTAATTTAATATGTACATTTATATGTGTTTATAACAATTTAATTGGGCATAATTTTGTTGTATAAAATTTATTTAAAAAAAAAAATCGTGCTTGATTTCACTGTTGCGAGGATTATGGCCGATTTATTATTATTTAAAAATAATAATAATTGATCCTATAGTCTGGATGATTACGTTATATATATATATATATATATATATATATATATTTGTAATATATTATATATCTATTATCAGAAACCATAGACTCTTAATACTTGATATCCTCGATGCATGATTTATATATATATATATATATATATATATATATATATATATATATTAAGTCAATGTGAGTCTTCTTATTATTCATATTGTATGAGACTTGCGGTACTTTAATATATATTATTAACGTAATATAATATTATATATATATATATATATATATATATATATCGGGGAGGCTCTAAAAGCGAACCTTAAAAAGAAAACCAAAGACTAACTGTGGTCGTTTTGGTGTCTATGACGACAGTTACCTGCACTAAATCGCCAAAAAGACTACATGGCTATGACGACAGATTGAACTGTCATGCCATAGACACCAAAAGACGACATTAAATCTTTGGTTCGCTCTTTAAGGTTAAGCTTTAGAGTTTGATATATATATATATATATATATATATAATATTCTTAATTATTTTATAATTAAAATAAAAGTTTATTTTAATCTTGAAATAAAAAGTTTTATTTTAATTTTAAAATTGAATTTAATGCTAACTAATTAGAGTTGGAATTGGATTCCATGATAACTAATTAGAGTTGAAATTGGATTCCATGTTTCCTTAAATAAAGGAGTTTATTTAGATATGAAATAAGATTTCATATTATTCAAAATAAAGTAGTTTATTTGTGAATAGGAAAGAGAATCCGTATTTCCTTAAATAAATGAGTTTATTTAAATATGGAATAAGATTTCATATTATTCAAAAATAAAGGAGTTTATTTGAGAATAAGAAAGAGAATCTGTGTATCTTTTAAGGAAGGAATTTTTTTACTTGAATTGGATTCCATAATTAATTAAAATAAATGAGTTTATTTTGATTAAAGATTTTGATTAAAATAAATAGTTTATTTTATTCAAAATTGGATAAATTAAAATAAAAGAGGTTTATTTTGATTTAAATTTGGATTAAAATAAAGGAGTTTATTTTGATTCAAAATTAGATTTTATACTAACTAAATTTTCCCATTAAATGATATCAATATATATATATTGAATGTTTATTATTCATGAGATGAATGTTATTTATTGATGCATATGGTGATGTGTATGATAATAAATGAGATTGATTATGGACTATTGACCAATGTGATTGGATTTTATTTTAGTTGGATGCTTGAATGTATGAGTTTTATTAAATGGGGTCTGCAAACCTCATCTTCTCTAATTTTTCTTAATGTAAATTTTATCTCCCTCCTATGTATTTCCCCTTGACTGCTGATCAAGGTTTCTATTTATTTTAAATAGTTTTGTAATAGGAATAATTAGAATTAATTTTGCAGAATTGGAGATCAAGGAACAAGGAGCGCTTGAAGACCCGTTTGTAATGGAGCCCGAGTTTAAATGTAATAGTTATATTTAAATATTAATTCTTGCACCCCTAGGGTTTGACCTTTTGGTTCACTTGGTGGCTCTAGTGAACCAAACTAGAATAACAGTCTATAATCAATCCGGGTAGAATATAGTATTCTATATATGCATGCTTATACAATATATATATATATATATATATATATTATTATTCAAACATGCTTCGCATGTTCATTAATATGACGCGTATTTTATATATATATATGTGCATGCGCGCTAAAAAAGATGAGACAAATTAATAACAAACCCCTCAAATTTTTATATTAAGTTGTAACGTTCAAAGATATTTGGAATATCGAACGTCGCCTTCTAGCATGGTAAAACAATAGAGTATTTGTAAGATCCCAACTTTTATGAATAAAGATTAATTTTCTCTAAATATCATTTTTGAATATTATAGTGTGGATTTGATATAATGTTATAGTTGTGGGTAATATTTATAAATTTTGCAAAATAAGCAAGTTGTTATAAAATATTCGTTTGGTCGGGGAATATTCTTTTTGTCGGGGAATATTCGTACTACGGCACAATCATTGGTGGACCCCACAACAGAATTATTGTCTGATTGAGAAAACGACAAAAATACTTTATGAAAATAACGGCGGATGTGTTATCGTTAAAACTGTTGAACTACCCAAAGAGTAAAAATACGATGTCTACCGTGGTTGCATAGTAGCACACGCGGTGTTGATTATTGATGCTTACGTGAGAAGTCACTCAGCTTATACTCAATTATTATTCACGATAATTCTTTGCATCATATCTCTTATATTATTGATTCAATTATTGTCACAAGATCATCTCATATAATATGTTATATTATTAAATCAATAATTGAGACGACAAGTTATAATATTAATGATTAATAATTGTTGAAAGATTAAATATGTGTTGATTAAAAATAAAATGATTTGTGGTAATATTTATTTAATCCTTGATGTATATAAAGAGTCTATTATGAGACTTTTGTGGTAAGTTTGGTTATTCTATGGGGGCCCATATGTCATCATCTAAGAGTCTCTTTCGACAATAGTAATTACCTTTACCAGACGTCAAACCACTTGTCGTTTCATATTACAGGCATCGAACCAATTGTCGTTTCACATTACAGGCGTCGAACCAATTGTCGTTTCACATTACAGAAGTCAAACAACTCGGTGTTTCACTTTACAGGCGTCAAACCACTTTTCTTTTCACATCACTAGTCGTCAAGCCGCTTGCCTTTTCACATTGCAAGTGCTAAGCTAGACATCTTCTATAAATAGAGGTCTAGTTCTTCATTATTTTTCACAAATTCATTCAAGCTATAGAGAGAGAAAGTATAGAGAGAATAAGAGAGAAAGAAGAAGAGTATTCTATTACTATACTACTGCAGTATTCAATCTCCTACTAATGTAAGGGGTGTTATTTTTTTTGTATTCATGAAGAGAACTTCTGTTATTCTATTCTTTATTATTATGTTGGAATAACCTATCTATGCGAAGTACTACATACATGGTGAAATTCTTCTATTATTCCATTCTTTATTATTATGTTGGAACATCCTGTCTGTGCTTTACGCATGACCTGGTTCCATTATTTATCATTCTGTTGGAACATCCTGTCTGTGCTTTACACATGACCTGGTTCCATTATTTATTATTCTGTTGGAATATCCTGTCATCCATTTCTGTGCCGACCGGTTCCGTTATTTATTATTCATTGGAATAACTCGCCTGTCGCGGTCTATCGCATGCATGGTGATTTTTTTTGTTATTCCATTCTTTATTATACTTAGTTGGTTAAAACTTTGACTTATATACTCCATGAAATTAGTGGAATATCCTTGATATTTAAGCGCTTCATCTAAGATCTTTTCATGGAAATATTCTTCCGAGCATTCTTGAATTTTACACCACAAAGCAATATCATGTTGACAATTTGGACGTTATTGGTTCTTGGATAAATTAATTCTTGAACTTGTTTTATTGAATTCTTATATCATTGTCATCATCCTTATGTTTATATTTTGTTGAAAGTCATCATGTGGCTGTAGTGTATATAGATGGACTTGGTATGATTATGACCGAGGATTATTCACGTAATCATGGCCGTAATGTTACAAATGATGTTGTAAAAATCCTCATTGGCCCGTAGTGCATTGATGGACGATTGTTGGCATGATCATGACCATTAATGAATACACGAATATCCTTGGCAGTGAGTGCGGGTGATTCGATGATGTGGATTATTTATTAAAGTCGAGTCCCAACGATAAAAGTGATGAAAACCTTTTAAATCATAGAAGATAGTAGATTTTATTCTCTACTTGACTCTTCTAATGGATTGCTTGTTCCGGCTGCATTAAACTTGATGTTTGTTATATTTTATCGGTTTAACATTTGTTGAAGGCTAATGATAATTTATTACGCATTATCTTAGTCATAATATTTCTTCTTGGGCTAGTTGAGCTCACCATTTTTCTTTCATTGTTCTCTTCAGAAATGAGAACGTGGCGAGGACTAGTCGGGAACGGTGATGGTCCTAGATGTTTGCATTAGTGGTCCTCACTATTCATAAAAATATTGTGATAATAATTGTAATGAGGACTCCTTTTGAGTTTGTATACTCTCTAGTAGACAATATTTGTATTCAAACTCACGCTTTATCTTTTGTCGTATTGTACATGACAGGTTGTATTATTAAGTTATATTTAAATTACATACCATGTATCCGGCGACTCAAGATGGGTGATGTATACCTATTTTGGGGCGTCACAAGCTTGTATCAAAGCTTAGGATATGATCCCCAGCTAAGATGTGAGAATAGAACTAGGAGGGAGAGACAGGGAATTCTTTCGCTAGTATGACCTACCTAAGTTTATTTGGTATGTAATTGGTCGGTCAGAATAATATGTTACATGTCAATTAACTTTTGTTTTGTTGCAGTATCTGAAAATGACATCCGAGAATGTTAAGAATAGCAATGGAGCACAGGCGACCGTTGATTCACTACATATCAATAATCAGGATAATGTGCATCAGGAAGGCGACAATCCTCATGCAAACAACAACACTGACCAAATGATGAATGATGGAATGTTCAGAGGCTTTATGAAATTCATGCAACAGCAGGCGAGAGCGGCTCCTGTCCAAAACGTAGGTGGAAATACTGGAAACTCTCGGACGGTCACCGCTAAACAGTTCAAGGAGCTGGGACAATAGGAGTTTATTGGAGAGCCAAAACCACTTAAGGCGGAAGCATGGATAAAGCAAATCACCAAGATATTTGATGTCTTGGGATGCTCCGAGGAGCAAAAGGTCTCCTTTGATGCCTTTATATTGCGAGGAGAGGCAGATTACTGGTGGGAATCGGTAAAGCGTACTCAACCTGCCTCATTGAAAATGTCTTAGGAGAAGTTCCAAGAACTATTCAACGACAAGTACTTTCCCGAAAGTATTCGTCACATGAAGGAGGTGGAGTTTGTAAGACCCCAACTTTTATAAATAAAGATGAATTTTCTATAAATATTATTTTTGAATATTATGGAGTAAATTTGATATAATGTTATAGTTGTGGGTAATATTTATAAATTTTGTAAAGTAAGCAAGTTGTTATAAATATTCGTTTGGTCTGGGAATATTCTTTTTATCGGGGAATATTCGTACGACAGCACAATCATTGGTGGACCCCACAACGGAATTATTGTCGGATTGAGAAACGACAAAAATACGTTATGAAAATAACGGCGGAGGTGTTACCGTTAAAACTGTTGAACTACCCGGTAGTAAAAATACAGTAATACGCTTAGTTGGATAGTAGCACACGGTATTGATTATTGATGCTTACGTGAGAAGTCACTCAACTATACTCAATTATTGTCACAGTATCATCTGTATAATATATTATATTATTAAATCAATAATTGAGACGACAAGTTATAAATGATTAATAATTGTTGAAAGATTAAATATGTGTTGATTAAAAATAAAATGATTTGTGGTAATATTTATTCAATGCTTAATGTATATAAAGAGTCTATTATGAGACGTTTGTGGTAAGTTTGGTTATTTTATGGGGGGCCCATATGTCATCATCTAAGAGTCTCTTCGTCAATAGTAATTACCTTCGTCAATAGTAATTACCTTCGTCAATAGTAATTACCTTCATCAATAGTAATTACCTTCGTCAATAGTAATTACCTTCGTCAATAGTAATTACCTTAACCAGACGTCAAACCACTTGCCGATTCATATTACAGGAGTCGAACCAATTGTCGTTTCACATTACAAGGGCGAAACCACTTTTTTTTTCACATCACGGGTTATCAAGCCACTTGCCTTTTCACATTTCAAGTGCTAAGCTAGAAATCTTCTATAAATAGAGGCCTAGTGCTTCATTATTTTCACTTAATTCATTCAAGCTATATAGAGAAAAGTACATAGAGAATAAGAGAGAAAGAAGAAGAGTATTCATTACTACACTCTGCGAGATTCAATCTCCTACTAATGTAAGGGGTGTTATTCTTTCTTATTCATGAAGAGAACTGCATTGTTATTCCATTGCTTATTATTACATTGGAATAACTTTGTATACGCTGGTCTACCCTATACTTGGTGACATTATTACATTGGAACATCCTGTTTATGTGTTTTACACGGACTGGTTCCGTCTTTATTATTATTCTGCTGGAACATCCTCATCTGCATGTGTTTTACACCCACTGGTTCCGCTCTTATTATTATTACGTTAGAACATCCTCGTCTCGTGTGTTTTACAGGACTTGGTTCCGCTTTATTGTTATTCTGCTGGAACATCATGTTCGTGTGTTTTTACACCCACTGGTTAAAATCTTTATTATTCTTTGGAACATCCACAGCGGTTGCAAATTTTGCCCGACTTTGGTTCCGTTATTATTATCTTTGTTGGAATAACTTTGTTTATGCAAGCAATCGTATGCATGGTGATTTCTTTTGTTATTCCATTCTTTATTATACTCGAGTTGGTTAAAGTTTTGACTTCTATACTCCATGAAATTAGTAGAATATCCTTGATATTTGCTCTTCATCCAAATATCTTTTCATGAAAAATTCTTCCGATCATTCTTGAATTTTACTCTACAAAGCAGTATCATGTTGACAATTTGGACATTATTAGTTCCTGGATAAATTAATTCTTGAACTTGTTTTATTGAATTCTTATATCATTGTCATCATCCTCATATTTATATTTTTGAAAGTCATCTGTGGCTCAGTGCATAGATGAACTTGGTATGATTATGACCGAGAGATTATTCTTGTAATCATGACCGTAATGTTACAAATGATGTGGTAAAAATCCTCATTGGCCCGTAGTGCATTGATGGACAGTTGTTGGCATGATCATGACCATTAATGAATACACAAATATTCTTGGCCCGTAGTGCATGGATAATTGTGGTCGTGATACTAAAGAATATCCTTGGCCGTAGTGCAAGGGTGATTCGATGATGTGGAATATTTATTAAGCTGAGTCTCAGCTATAACAGTGATGAAAAACTATTTAAATCATAAAAGATAGTAAATTTTATTTTCTACTTGACTCTTTTAATGGATTGCTTGTTCCGCTGCAGTTAAACTTGATGTTTATTATATTTTATCAGTTTAACACTGTTGAAGGCTAATGATAATTTATTCTGAATTTATCTTAGTCATAATATTTCTTACTGGGCTAGTTGAGCTCACCATTTCTTTCACTGTTCTCTTCAGGAAATGAGAATATAGCTGGGACGAGTCGGGGAACGGAGTAATGGTCCAGAGGATAGCATTAGTAGTCCTCAATATTCTGTGAAATAGTGTGATAATAATTGTAATGAGGACTCCTTTTGAGTTTGCATAATCTCTAGTAGACAATATTTGTATTCAAACTCACAGTTTATGTTTTGTCATATTGTACACGATAGTTGTATTAGTAAGTTGTATTTGAATTCTGTACCATGTATCTGGCGACCCAAGATGGGTGATGTATATCTAATTTTGGGGGCGTCACAGAAATCATCAAGTTGGAACAGAATAATATGACCGTGTCGCAGTTATCCCGGTTATCCCGATTTGCGTCCCACTTAGTGGATAATGAAGAGAGAATGACGCGGATGTTTTTAAGAGGTTTGAAGCCAGAGATACGTCAATATCTTATTTCTCATAAACTGTATTTGTATTCAGATGTTGTAAATAGGGCTCAGTTAGTGGAGAGCGATAACGAGTCAACGCAACCAAAAGAGAGCAGTCGGCAAAATGATAATACCAGTGAGAGTAGTCATCGAAGCAGTGACAACAAGCGTGGAGGGAATCAACATGCCAGAAATGGTAACTACTTCGGTGGTAATCAGGGCCAAAATAATAAGAATGGACATTTCAAGAAGAGGAGATTTAACAATGATGGAAAGACGTCAGCACCAGCACCTGTTGTTAAGGAAGGAGAATGACCACTTATCATATGCTTCAAATGCGGAGGGGAAGGACACATCGGTCCAAAGCTGCGATGCCGATCCCAAAGCATGTTATAATTATGGAAGAGAAGGTCATTTAGCTTGATTTTGTCGTTCACCAAGACAAATTCAATAGGATGGAGGCACCAAAGGTCATCTAGAAAAGTCAAAGCCGTGTAGTGCAACGGAGAGCGTTGTTGTGACCTCCCGTAGCAAGGAACCCGAATGAGGTCATCACGGGTAAGCTTATCATAAACTCTAGCGAAGTCTATACTTTATTTGATATCGGTTCTACCCATTCTTTTATTTCTCCTACTTGCGCTCAACGATTAAATTTGACTCCGGAGAAATTAGACTTTGACTTATCTGTGGAAACTCCATTGGGAGAAATCTTTATTGAAAGTAGGATGCACACAAGCCAATCATGTTTGATGATAAAGCATATACTTTGTAACAATCTTATTCATTTATTAATAAAAAGTATTAATTTATTAAAGGCTTTTAATTATCTACATGATGCTGTTTTATAATATGTGATAAACCCATAGTTTTAAGCAATGCTTTTAGAATAATGATGATAATCATTCTAATGAGATCTAAATTCTTAGAAAGCTTAAAACTAAAATAGTTCCCAATCATTGGATTACTAAATTGGGGATTAGTGAATCCGGATAGATTGGTACATACGTTGCTTGCTCATTGGATGAGGATGATTGATCTCATGATCATTTGTGTGGAGACACTAAAGCAAGTATGTAGGTGCTTATTAGAGAATAAGTTCATTGAGCGTTGGCTCGCTAAGGAATACCTAATGGAGTTTTACTTGCCTGTCAATAGGAATTCTGTAGTGATAGTTGTCTGAAGTGCTCCTTGGACTTGAGATCATCATAGTATCTTGTGTATGATGAGTTATACTTTGACTTATTCCTTAAGACCCTTAGAGTATATCAAAGGGTATGCTTGGGTATAATAAGTTGTATACATGGAGATAATGTATGATCAATAAAGAATCTACCACTTCTATTAAAAGAAGAGAAATGTCCTATGTGATTCGATAAATGACAACCCAAAGAGTCCTTGGCGAAAGCGTAATGAAATTAGAAAGGAGTTTCTAATTTGCATTATTTGGAATTGTGCATTTAAGAGTCGAAATACATATAATTAAATAAAATAAGACTTGATAGTAATTCCATGTCTTATATTTAATTGGGACATTGTATGGTGGAAGGATTGAATTGTCTGCAGTAACTATTTACTCAAAGGTTCTTTTATGATTAATGTTGAAATCTATATTATCCGGAAAGTCGTTGATCATTAGGGAGGCTTATCCCTATTGTAGAATAAATATTATTTATTTAAATAAATTAATTATTTAATTTATTTATTTAAATAAGATTAGAATTGTTCTAATTGATTTATTCACAACCTGTTTAATATGGAGAACCTAAAGGGTCACACCATAAAAGGAAGAATAATTATTTAAGAAGTTAATGGCATAATCGTAATAATATATTAAAGTATATTTAATTTAATCTATGGTGATAGAATAAATTAAATAGCTTAATATTTATTATTTAATATTTTAAAATATTAAATATAAATTAATAAGAGGAGTCTTATTAATATTATTACAATTATTATTATTTTAATTTCTAAAAGAGTTTAGGAATTAATTTAATATAAGTACTCTCATTTATTCCTAATAGGATTAGGAGGTTAAATTAATTAAAAGAGTTTAATTAATTATCCCTAATAAGATAAGGGAGCTTAATTAATTAAAGAATTTTAATTAATTAAAATAAAACCCAATTCCTTAATTGTTAAGGAGGGTTGCCCACATCTATAAATAAGAGGAGTCTTATTATGGGTGTAAGGGAGTTGTTGACTTTTACAACATACGTAATAATTCCAATAGTTGGGAGAGTACGTTCTTTTCTATAAAGATAGAAAACTAGGGTTTGAGCCAAATACCCCTTCTTCTTGAAAACTCTTTTTCCTTGGTGGATCACCTCTCGAGGCCAAACACTTGGGTGGCTAACGTTGATCAAAGGAAGGAACCAAACCCGGTGAATTCAAGTTGAACGCGAAAGGATTTGGAGGTGAACTTGTACCTGAGGAAGCTCGATCTTCAAGGGTATGATTTTATTCTTTATCTTTTCGTTTAATTAATAATTGTGCATAAAGGGTGATCCGGGTATATGGTTTGTAAAATTTTAAAACTCTGATTTTCATACGTTTCCGCTTATTTTTGCAATTTGATTGCGTTCATGAATATTACAAACCTAACAGTGGTATCAGAGCCAAACCTTTATGCAAATTATTAATTGTTTAATTTGATATGTATATTGATATGTGTTTAGAATAATTTAATTGGGCATAATTTTTTTGTATAAAATTTATTAAAAAAATAAAATAAAAATAAAAATAAAAATAAATCGCGGAACATTTTTTTTGTTTTGTGTGATTTCGGAAATTTAAATTACTATGTCATTTGAATCATTTTTGCTTGGTATGGATTATATATATATATATATATATATATATATATATATATATATATATATATATATATATATTTATTAATCATCAATGAAACCATAATAAATTTTCGATGCTTGTGAGATATGGTTTTGTCGATTGATCATAGCAAGGCTTATTACCGGACATATATATATATATATATATATATATATATATATATAATATTCTTAATAATTTTATAATTAAAATAAAAGTTTATTTTAATTTCAAAATAAAGGTTTATTTTAATATTAAAATAAAAGAGTTTATTTTAATTTTAAAATTGAATTTTATGCTAACTAATTAGAGTTGAAATTGGATTCCATGATAACTAATTGGAGTTGAAATTGGATTTTATTTTTCTAAAATAAAGGAGTTTATTTGTGAATAGGGAAGTAAATCCATCTTTCCTTAAATAAATGAGTTTGTTTAGATATGAAATAAGATTTCATATTATTCAAAATAAAAGAGTTTATTTGTGAATAGGAAAGAGAATCCATCTTTCCTTAAATAAAGGAGTTTATTTAAATATGAAATAAGATTTCATATTATTCAAAATAAAGGAGTTTATTTGTGAATAGGAAAAGAATTAAATGTTTCCTTTAATAATTTTTTTACATGGAATTGGATTCCATAATTAATTAAAATAAAGGAGTTTATTTTGATTAAAGATTTTGATTAAAATAAAATAGTTTATTTTATTTAAAATTGGATAAATTAAAATAAAATAGTTTTATTTTGATTTAAATTTGGATTAAAATAAAGGAGTTTATTTTGATTCAAAAATTAGATTTTATACTAACTAAAGTTGCCCATTAAATGATATCAATATATATATTAAATGTTTATTATTCATGAGATGAATGTTATTTATTGATGCATATGATGATGTGTATGATAATAAATGAGATTGATTATGGACTATTGACCAATGTGATTGGATTTTATTTTAGTTGGATGCATGAATGTATGAGTTTTATTAAATGGGGTCTGCGTACCTTGTCTTCTCTAATTTTTTCTTAATGTAAATTCTATCTCCCTCCTATGTACTTCCCCTTGACTGCTGATCAAGGTTTCTATTTATTTTAAATAGTTTTGTAATAGGAATAGTTAGAATTAATTTTGAAAAATTGGAGATCAAAAAAGAGGAGCGCTTGAAGACCCGTTTGTAATGAAGCCCGGTTTAAATGTAATAGTTATATTTAAATATTATTTCTTGCACCCCTAGGGTTTGACCTTTTGGTTCACTTGGTGGCTCTAGTGAACCAAACTAGAATAAAAGTCCATAATCAATCCAGGTAAAATATTGTATTCTATATGTGCATGCTTATTCTATATATATATTATATATTATGCAAACATGCTTCGCGTGTTAATTAATATAATAGCGTATTTTATATATATATACGCAATATGCGCTAAACAAGATGAGACAAATTAATAACAAACCCCTCAAATTTTATATTAAGTCCTAAGCGTTCAAAGATATTTGGAATATCGAACGTCGCCTTCTAGCATGATAAAATTAATAGAGTATTAAATATTTAATATGAGTTTGTTATGTCACCACAAGGCAAGTATTAAGTATTTAAGATGTTAATTTATCACAATTGATGCTTATAAAGAAAATTGAACAATATTGTTTTGTTGTGTCACCACAAGGATGATATTTTTCTTTTTTGAATATATGGAGTGCTAGGTTGGACTTAACTTGGATAATTTTGATTCGGATGTGCCACCACTTGATCAAAATAATCTAAGAGGCAAAAGAAAAGGAGTTGCATAGTTGATGTAATTGACAAAATTTGTCTACCTATTTACTTATATATAGTTTGTTGTGTCACCACAAGGCTATATACATTTGAAATGGGATCCTTATTCTCACTAGCAAATCTTTAATTAGATTTTGCCGAACTATATAAGTGAGGGTAATATAGTTTGAAAAAAATAGTGGGAGATACCAATTTAAAACAAGACCTAATTTATTTTGGAAATTAATAAAAGAATGTATGTTAAAATGTTGTTAATTACAAATTCATTTACAAAATTTTACAATGTCTTAATTACTATCACTGCGAAGCATATTAGATGCTAAATTAACCAGACCGAATTAGACAGATTGGTTAAGGAACTTGAGAATAGTTCTCATAATTTGAAAAAGCTATCTTATGTCCTTAATATGCCTATCCTCGTAATGGTTGCGCATAATGCCTCGAGGAAGAGATTGCTACTTTTAGAAAGTGGCAAGATGATGCACAGATTGGCTCGATGCATCATGCTCGCATCCATGAGTAACGAGCTTGACTTGAAAGATGAAACTATGGATGCTCTCTACTATATTCCCTGCACATCAAGTAGTTGATGGTGAGGAAAGTAGGGCCGATAGATATCGAGATATCTAAGGAGCTCTTTCGATCTAGAATGGCCAATGGCACTATAAATACGCATAAAAGTTCTTAACATAATCAATTTGATTGATCAATTAGGACAACCTGGTTTTGTCATGGATGGAGAGTTGAGCCAAGATTTGATCTTGCACTCACTCCCGAACTCCTTTCACAATTGTTGTGAATTTTTCATACGAACAAGCTAGATATCAGCTTCGCTGATTTGCTTAACATGTTGAAAAATGTTGAGAGTCACCTTCCAACCAAGAAAGATCAAGTCTTACTGGTAGGGGCCAAAAGATCTTCTGAAAAAGAAGAACGATTCAAAGAAGGTAAATAGAAAGGCATAAACAAAGGATAATAAGAACAAAAGCGTCACGATAGCAAAGGAGTTTGCTTCCACTTGCAATAAGCTTCGACATTTGGAAAGAAAGCGCAAGAAGCATCTTGCGAGAGGCTAACCAAAGAAGCTTAGTGAAGTTTGGTTACAAATACGCTTTTTGTTCATGATTGAAATAAATTTTTCTTTAAGTCAAGGTTCTACTTGGGTATTGGATACCGACTTTGGTTATCATAAATATAGATTTATGAAGGGACCAAGCGTAAGTAGAAAGTTAAACAAAGATAAGTAATCCTATGTGGAAAATGAAGCAAAGGTTCTTTGCATTAGCTATAGAAACTTATAGTTTAGCATCGCCTACTGCAAATCTATTAAGTCAATAAGTTGTTATTGTATTCCAATTCTTGTTAGAAACATTATTTCCATTTTATTGTTGACAATTAAATCTTTGGTATTATAATTAAGAACAATTGTTGTTCTATTTATAATAATAATGTTTTGTATAGAATGGAATATTACTTAATAAATTTTGTATACTTGACTTACGTGAAAAAATATATTTTGCAAATTGAACAAACTAGTATAAGAAAAGGAGATGATCATTCAAAGAGTTGAATGTGTGTATTTGCTGAAATACAAGTGTGAATTATTTGAAAGGTTCAAAGAATTCAAAAGTGAAACAAATTGGCAAAGTATTAAGATTCTTTGATCGGATCAAGGAAGGAATACTTGTGCAATAAGTTTCTAGATCATCTCAAATGGTTTTCTCATAATGGACGCCTCTCGATACATAATAATTGATTGATGTATCTGAAAGGAAAAATCATACCTTGTTGAACATGGTACGGTCCAAAATGATTTTACCGACATTCCAGTATCCTTCTAGGATCATGTCCTAGAAATGGCTGCATATCTACGAAAAGGTAACCTCAAAATCCAAATTTTGAAGACTCCATAAAAGTTATGGATGGGAGGATTCCTAATCTTAAGTATGTTAAGATAAGGGTTTGTCCAACTTATGTGAAAAGGTTTCAAGGATAAGCTTGGGACAAGATTTGACATGTCTGATTTGTGGGACATCCTAAAGTAAGTTTAGGGTATATGTTCTATAATTCTACTTAGCAAAAGGTGTTTGTTACGAACACACGCGCCTTTCTAAGATAAAGGTGTTTATCATTAAAAGGGGCTAGTGGAAGGATAATAGATCTTGAAGAGTTCAAGAACCACAAAATACTATAAGTCAAATAAGAAGAACACGTAGATAGACCTATTATACCACAATTGAATCGTAAATGCGAATAGTACCGAAGATACACGGGAGGTATGGATTCATCATAGATGATGATGATGAGGTACACATCATAGAAGATGATGATCCGATTACATCGATGAGGTAAGTGTTGTGAACACTTTCGAGAAATGGATTGAAGCAAGTTTCTCAAATATGGAACATTCGTTTTGATGAGGCAATCAAAAGAGTTTGATTTTATCAAAAATAAGAATGAACCTAGTGTGTACAAAAGGGTCAGTGGGAGCATCATGACATTCCTAGTACTATATGTTGATATACTACAGATACGGAATGACATGCCAATGCTAGAATCAGTAAAGATAAAGTTGTCTAAACATTCCTCCATGAATGATTTGGAAGAGTATCTTAATTGGGGATATAAATCTATATAGTTAGATTTAAGAGGATGCTCGACTTAACCCAAGAAACGTATATTCATTTGATGCTAAAGTCGTTTAGCATGGCAAACTCCAAGAGATGTCTCATGTAGATGAGCTATGGAGTGTATCTCTCTTAATAGTCCCCACAGACTCCTGAAAAGAGAGGTCGCATGAGTGACTATCATGTATGCAATGAAATATCTGAGAGACACGATGTTGATCACCATATTCGGAGAAGTTCACTATGAGTCGGTGAAAACATCTTAAAGTGCTTAACCCAAGCACTAAGGATGTGATCATATTCATGGTGGGTCTAAATTAAAACTAGAGGGCTTAACAGACTCAAGTTTTTTAGATGCACCAAGATGACGAAAAAATCCACTTTAAGGTAAAGTGTTATCTTGAGCAGATGGTGCGATGAATTGGAAAGGTTCCAAACAAAGAAAGAATTCTTTGGTTTAGTCATAAAGACAAAGTATATAGCTATAAATGAAGTCTGCAAGTTGATTGTTTGGATTAAAAGTTCATTCTGAACTAGGAATAGTTCCTAAGTCTCATCTTGGATCTAAACATGTGTTGTGGCACTTTCATTTGATTATTAGAATCATTGAAAGATGGGAAATCACTATAGAGATAGTGGACTCTCATGAACAACATTACATATCCATTAACTAAAGCTTATCCAACAATGAGGATAATCGTCACTTAGAGAAGAAGAGTATAAGATACCATGACGATTGGCTTTAGTGCAAGTGGGAGATTGAAAGTAGTATGCACACAAGCCAATCATGTTTGATGATAAAGCATATACTTTGTAACAATCTTATTCATTTATTAATAAAAAGTATTAATTTATTAAAGGCTTTTAATTATCTACATGATCTTTGTTTTTATAATATGTGATAAACCCATAGTTTTAAGCAATGCTTTTAGAATAATGATGATGATCATTCTAATGAGATCTAAATTCTTAGAAAGCTTAAAACTAAAATAGTTCCCAATCATTGGATTACTAAATTGGGGATTAGTGAATCCGGATAGATTGGTACATACGTTGCTTGCTCATTGGATGAGGATGATTGATCTCATGATCATTTGTGTGGAGACACTAAAACAAGTATGAAAGTGCTTATTAGAGAATAAGTTCACTGAACGTGGCTCGCTAAGGAATACCTAATGGAGTTTTACTTGCCTGTCAATAGGAATTCCTGTAGTGATAGTAGTCTGAGTGCTCCTTGGACTTGAGATCATCATAGTATCTTGTGTATGATGAGTTATACTTTGACTTATTCCTTAAGACCCTTAGGGTATATCAAAGGGTATGCTTGGGTATAATAAGTTGTACATGGAGATAATGTATGATCAATAAAGAATCTACCACTTATTAAAAGAAGAGAATGTCCTATGTGATTCGATAAATGACAACCCAATGAGTCCTTGGCGGCGGAATGAAATTAGAAAGGAGTTTCTAATTTGCATTATTTGGAATTGTGCATTTAAGAGTCGAAATACATATAATTAAATAAAATAAGACTTGACAATAATTCCATGTCTTATATTTAATTGGGACATTGTATGGTGGAAGGATTGAATTGATGCAGTAACTATTTACTCAAAGGTTCTTTTATGATTAATGTTGAAATCTATATTATCCGGAAAGTCGTTGATCGCTGGGGAGAGCTTATCCTATTGTAGAATAAATATTATTTATTTAAATAAATTAATTGTTTAATTTATTTATTTAAATAAGATTAGAATTGTTCTAATTGATTTATTCACAACCCGTTTAATATGGAGAACCTAAAGGGTCACACCATAAAAAGGAAGAATAATTATTTAAGAAGTTAATGGCATAATCATAATAATATATTAAGTATATTTAATTTAATCTATGGTGATAGAATAAATTAAATAGCTTAATATTATTATTTAATATTTTAGAAATATTAAATATAAATTAATAAGAGGAGTCTTATTAATATTATTACAATTATTATTATTTTAATTTCTAAAAGAATTTAGGAATTAATTTAATATAAGTACTCTCATTTATTCCTAATAGGATTAGGAGGTTAAATTAATTAAAAGAGTTTAATTAATTATCCCTAATAAGATAAGGAAGCTTAATTAATTAAATGATTTTAATTAATTAAAATAAAACTCAATTCCTTAATTGTTAAGGAGGGTTGCCCACATCTATAAATAAGAGGAGTCTTATTATGGGTGTAAGGGAGTTGTTGACTTTTACAACATACGTAATAATTCCAATAGTTGGGAGAGTACGTTCTTTTCTATAAAGATAGAAAACTAGGGTTTGAGCCAAATACTCCTTCTTCTTGAAAATTCTTTTTCCTTGGTGGATCACCTCTAGAGGCCAAACACTTGGGTGGCTAACGTTGATCAAAGGAAGGAACCAAACCCGGTGAATTCAAGTTGAACGCGAAAGGATTTGGAGGTGAACTTGTACCTGAGGAAGCTCGATCTTCAAGGGTATGATTTTATTCTTTATC
Organism: Panax quinquefolius; assembly: GCA_020205615.1. Taxonomy (NCBI): domain Eukaryota; kingdom Viridiplantae; phylum Streptophyta; class Magnoliopsida; order Apiales; family Araliaceae; genus Panax; species Panax quinquefolius. Next base: position 19,824,470 of record CM035165.1, read on the forward strand.
TTTTCGTTTAATTAATAATTGTGCATAAAGGGTGATCCGGGTATATGGTTTGTAAAATTTTAAAACTCTAATTTTCACACGTTTTCGCTTATTTTTGCAATTTGATTGCGTTCATGAATATTACAAACCTAACATTTATTACATCCACTGTTTATAGGTCTTGTTTGGTTCAAATCGGTACCCTCACATTACCTATCGATCTTATTTCATTGAAAATACTTGAATTTGATGTGATTATAGGGATTGATTGGTTAACTACTTATCATGCTAAAATTGATTGTTTTCGTAAGGTTGTTAGTTTTCATATTCTTAATCAACCTATTATGCGAATTCAAGCGACAAAACCATTAAAATTAATCACGATCATTTCAAGCCATAAAGCTATTCGTTTATTGAAAAACGGATGTCAAGCTTTCTTAGCTCATGTCACAGATCTAAACAAAAATACGTTAGCTTTGAATGATATTTCTGTTGTTAATAAATTTCCTGACGTATTCCCCGCAGAACTTCCCGCCTACCCCAGGCGTGAAATTGAATTTTGTATCGACCTTGAACCCTTGTGACAAAACCCATTTCCAAAGCCCCATATCGAATGGCTCTATTGAACTTCGTGAGTTAAAGACCCATCGCAGGAATTGTTAGACATCGACTTTATTCGTCCTAGTACTTCTCCTTGGGGTGCTCCTGTTCTATTCGTGAAGAAGAAAGATGGGAGTATGCGACTTTGTATTGATTATCGGGAGTTGAATCATGTCACCATCAAAAATAGGTACCCATTACCACGTATTGATGACCTGTTTGACCAGTTGCAAGGAGCCAAATTCTTTTCAAAGATTAATCTTCGTTCCGGATATCACCAATTGAAGATTAGAACCGATGACATTCCAAAGACGACTTTCAGAACTCGGTACGGGCATTATAAATTCCTAGTCATGTCCTTTGGATTGACTAATGCTCATACTGCCTTCATGGATATGATGAATCGAGTATTCAAGGAATATTTGGATCACTTTGTGGTCGTCTTTATTGGTGACATCCTTATTTATTCCAAAAGCCGTGAAGATCATGAGCAACACTTGAGGCTGACACTCAAAAAGCTTCATGAATACAAGCTTTATGCCAAGTTGAAGAAATGAGAGTTCTGGCTTGAGGAAGTAGCATTCCTTGGGCACGTAGTATCAAGTTATGGAATATTTGTTGACCCGACAAAGATTGAAGCAATTCAAAGCTGGGAGCAACCTAAATCAGTGATCGAAGTATGTAGCTTTCTCGGCTTAGCTGGTTATTATCGGAGGTTCGTGGAAGGATTTTCTCGAATTGCTACTCCATTAACTCAGCTGACTCGGAAAGATACAAAGTTCGGTTGGAGCGAAGAATGTGAGAAGAGTTTTCAAGAACTCAAGAGGAGACTCATTTCAGCACCTATTCTGACAATACCATCTAGCTCGGAGGGATTTGTCATCTCTGATGATGCTTGGGCAAGGGGTTGGGATGTGTTCTCATGCAACATGGGAAAGTCATAGCCTATGCCTCGCGACAACTCAAAGAATATAAGAGGAATTATCCTACTCATGATCTAGAGTTGGCAGCTGTTGTCTTTGCACTTAAAATTTGGAGGCATTACTTGTATGGGGAGAAAGTGGAGATCTTTACGGATCATAAAAGCCGCAAATATTTCTTCACTCAAAAGGAACTCAACATGTGACAACGACGTTGGCTTGAACTATTGAAAGATTATGATCATACCATCCAATACTATCCTGAAAAAACGAATGTGGTAGCTGACGCATTGAGTAGAAGATCATATGCAAGTACGAGTGCGGTATTGTCAACGCAAAGGCCCATTTTTTGTGACTTGCAAAGGATGGAGATAGAGTTAAAGACACCAGGGACCCATGTGATGATGGTGAATATACGAGTAGAACTAACTTTAATCGATAAATTTAAAGCTGCTCAAGCTATAGACCTGGAGCTGATGCGTATGAAGAAGAAAGTGCAAGAAGGTGTTATGCCGGAAGCAAGAATCGATGAAGAAGGAATACTTCGAGTCAACTCCAGACTTTGTGTTCCTAACGACCTTGATTTAAAGTATAAAATCATGATGGAGGCGCACAACACACCGCTTGCAATCCATCCTGGGAGTACCAAAATGTATCATGATCTTCGTCATACATTTTGGTGGAGCAATATGAAGAGAGATAGCGCTGTTTATCTCAAGGTGTCTAACTTGTCAACGAGTTAAAGCGGAGCATCAAGTACCAAAAGGTCCATTGCAACCACTTGAAATTCCAGAATGGAAGTGGGAGCACATTACCATGGATTTCATTACCGGTCTTCCTAAGGTTTCTCAAGGCATATATGTGATTTGGGTCATTGTTGATAGATTGACCATGCCTGCTCATTTCTTATCAATACGAGAAACTTATACACTTGAACATTTTGCTCGTATGTACATAAACGAGATTGTAAGATTGCATGGTATGCCGGTATCCATAGTTTCTGATCGAGACCCAAGATTCACTTCACGATTTTGGGTTAGTTTGCAAAAAGCTATGGGCACAGACTTACGATTTAGCTCGGCATATCATCCTTAGACGGACGGATAGTCAGAAAGGACTATTCAAACTCTTGAAGATCTATTAAGACTCTGTGTCCTTGATTTCAAGGGAAGTTGGGACAAGTTCTTACCATTGGTGGAGTTTTCCTACAACAACAGTTATCAAGCAAGTATTGGCATGGCTCCATTCGAAGCGTTGTATGGAAGAAAGTGTCGTTCTCCAGTATGCTGGGATGAGGTGGGTGAAGCAATGTTGTTGGGACCCGAGTTGGTAGGTATGACTACGGAAAAGATTCAAATGATCCGGCAACGTATAAAAACCTCACAAGATTGACAAAAGAGTTATGCTGATCTTCATCGAAAGGATGTGGAATTCGATATAGGAGATCATGTGTTGTTACGTGTTGCTCCATGGAAAGGAGTTATGAGATTTGGAAAGAGATGAAAGCTCAATCCTCGATTCATCGGTCCATTTTTAATCCTCGATCGAGTAGGAACTGTGGCCTATAGACTCGCTTTACCGCCAAGTATGTCTCGTGTTCATAACGTTTTTCACATATCCATATTACGTAAATATGTGGAAGACCTGAACCACATTATTGAGTTAGAACCGGACGAAATAGCGGAAGATTTGACGTATGAAGAGGTTCCTGTTCAAATCTTGGATAAGAAGAAACATATTATACGCTCCAAGGTTATACCTCAAGTCAAAGTTTTTTGGAGAAACCATAATGTTGAGGAAATGACTTGAGAGTTAGAATCTGAAATGAAATCAAGGTATCCTTACCTCTTCGACATACCAGGTACGTACCCTAATTTCGAGGGCAAAATTTCATAAGAAGGGGAGGTTGTAAGACCCCAACTTTTATGAATAAAGATTAATTTTCTCTAAATATCATTTTTGAATATTATAGTGTGGATTTGATATAATGTTATAGTTGTGGGTAATATTTATAAATTTTGCAAAGTAAGCAAGTTGTTATAAAATATTCGTTTGGTCGGGGAATATTCTTTTTGTCGGGGAATATTCGTACGAATGCACAATCATTGGTGGACCCCACAACAGAATTATTGTCGGATTGAGAAAACGACAAAAATATTTTATGAAAATAACGGCGGATGTGTTATCGTTAAAACTGTTGAACTACCCGGTAGTAAAAATACAGTAATACGCGTGGTTGCATAGTAGCACATGATGTTGATTATTGATGCTTATGTGAGAAGTCACTCATTATACTCAATTATTGCTACAGTAATTGCTGCATCATATCTCTTATATTATTGATTCAATTATTGTCACAGTATCATCTGTATAATATGTTATATTATTAAATCAATAATTGAGACGACAAGTTAGAAATGATTAATAATTGTTGAAAGATTAAATATGTGTTGATTAAAAATAAAATGATTTGTGGTAATATTTATTTAATCCTTGATGTATATAAAGAGTATATTATGAGACGTTTGTGGTAAGTTTGGTTATTCTATGGGGGCAAATATGTCATCATCTAAGAGTCTCTTTCGCCAATAATAATTACCTTTACCAGACGTCAAACCACTTGTCGTTTCATATTACAGGCGTTGAACCAATTGTCGTTTCACATTACAAGCGTCAAAACACTTGGTGTTTCACATTACAGGCGTCAAACCACTTGGTGTTTCACATTACAGGCGTCAAACCACTTTTCTTTTCACATCACATCACAAATCGCTTTTGCCTTTTTCACATTGCAAGTGCTAAGCTAGAAATCTTCTATAAATAGAGGCCTAGTTCTTCATTATTTTTCACGAATTCATTCAAGCTATAGAGAGAGAAAGTATAGAGAGAATAAGAGAGAAAGAAGAAGAGTATTCTATTACTATACTACTGCAGTATTCAATCTCCTATTAATGTAAGGGGTGTTATTTCATTTGTATTCATGAAGAGAACTTCTGTTATTCTATTCTTTATTATTATGTTGGAATAACCTGTCTATGCGAAGTACTGCATATATGGTGAAATTCTTCTATTATTCCATTCTTTATTATTATGTTGGAACATCCTGTCTGTGCTTTACGCATGACCTGATTCCATTATTTATTATTTTGTTGGAATATCCTCATGCTCATAAGTTTTACACCGGATCGGTTCCGTTATTTATTATTCATTGGAATAACTCATGCAAGTGTCTTGATCTCTATCGCATGTATGGTGATTTCTTTTGTTATTCCATTCTTTATTATACTTAGTTGGTTAAAACTTTGACTTCTATACTCCATGAAATTAGTGGAATATCCTTGATATTTGTGCTGCATCCAGTATCTTTTCATGGAAATATTCTTCTGAGCATTCTTGAATTTTACACCACAAAGCAGTATCATGTTAAGAATTTGGACGTTATTGGTTCTTTGATAAATTAATTCTTGAACTTGTTTTATTGAATTCTTATATCATTGTTGTGACGCCCCCAAAATAGGTATACACAACACCCATTCTGAGTCGCCAAATACATGGTACAAAAAGCAAACTACAACTTCAATAATACAAATGTCGTGTGAAATACGACAATATATACTGTTAGTTTAAATATAATATTGTCTTCTAGACAATATCCACATGCAAATAAATCCCCATCATAATTATTGATTCATTATTTTACAAAAATGGTGAGGACTACTAAACAACTCTCTCTAGAACCTTCATTCCATACCCCGACTAGTACTCGCTACATTCTCGCCTCCCGAGAAGAAAAAATGGAACAACAAGGAAAAGGGTGAGCTCAACTAGCCCAAGAAAGAATATTATGACTAAGATAATATACAACAAATTATCGTTAGTCTTCAACAGGAAAAATCGATGAGAATACAATAGACAACAAGTTTCGAGATCAATATTCGCAAGATGAAATAATAATTCATAGAAGAGTTACGTAGAGAATGAAATCTACTATAATCTATGAATTTAATAATCCATCATCAATATTTTATCCTCGTAACATCAATCAATATACATCCGAATCAAATATTCATCTTTGCACTACAAAGGCCAAAGATATTCATCATTAATCATGTTCATTTAAACACTGCTCATCTTTGCACTTCTGAGCCAAAGATATTAATCAATCGGTCATGTTCATCTCAACACTGCTCATCTTTGCACTACAAAGCCAAAGATATTCTTCAGAAATCATTCATCTTTGCACTACTGGGCCAAAGATATTCAATAATATCATCATTTAAGACCGAGGATGATGAAAATATTTTAAAGAAACGAATCCAAAGTGAAACAAAATGACAAGGATTAAGGATTAAGGATTCGTACTTGGTTTTATCCACGCCCAAAATACCTCAAAAATAATCATAGTGGTGTAAAATTCAAGAATGATCAAAACATGGATACAATCGAGTTAGTATCCGAATAGATATTTTGGACAAAAAGAAGAAATTTTATTTTTCTATGAATAGTGCCAGTATCGTGAATAGTCTCAGATATCGTGAATAGTCTTAATATCGTGAATAGTAACTCAGACACCAAAAGATAGAAATTCCACAAAAACATCTTCACGCTTCATGAATAGTACTCGTGAATAGTAACTCGTGAATAGTAACTCATGAATAGTAACTCGTGAATAGTAACTCATGAATAATAACCCATGAATAGTAACCCCGACATGAAAAAGTTCCAAATTTGATAAAAACTTCAGATCAACATTTCAGCATAATGATATTGAAGAAATAATATCATTACAAAAAAATAATATCCCTTACCTCGAAAGATCAAGACTTACTAAATTGAAACACCTGGATATAGGCTATGACTTGGACTTGCACCGTATAGCAATACTCAAAGTATACTCAAAATACTCACAAGAATACGCCGATAATATAGAGAGAAAACTTGAGTTTACGGTGTGATTTTCAATTCTAACCTAAGCACCTATTTATAGGAAAATGCTTTAGAACACCAAAAAGAAAAATTTAATAAATTAATATATATATATATATATCAAATTCATACGCCAACCTTAGAATTCAGATCCTAGCATTTCCCACATGCCAACCTTCTAGAAAGAAATGATAAAAAACGTTTTTCATAAAATAAATAATTAAAACTTACAAAAATTAATTATTTTGAGACTTGAACTTCAATAATTCATAATAAATAGCCCTTTCATCAGAAAATTCAAATCTCATGAGTTTTTATAGGAAATTCAATTCTCTACAACTTTCCAGAAGAAAGTTTTTCCAAATTCAAATAGAAATTGACCAAAATCCACAAACGAAGCGATTTTACATGTTATAATCAAATTTCAACAATAAATGGGGTCCACCGACATGTTTAACATGTTTTAAACATTTATTGCAACAAAAATACTCTTCCTCCTCAGATACTCATATATCCCACATTCGTTGTAAAAATATCACAGTTAATATATTATTAAAATAATATATTTAAATGAATTATTTTATCGAAAAAGATAAAATATTAATTTTCAACAATTGTCATTTTAAAATTTTCTCCATCTATATCCACATAAAATCAATATTTTCCTCATCATATAAATCAATAATTAATTATTCACAAATAATATTACGAATCACAATATTGACAACCAGGCAGTTCCCAGGAAAGAGGGGGGCTTTCCAATAAGAATTTCTTCTTACTGGCGCGCATATAGGTGACCAAACCTCTCCTTAGACAGAACTTTCTAGACATTGCCAATAATGTTATCTAATAATATTATTCAGATAATATGAATTATTGCTTCGATAATGAAAGATACTGTGTAATGACAATTATTGAAACAACAGCAATATAAAATATCAACGCAGCAATTATTAACTCAATAAAATACTGAACAGTAATTACTGTAACCATTATTGAGTAGTGCCTTCTTACGTAAGAATCAATAATTGGTGCAATACCGAGTGCTACTGTTCAACAACGCGTATTAGTGTGTTTTAACCACCGGGTATTCCAACAGTATTAACGGTAACAACTACGCCGTTATTTAAAAACAACTTATATTTGTCGTTTTCTTCATCCAATCACTTTCCGTTATGGGGCCCACACATGGTCGCGTCAGTAAATTTAATATTCCCAAGCGCATTTAATATTCCACGACCAAACGAATATTCTCCGACGATAATGAATATTTTATAACCACTTGCTTAATTTGAAATATTTGCATATTTAACCCTTAACTATCCACATTAATCAAATCAACCCTTACTATTTCAAAATAATAAATAAAGGAAATTCCTTTTTATTTAAAAAATTTCGGGGTCTTACAATTGTCATCATCCTCATGTTTATATTTTGTTGAAAGTCATATGTGGCCTGTAGTGCATAGATGGACTTGGTATGATTATGACCAGGGATTATTCGCTGTAATCATGACCGTAATGTTACAAATGATGTTGTAAAAATCCTCATTGGCCCGTAGTGCATTGATGGACAGTTGTTGGCATGATCATGACCATTAATGAATACACGAATATCCTTGGCCGTAGTGCAGGGGTGATTCGATGATGTGGATTATTTATTAAGCTGAGTCCTAGCGATAAAAGTGATGAAAAACCTTTTAAATCATAGAAGATAGTAGATTTTATTCTCTACTTGACTCTTCTAATGGATTGCTTGTTCCGCTGCAGTTAAACTTGATGTTTGTTATATTTTATCAGTTTAACACTGTTGAAGGTTAATGATAATTTATTCTGCATTATGTTAGTCATAATATTTCTTACTGGGCTAGTTGAGCTCACCCTTTTGCTTTCATTGTTCTCTTCAGGAAATGAGAACGTAGCAGGGACTAGTTGGGGAACGGAGTGATGGTCCTAGATGTTTGCATTAGTGGTCCTCACTATTCTGTGAAATAGTGTGATAATAATTGTAATGAGGACTCCTTTTGAGTTTTAATACTCTCTAGTAGTCAATATTTGTATTCAAACTCACAGTTTATGTTTTGTCGTATTGTACACGATAGTTGTATTATTAAGTTGTATTTCAATTCTGTACCATGTATCTGGCGACTCAAGATGGGTGATGTATACCTATTTTGGGGGCGTCACGGTATTAAATATTTAATATGAGTTTGTTGTGCACACACAAGGCAAATATTAAATATTTAAGATGTTGTTTTATCACATTTAATGCTTATAAATAGACTGAACAATGCTGTTTTGTTGTGCACACACAAAGACAGTGTTTTTCTTTTGAATATATGGAGTGCTAGGTATGATTTAACTTAGATCATTTTAGTTTGGATGTGCACACACTTGACCATTATGATCTAAGAGGAAAAATACAAGGAGTTGCATTGTGAAGACCCCAAACTCAGGTACTTGAAACCCGAACTCGATTCTTCACGATACCATTTCTATGAGCGGAATAATACTAATAATAATAACAATAATATAAAAATCCAACTTAACTTACATTTATCAGAATCTAATCCTAAGTACACAACCTTTACTACATTCTTTACATGATATATAATACATATCATAATCTTAATACAGTCTAACTATTACAAAAGATACCAATAAACATATACTGTTTTCTTTCCTTTTCACTTGTTCCTGTCTGAAACTTCGGGTTGATCATGCCTAGTTAAAAACATTTAATTTAAAGCAAGAATGAGCATTTGGGTGCCCAGCAAGTAATAACAATTATAAATATAATTAGCTGAAAGAAATAAATGTTTTCTTTGTACATCACTTCTACAACGAATTTATAGTTATGAAGTAAACTGAACCGATAATAATAACATAACAATTTTATCTCAAATTTTTGAAACTACGTATAGACTATATATATAGGGTAGTCGACATACTATGAACATTGTTTTAATTTTAGATAAGGTTAGACAAAAATTCATCTGCAAACTGTCATAACTTACGGGCACGAGGGTGTACATCCCATGGGCCTTGTATTGATCAATACTACATTGCTAGAACGATATTATATATCGTTCATCCTTTGTCCGCCTGAGCGCATAAAAATTTTCCCATGATTGGGATGTTCATACTTAGACTGGAATCCGAACCAAAATAATTTGATTGGATACAAAAAGGTTTTTATCATATTTAAAGACATTTTGAAATTTGTGTCTAGCTGATCAAGTAGCTTAGGCGGCTTATATATATATATATATATATATATATATATATATATATATATATATACAAATATCAACATGTGATTAAATACAATGATTATCCAAGTGGGGACACTTGTATAACCATATATAGAAATTAACGAACACAATATATATCTGAATTATCATATACTAACATGTTGATAAACAATGATAGGATATAGAATATATCACAATAGGGTTAATAATATAGCATAATAATAATATAATTCTGAAACTTCTTACTCATGTCAATTGCATAAAGGAAATGCAAATGTAAGATACTTGCCTGATGCACTGCTTACAGTTCGTAACTTAGTTCTATCTTTATATAACACCTATTAGTAATAAGATCATTTGATCGATTAGAATAACATACTATAACACATAGCACTGCTTATTGCAGTCAGCACATAACCTAATCACATTGTCACATATGTTTCACAACCATTACATCACAAATAAACATATATACAGTCAAAATATCTAAGTCCAGATAAATTTCTAAAACATGTCGGGGTACCGACGGCTTTATCGGGTAATTATCGAGTCTAAGACTCTAACATATAACTTAATATCAGTCATATTATTTTTAAATGACTTATAATAATTTTTAAACATTTATTATCTTTTATCACGCATTTTCAAACACCGGAATCATTATTAAATGATTTAAATATTAAACAATTCTATTATCATTAATATTTAATTAATATTAAAGTATTAATGAAACCATTATCCAAATATTAAAGTTATTTATAATAACTCAAAAAATATTACCCTTAAATAATTTTAAAAAGAATTAAAATCATTTTAAATAATTGTCATTAATATTAAAGTATTAATGTATTACTTATCAAAATATTAAAAGTCCTTAATCATAACTTAAAATATTTTTAATTCATTAATACCCTTATTAAATGATTTTTAAATAAATAAAACCATTTTAAAACTATTTATTTAATATAATCATTAAATAAACTTAATATCATTTATTATTAAATTAATATCATTAATATTAAATTATTAATGAAATTATCCTTTAAATATTAAAAGTTATATTTTATAACTTAAAATATCTTTAAACACTTTATTTTCATTTAAAATGATTTTCCTAATATTAAAATCATTTTTAAACTAATATATTTAATATAATTATTAAATAACTTTAATATCATTAATAATAATTAATTAATAAAATTTACCTTTAAATATTAAAAGTTATATTTTATAACTTAAAATATTTTAAAACTATTTATTTTCATTTAAAATGATTTTTCTAATATTAAAATCATTTTTAAACTAATTTATTTAATATAATTATTAAATAAATTTAATATTATTTAATATTAATATTTTTCTTGACAAAATATCAAAAGTTATATTTATAACTTAAAATACTTTTTATAACCTTTAAATTATTTTTATATGATTTATAAATCATTAATTCTATTTTTCATCATTTATTTAATACATTTATTAAATAACTTTATTTACCATTAATATCAATTAATTAATGAAATTCTTCACAAAATATTTAAAGTTATCAAAAATAACTTAAATTATTTTCTTATACCATAATATAATTTTAAATGATTTTTCATGTATTAAAATCATTTTTAAATAATTTATTTAATATTATAATTAAATAAATTAAATACTTTTAATATTCCAAAAATATTAAATATTTATGAAATATATTTAAAAAAATTAAAAACTAATTTTTGGATATTAAAATAATTTTTAGGAATTTATTTTGTATTTTTATTAATTAAAACTATTTTTTTCTATTAATTTAATTAAAATAATTAATTTTATTAATAAACTGTCGCTAAAGGACCCTATAGCGATGAAACTGTCGCTATAGGTGTTCTTGAGTGTTCTTCCTCAAACCCAGAAATGCAAGTCAGTGGCCAAGCTACCCGGTTTGACCATCAATATTTGTTTAAACTGTGATGATTCTGGGAATAATTTTGGTCGGATCTTGTAGTAATCGTTAAAGACTACAAGTTTCAACCACCAACATGAACAGACAACATGAAACAAAAGAGATCCGAGCCTCTAAATATCATGTCAGGCGAGTTCTTAAATTTCTGGAATTTCCAGAATTGAAGCTACCTACTTTGAGCCTTCAAATCAATGCTTTCCAAGTTTACTTTGTATTATGTAATGGTTCTAGCTTGTAGTCCGGATGTCAAAGTACAACACAATACATCAGATCATCATAACATCAATACAAGAAATATATATATGCCGGTCAAAGTAATGACCAGGAACTGTTCTTGAACATTTTTGGGTTTCCAGAAATGTTCTTGAGCAGTTTCGTCAACCCATGTTTGACCATCTCTAAATTCAATTCCGTTAAGTATCTGGGTAATATAAAGGAAGGTATATGTAGTACTCATGTCAGTCTACAATTATATAACAACAACATGATCATAACACGTAACATAAGCAATATCAAGCGCCTACAAAATCGTTGTCAAGCGTCTGGAAAAATTCTGGGTTACCCAGATTTGAAAAGTCATGGTCGGTCAACGACCTTTGACCATGAATAACTTACAACTTAAACCAGTTCTGACCCTGATTCGAGTTCTAGAGGAAAGACCTCATAACAAACTTCAAGATCAAACACTTAAATAACAAAAACAATAAACAGGTAGAGATTTACAAGGTCTGACATTCGTTGTCAGACCACAAAAAAATAAATTCCCAGATTTTTGAAAACTCTTATTTCGAGTATCTAGATGTTATAGATCTGTAAGATACCGACCCAGATCAATTAAATATACTACAAACAACAAGTTTTAACATAAAATCCTAACATCTAACATAGCAACTGAGATCAGATTCTAGGGTTAGCTTTATACCTCACTTTGAGCAATTTTGATTCAGAGCTTCTGATTTGTTTAAGGAATTCGTGGGGCTTGAATATGGGACTGATTTAGCAAAGGATTTCGTAGGTGTGGAGCTTGAGAGAGTTTGGTTGAGTGTTTGGCAAAATTAAGTTACCAAATGAATTTCTCTCTCTCTCAATCTATATATACAAGGCTATATGCAATGTAATGGATGGTTGAGTGACTGATTGCTGGCATTTTAAGTCACATGGGGTTGTTGGATTTGGTCACCAACTTCCCCTAAGGTCAAAACCTACACATTCTAGCTTAATAATGCAAGGGCAAAGTGGTCTTTTCCATTGTAATTTTAATGGCACAATGGTCATTTGGCAAACCCTTAGGGTTTAGCACAAACCATATTTAGGATTTTCAATTTAGGGTTTGCACAAAATAATAATAAAAATAAAAATCTTAGTTTCTAAAAAATGTAATTAGGGTTTTCTTAATCAAATTAGTTTTATAATTTCATAACTTGAACATTTTGGTTTTAAAGTCCATTAATTACAATTAACTTTGCTAATTTAGCAATTAGGGTTTATAATTTGTAAATAAGTTTTATAATTATTAATTAGGGTTACCTAATATAGAAATTAGGGTTTCTTAATATTAATATTTCAAAATGTTAATTAGGGTTTTAAAATACTAATTAGGTTTTCCCTTATTAGCAATAACATCTACCCTACATGATATCAATCACATTTACAAAATTTCTGACTGATCATAAACTCCGGTTTAAGTTCCACATTAGGGTTTCTGACAATTAAAATTTTCAAATATAAATTAGGGTTTTACTTTACAAATAGGGTTTCCTAATTAGCATCAAATCTTTATAATACATATCATTCACCACATAGCACGGTGTCTTAACAGATTTTTTTAAAATCTCATTTGACCTCGGAATTAGGGTTCAACAGTAATATTAGGGTTTATATAAATATTAGGATTTTCTAGAAATTTAATATTTCTAAATATCAATTAGGGATTACCTAATCAATATAAAATTCTATAACACTTCACCTTAATCGTAATCACACAGTTACATAGCACTTTCTGAAAGTAGTATGCACACAAGCCAATCATGTTTGATGATAAAGCATATACATTGTAACAATCTTATTCATTTATTAATAAAAAGTATTAATTTATTAAAGGCTTTTAATTATCTACATGATGCTGTTTTATAATATGTGATAAACCCATAGTTTTAAGCAATGCTTTTAGAATAATGATGATGATCATTCTAATGAGATCTAAATTCTTAGAAAGCTTAAAACTAAAATAGTTCCCAATCATTGGATTACTAAATTGGGGATTAGTGAATCCGGATAGATTGGTACATACGTTGCTTGCTTTCATTGGATGAGGATGATTGATCTCATAATCATTTGTGTGGAGACACTAAAGCAAGTATGTAGGTGCTTATTAGAGAATAAGTTCATTTGAACGCATTGGCTCGCTAAGGAATACCTAATGGAGTTTTATTTGCTGTCAATAGGAATTCCTCAGTAGTGATAGTAGTACAAGTTGATCCTTGGACTTGAGATCATCATAGTATCTTGTGTATGATGAGTTATACTTTGACTTATTCCTTAAGACCCTTAGGGTATATCAAAGGTATGCTTGGGTATAATAAGTTGTACATGGAGATAATGTATGATCAATAAAGAATCTACCACTTCTAATAAAAGAAGAGAAATGTCCTATGTGATTCGATAAATGACAACCCAAAGAGTCCTTGGCGAAAGCGAGAATGAAATTAGAAAGGAGTTTCTAATTTGCATTATTTGGAGTTATGCATTTAAGGATCGAAATACATATAATTAAATAAAATAAGACTTGTGAAAGAATTCCATGTCTTATATTTAATTGGGACATTGTATGGTGGAAGGATTGAATTGTACGGTAACTATTTACTCAAAGGTTCTTTAATGATTAATGTTGAAATCTATATTATCCGGAAAGTCGTTGATCGCTAGGAGGCTTATCCTCTATTGTAGAATAAATATTATTTATTTAAATAAATTAATTAATTGTTTAATTTATTTATTTAAATAAGATTAGAATTGTTCTAATTGATTTATTCACAACCGGTTTAATATGGAGAACCTAAAGGGTCACACCATAAAAGGAAGAATAATTATTTAAGAAGTTAATGGCATAATCGTAATAATATGTTAAGTATATTTAATTTAATCTATGGTGATAGAATAAATTAAATAGCTTAATATTTATTATTTAATATTTTGGAAATATTAAATATAAATTAATAAGAGGAGTCGATTAATATTATTACAATTATTATTATTTTAATTTCTAAAAGAGTTTAGGAATTAATTTAATATAAGTACTCTCATTTATTCCTAATTGGATTAGGAAGAAAAATTAATTAATGGAGTTTAATTAATTATCCCTAATAAGATTAGGGAGCTTAATTAATTAAAAGAATTTAATTAATTAAATAAAACCCAATTCCTTAATTGTTAAGGTGGGTTGCCCACATCTATTAATAAGAGGAGTCTTATTATGGGTGTGTGTGTGTTGTTGACTTTTACAACGACATAATTCCAATTTGTTGGAGAGTACCCTTTTCTATAGAGATAGAAAACTAGGGTTTGAGCCAAATACACCATCTTCTTGAATTCTTTATTTTTCCTTGGTGGATCACCTCTAGAGGCCAAACATATGGGTGGCTAACGTTGATCAAAGGAAGGAACAAAACCCCGGTGGATTCAAGTTGAACGCGAAAAGGATTGGAGGTGAACTTGTACCTGAGGAAGCTTGGATCTTCAAGGGTATGTTTGTTCTTCATATCTTTTCGTTTAATTAATAATTGTGCATAAAGGGTGATCCGTATATGGTTTGTAAATTTTTTAAACTCGATTTTACACGCTTAGCATTATTTTGCAATTTGATCACAAGCATACATAATAATATTACAAACCTAACAGTGGCATCAGAGCCAAACTTTTATGCGAATTATTAATTGTTTTAATATGTATATTGATATATGTTTAGAACAATTTATTTGGGCATAATTATGTTGTATAAAATTTATTAAAAAAAAAAAAAAAATCGGTAATCCATTTTTTTTATTATTACCGAATACATGTAAGTTCACCACATGTTAATGATAACAGCACGGAAATCGAGGCAAGCAAATCATATGGATTCCGTGAATTTTTAAAGAAAAGGAACTTACGAATATATATATATAATATAAGAAGTTACCAAGTTTTTATTATATATATATATATTATATGTATAATGATTTGTATTAACTAACTATATATATATTTATCTAAGTATTATATTATATATATATATAATAGTTATATATATATATATATATATATATATATATATAAAATAAAACGTTTTATTTATATATATATAGTAACTAATATAATATTATATATATATAATTATTTTTTAATTAAAATAAAGTTTATTTTAATTTTAAAATAAAAGTTTATTTTAATATTAAAATAAAAAGATTTATTTTAATTTTAAAATTAAATTTCATGCTAACTAATTAGAGTTGAAATTGGATTCCATGATAACTAATTAGAGTTGAAATTGGATTCCATGTTTCCTTAAATAAAGGAGTTTATTTAGATATGAAATAAGATTTCATATTATTCAAAATAAAAGAGTTTATTTGTGAATAGAAAAGTGAATCCATCTTTCCTTAAATAAAGGAGTTTATTTAGATATGAAATAAGATTTCATATTATTCAAAATAAAGGAGTTTATTTGTGAATAGGAAAGAATATCCGTGTTTCCTTTAAATAAAAGATTTTTTTTTATGGAATTGGATTCCATAATTAATTAAAATAAAAGTGTTTATTTTAATTAAAGATTTTTTTTACATGGAATTGGATTCCCTAATTAATTAAAATAAAGGAGTTTATTTTGATTAAAGATTTTGATTAAAATAAAATAGTTTATTTTATTCAAAATTGGATAAATTAAAATAAAATAGTTTTATTTTGATTTAAACTTGGATTAAAATAAAGGAGTTTATTTTGATTCAAAAATAGATTTTATACTAACTAAATTTGCCCATTAAATCATATCAATATATATATTAAATGTTTATTATTCATAGGATGAATGTTATTTATCGATGCATATGATGATGTGTAATGATAATAAATGGGATTGATTATGGACTATTGACTAATGTGATTGAATTTTATTTTAGTTGGATGCATGAATGTATGGGTTTTATTAAATGGGTCTGCGTGCCTTCGCCTTCTCTAATTTTTTCTTAATGTAAATTCTAACTCCTCCTATGTACTTCCCTCGATCACGATCAAGGTTTCTATTTATTTTAAATAGTTTTGTAATAGGAATAGTTAGAATTAATGTTAAAAATTGGAGATCAAGGAGCAAGGAGCGCTTGAAGACCCGTTTGTAATGGAGCCCGGTTTAAAATGTAATAGTTATATTCAAATATTATTTCTTGCACCCCTAGGGTATGACCTTTTGGTTCACTTGGTGGCTCTAGTGAACCAAACTAGAATAAAAGTCCATAATCAATCCGGGTAGAATATAGTATTCTATATGTGCATGCTTATATTATATATATTATATATTATGCAAACATGCTTCGCATGTTCATTAATATAACGCGTATTTTATATATATATAATAAATGCGCGCTAAACAAGATGAGACAAATTAATAACAAACCCCTCAATTTTTATATTAAGTCCTAAGCGCTCAAAGATATTTGGAATATTGAACGTCATTTTCTAGCATGATAAAATTAATAGAGTATTAAATATTTAATATGAGTTTGTTGTGTCACCACAAGGCAAGTATTAAGTATTTAAGATGTTAATTTATCACATTTGATGCTTATAAAGAAAATTGAACAATATTGTTTTGTTGTGTCACCACAAGGATGATATTTTCTTTTTGAATATATGGAGTGCTAGGTCGGACTCAACTTGGATAATTTTGATTCTGGATGTGCCACCACTTGATCAAAATAATCTAAGAGGCAAAATACAAGGAGTTGCATAGTTGATGTAATTGACAAAGTTGTCTACCTATTTATTTATATATAGTTTGTTGTCACACCACAAGGCTATATACATTTGAAATGGGATCCTTATTCTCACTAGCAAATCTTTAATTAGATTTTGCTTAACTATATAAGTGAGGGTAATATAGTTTGAAGAAAATAGTGGGAGATACCAATTTAAAACAAGACCTAAATTATTTTGGTAATTAATAAAAGAATGTATGTTAAAATATTGTTAATTATAAATTCATTTACGTAATTTTACAATGTCTAAAATTACTATCAACATGAAGCATATTAAATGCTAAATTAAACGAAATCAATTAAACGGATTGGTTAAGGAATTTGAGAATAGTTCTCATGGTGAAAAAAGCTATCTTATGTCCTTAATACACCTATCCTCGCAATGGTTGCGCATATGCCTCTGAGGAAGACATTGCTACTTTTAGAAAGTGGCAAGATGATGCACAATTGGCTCAATGCATCATGCTCGCATCTATGAGTAACGAGCTTCAGCGTCAGCATGAAACTATGGATGCTTCTACTATATTCCTGCACATCAAGTAGTTGATGGTGAGGAAAGTAGGACTGATAGATATCAGATATCTAAGGAGCTCTTCCGATCTAGAATGGCCAATGGCACTATAGTACAGACAAAAAGTTCTTAATATAATCAATTTGATTGATCAATTAGGACAACTGGTTTTGTCATGGATGGAGAGTTGAACCAAGATTTGATCTTGCCCTCACTCCCTTGACTCCTTTCACAATTGTTGTGAATTTTTCATACGAACAAGCTAGATATCGCCCTCATTGATTTGCTTAACATATTGAAAAATGTTGAGAGTCACTTTCCAACCAAGAAAGACAATGTCTTCTTCGGTAGGGCCAAAGGATCTTCCGAAAAGAAGAACGATTCAAAGAAGGTAAATAGAAAGGCATAAACAAAGGATAATAAGAACAAAATCGATACGGATAGCAAAGGAGTTTGCTTCCACCGCTATAAGCCCGACACCGGAAGAAAGCTGCGAGAAGCATCTTGCAAAGGTTAACCAAAGAAGCTTAGTGAAGTTTCTAAGTATAAATACAAATTTGTTCATGATTAAAGTAAATTTTCTTTAAGTCAAGGTTCTACTTGGGTATTGGATACCGAATTTGGTTATCATAAATGTAGATTTATGAAGGGACCAAGGTAAGTAGAAAGCTAAACAAATATAAGTAATCCTATGTGTGGAAAATGAAGCAAAGGTTCTTTGATTAACCATAGAAACTTATAGTTTAGCAATGCCTACGGCAAATCTATTAAGTCAATAAGTTGTTATTGTATTCCAATTCTTGTTAGAAACATTATTTCCATTTTATTGTTGGACAATAAAATTTTTGGTATTATAATTAAGAACAATTGTTGTTCTATTTATAATAATAATGTTTTGTATAGAATCAAATATTACTTAATGGATTTTGTATACTGATTTACGTGAAAAATATATTTTGCAATTTGAACAAACTAGTATAAGAAAATGAGATGATCATTCAAAGAGTTGAATGTGTGTATTTTCTGAAATACAAGTATGAATTATTTGAAAGGTTCAAACAATTCAGAAGTGAAATAAATTGGCAAAGTATTAAGATTCTTTGATTAGATCAAGGAATAAATACTTGTGCAATAAGTTTCTAGATCATCTCAAATGGTTTTTCTCATAATGGACACATCCTGATACGCAATAATTGATTGATGTATCTGAATGAAAAATCGTACCTTGTTGGACATGGTGCGGTCCATAATTATTTTACCGACATTCCAAAGATCCCTCTGTGGTCAATGTCCTAGAAATGGTCGCATATCTACGAAAAATGGTAACCTTAAAATCCTATTTCCCAAGACTCCATAAAAGTTATGGATGGGGAGGATTCCTAATCTTAAGTATGTTAAGATAAGGGGTTGTCCAACTTATGTGAAAAGGTTTCAAAGGATAAGCTTGGGAAAAGATTTGACAAGTGTCGATTTGTGGGACATCCTAAAGTAAGTTTAGGGTATATGTTCTATAATCCTGCTTAGCAAAAGGTGTTTATTGCGAAACACGCTGCCTTCTAAGACTAATGTGTTTATCATTGAAGGGGCTAGTGGGAGGATAATTGATCTTGAAGAGTTCAAGAACCACAAAACACTATAAGTCAAATAAGAGGAACTCAGAGATAGACCTATTGTACCACAAAACCGAATCGTAAATCTGGATTAGTACCAAGATACCTAGAGGTATGGATTCATCATGGATGATGATGATGAGGTACGATCATAGAAGATGATGATCCGAGTTACATTCGATGAGGTAAGACTTCTAGTGTGTACAAAAGGGACAAAGGTGGAGCGCCGTGAAATTTCTAGTATTATATGTTGATATACTACTTGATGAGGAATTACATACCAATGCTACAATCAAGAAAGAGATAAAGTTGTCAAACAATCCTCCATGAATGATTTGGAAGAGTATCTTAATTGGGGATATAAATCTATATAGATAGATTTAAAAGGATGCTCAACTTAACCCAAGGAACGATATTCATTTGATGCTAAAGTCGCTTAGCATGGCAAACTCAAGAGATGTCTCATGTCGATGAGCTATGGAGTATCTCTCTTAATAGCCCCCACAGACTCCTGAAAAGAGAGGTCGCATGAGTGACTATCATGTATGCAATGAAATATACAAGACCTGATGTGTATCAGTCATATTCTGGAGAAGTTCACTATGAGTCAGTGAAAAACATCTTAAAGTGCTTAACCTTAAGCACTAAGGATGTGATCATATTCATGGTAGGTCTTAATTAAAACTAGAGGGCTTAATGCACTCAAGTTTTCGCATGCATCAAGACGACAGAAAAATCACTTTAAGGTAAAGGGTTACCTTGAACAGTGGTGCAATGAATTGGAAAGGTTCCAAACCGTAAAGAGTTGCTGGTTTAGTGATAAAGATAAAGTATATAGCTATAAATGAAGCTGCAAGTTGATTGTTTGGATTAAAAGTTCATTACAGAACTAGGAATAGTTCCTAAGTCTCATCTTGGATCTAAACATGTGTTGTGGCACTTTCATTTGATTATTAGAATCATTGAAAGATGGGAAATCACTATAGAGATAGTGGACTCTCAAGAACAACATTACATATCCATTAACTAAAAGCTTATCCAACAATGGGATAATCTTCACTTAGAGAAGAAGAGTATAAGATACCATGGCGATTGGCTTTAGTGCAAGTGGGAGATTGAAAGTAGTATGCACACAAGCCAATCATGTTTGATGATAAAGCATATACTTTGTAACAATCTTATTCATTTATTAATAAAAAGTATTAATTTATTAAAGGCTTTTAATTATCTACATGATGTTGTTTTATAATATGTGATAAACCCATAGTTTTAAGCAATGCTTTTAGAATAATGATGATGATCATTCTAATGAGATCTAAATTCTTAGAAAGCTTAAAACTAAAATAGTTCCCAATCATTGGATTACTAAATTGGGGATTAGTGAATCCGGATAGATTGGTACATACGTTAACTTTGCTTTCATTGGATGAGGATGATTGATCTCATAATCATTTGTGTGGAGACACTAAAGCAAGTATGTAGGTGCTTATTAGAGAATAAGTTCCCCTAACGTGGCTCGCTAAGGAATACCTAATGGAGTTTTATTTGCTGTCGCCAATAGGAATTCTCAGTAGTGATAGTAGTACAAGTTGATCCTTGGACTTGAGATCATCATAGTATCTTGTGTATGATGAGTTATACTTTGACTTATTCCTTAAGACCCTTAGGGTATATCAAAGGGTATGCTTGGGTATAATAAGTTGTATATGGAGATAATGTATGATCAATAAAGAATCTACCACTTCTAATAAAAGAAGAGAAATGTCCTATGTGATTCGATAAATGACAACCCAAAGAGTCCTTGGCAAAGGCGTAATGAAATTAGAAAGGAGTTTCTAATTTGCATTATTTGAGTTGTGCATTTAAGGATCGAAATACATATAATTAAATAAAATAAGACTTGACAAAGAATTCCATGTCTTATATTTAATTGGGACATTGTATGGTGGAAGGATTGAATTATGCAGAAACTATTTACTCAAAGGTTCTTTAATGATTAATGTTGAAATCTATATTATCCGGAAAGTCGCTGATCGCTAGGGAGGCTTATCCCTATTGTAGAATAAATATTATTTATTTAAATAAATTAATTGTTTAATTTATTTATTTAAATAAGATTAGAATTGTTCTAATTGATTTATTCACAACCTGGTTTAATATGGAGAACCTAAAGGGTCACACCATAAAAGGAAGAATAATTATTTAAGAAGTTAATGGCATAATCGTAATAATATAAAGTTAAGTATATTTAATTTAATCTATGGTGATAGAATAAATTAAATAGCTTAATATTTATTATTTAATATTTTGGAAATATTAAATATAAATTAATAAGAGGAGTCTTATTAATATTATTACAATTATTATTATTTTAATTTCTAAAAGAGTTTAGGAATTAATTTAATATAAGTACTCTCATTTATTCCTAATTGGATTAGGAAGGAAAATTAATTAAAGGAGTTTAATTAATTATCCCTAATAAGATTAGGGAGCTTAATTAATTAAAAGAATTTAATTAATTAAATAAAACCCAATTCCTTAATTGTTAAGGTGGGTTGCCCACATCTATTAATAAGAGGAGTCTTATTATGGGTGTGTGTGTTGTTGACTTTTACAACGACATAATTCCAATTTGTTGGAGAGTACCCTTTTCTATAGAGATAGAAAACTAGGGTTTGAGCCAAATACACCATCTTCTTGAATTCTTTATTTTTCTTTGGTGGATCACCTCTAGAGGCCAAACATATGGGTGGCTAACGTTGATCAAAGGAAGGAACAAAACCCCGGTGGATTCAAGTTGAACGCGAAAAGGATTGGAGGTGAACTTGTACCTGAGGAAGCTTGGATCTTCAAGGGTATGTTTGTTCTTCATATCTTTTCGTTTAATTAATAATTGTGCATAAAGGGTGATCCGGGTATATGGTTTGTAAATTTTTTTAAACTCTGATTTTTACACGCTTCCGCATTATTTTGCAATTTGATTGCGCACATGAATATTACAAACCTAACAGTTTCAAACTCAAAGTGAGTTTTAAATTAGGGTTTCTAATTAAGGTTTCTAACATTTAGAAATTAGGGTTTCTAGTATTAGGGTTTTTAAATTACTAACTAGGGTTTTTCCATAATTAGCGTTAAAACCGATAATACAAATCATATACCACATAACACATGACATTCATAACATAACGTAATTACTTGAAATCTTACAGTCTTATTTGACTATCGAATTAGGGTTTATTAAAATAATATTAGAGTTTTGTAATACTGTATCATAATTGATAACCATTATCATTGTACACATATGTTGTACATATTCATAGCACTAAATTAAAATAATATTATATTCATATTCTCATTCTTGATCTAAATCCAAAATTAAGGTTTTGGATTCCATATCTGATTTATCTTTCATATTTAACCTTAATAATTAAGGTAAAATAATTAACTTAATAATCAGTACTAAAATTCATATAATAAAATAATTATTATAATCATTCTATAATCATTCATATATTATTTAAATAATATAATAATCATGTTTTCATAGAAAATAATTAATAAAAATATTTTCAATGTAAAATTAATTATTATAAGAATATACTTTATAATAATCAATAATTCTAAAATAAAATTATTTGCAAACATTGATGTAATAAATATATTTTTATTTATTACATAATTACATACACACATTATCTTGTACAAATCCTCATCCTTAAAATAAAAAAATATTATACGCAAAATTTCCTATTTAATTATATAGAAAATATCGGGTTGTTACATTCACCCTCCCTTATAAAGATTCCGTCCCCGGAATCACCGTTTTAAAAACTATACATACTAGGGTACATAGCATACACAATCATCGCGAGTAGATCTCGATCAAAATTGATGGAACTGATCTTTAACTATTCAGCATAAAGCTTATCTATCTGCTTATACGAAAAATTGATTTCTAAAAGAACTTAAATTCCTCCTTCAAAATAATTTACTATATATAAGAAATAAAAATTGGTTTGAGTAATACCTGGAGTTGCATCCCCGGCTGCTACAGTTTCTTGAACGGTCATGTTGAAGACGCTTGTGGTTGATTTCGTCGGTTTGATTTGTTGATGTTGGTCCCTTAGTCGCCAATGTTCTGCTGCCTTTCCTTGTTTGCACATTCCTTGCCTTCCATCTCCTTCTTGGACAGTTTTCCACCTTATACTCCATTGATCCACACTTAAATCACGCAGACTTGCCCTTTATCTCCTTTTCTTTTATCGTATAGGTGACAAAACTATCTTTTGTCCCTTCATTATCCTAGATATCACAAATGTTGCTACCGGGTCAGTTGATCCTCTAAATTTTGGCGGTATGATTGCCTTGAAGTCTTTGACGTTCGTCGATCGATTGTCTGAACGATATTCTGGCGACTGGTATTCTGTTCTGCATAGCTTGATCGTCCATATTCACAAAATTTCTATATCGAATCTGGTTGTCTTCCAGCTTTGTTGACAGATTCTTCTGTCCGTGTATTTCGTTTTCGTCTTGGTGACATTATCATAAATTATTCTTATTAACTTACATTCTAAGCTTTATCGTATACGCTTAACATATAACACAAAACTTTCTATTCGAATAATCATGTACTCAAAATATTAGATTCTGAAAATCTGGTTTTCTGCATTAACCAGTACTCATATAATTAACAATTATCTTTATACCCACTTATTTCATTAATCCCATATAAATTCATACTCATCTCACTTGACATACCATAACACATATTGCTTTAATCATCCGTCATC
This sequence comes from Panax quinquefolius, assembly GCA_020205615.1. Classification (NCBI taxonomy): domain Eukaryota; kingdom Viridiplantae; phylum Streptophyta; class Magnoliopsida; order Apiales; family Araliaceae; genus Panax; species Panax quinquefolius. Next base: position 19,849,012 of record CM035165.1, read on the forward strand.
CCTTTGTGACTCAAAAGTCGGGAATCGCTGACACAACTTACACAAAATTTTAAAAATATTGCCTTATACAAACATACCTATCATATACATAACATAGAATCATACCTATTCAAGTAATACTAGTACTACTTACTACTTATTTCTTACTCCTCCACTAAGGATCAATTGCTTAGAAATCTGTATATTCCCATTATCCTCAATAATCCCTTCACACCTAACTACACCTAGTTCTTCCAACTTACCATACATTATGAGTTTAAGAACTCACCACAAACATATGAGTTTAAGAACTCGACATTGACCACATATTCTTCAACTATACTTTACTTATCAGTCATACTATCGTTTCAGGGTCCGGTACTATACTTTCCAAAATAACCACCTCATTGAGGTAGCTTTCAATGAGAGCCTCTGTTTCAGCTATTAGCTTCGATATTGGCTCGGGGTATGGGTTTGATCCTACTTTACGACCTGAGGGTATCCTAATCCTTATCCTTTTCTACCTAACATCTACACACCTAAGTTATCCTGATTATCAAATAATATATACACACAGCAAATATGACTTTATACAAGTTATCTTTTATTTTATTTTACGATGAATTTATTCAATTCATCTCCTTTATAAACTCTATATGAGTTATTTATATTTTCAACATTTTCCTCTGTTCTAAGGTTATAGCCTAAGGTCTAACCCACCTAAGGTTTCAAACCCTAAGCTCTGATACCAACTTATGAAGACCCCAAACTCGGGTACTTGAAACCCGAACTCGGTTCTTCACAATATCATTTCTATGAGTGGAATAATACTAATAATAATAACAATAATATAAAAATCCAACTTAACTTACATTTATCAGAGTCTAATCCCAAGTACGCAACCTTTACTACATTCTTTACATGATATATAATACATATCATAATCTTAATACAGTCTAACTATTACAAAAGATACCATTAAACATATACTGTTTGCTTTCCTTTTCACTTGTTCCTGTCTGAAACTTCGGGTTGATCATGCCTAGATGAAAACATTTAATTTAAAGCAAGAATAAGCATTTGGGTGCCCAGAAAGTAATAACAATTATAAATATAATTAGCTAAAAGAAATAAATATTTTTCTTGTACATCACTTCTACAATGAATTTATAGTTGTGAAGTAAACTGAACCGATAATAATAACATAACAATTCTATCTCAAATTTTTGAAACTACGTATAGACTATATATATAGGGTAGTCGACATACTATGAACATTGTTTTAATTTTCAATAAGGTTAGACAGAAATTCATCTGCAAACCGTCATAACTTACGTGCACGAGGGTGTACATCCCATGGGCCCTGTATTGATCAATACTACATTGCTAGAATGATATTATATATCGTTCATCCTTTGTCCGCTTGAGCACATACAAATTTTCCCGTGATCGGGATGTTCATACTTAGACTGGAATCCGAACCAAAACAATTTGATTGGATACAAAAAGGTTTTATCATATTCAAATACATTTTGAAATTTGTGTCTAGCTGATCAAGTAGCTTAGACGGCTTATATATACATATATATATATATATATCAACATGTGATTAAATACAATGATTATCCAAGTGGGGACACTTTTATAACCATATATAGAAATTAACGAACAGAATATATATATCTGAATTATCATATACTAACATGTTGATAAACAATGATAGGATATAGAATATATCATAATAGGGTTAATAATATAGCATAATAATAATATAATTACAAACTTCTTACTCATGTCCATCAGATAAAGGAAATGCAAAGGTAAGATATCTTTTTCGATGCTACCGCTTACGCTTAGTAACTTAGTTCTATCTTTATATAACACCTATCAGTAATAAGATCATTTGATCGATTAGAATAACATACGATAACACATAGCACTGCTTATTGTAGTCAGCACATAACCTAATCACATTGTCACATATGTTTCACAACCATTGAATCACAAATAAACACATATACAAATAAATATCTAAGTCCAGGATCAATTTACAAACATGCTTAAAGGTGTACCATAAGCTTTTATCGGATAATTATCGAGTCTAAGACTCTAACATGTAACTTAATATCAGTCATATTATTTTTAAATGACTTATAATAATTTTTAAACATTTATTATCTTTTATCACGTATTTTCAAACACGAGAATCATTATTAAATGATATAAATATTAAACAATTCTATTATCATTAATATTTAATTAATATTAAAGTATTAATGAAACCATTATCTAAATATTAAAGTTATTTATAATAACTCAAAATACTTTTAAAGTATTAATATTACCCTTAAATGATTTTTAAAAGAATTAAAATCATTTTAAATAATTGTCATTAATATTAAAGTATTAATGTATTACTTATCAAAATATTAAAAGTCCTTAATCATAACTTAAAATATTTTTAATTCATTAATACCCTTATTAAATGATTTTTAAATAAATAAAACCATTTTAAAACAATTTATTTAATATAATCATTAAATAAACTTAATATCATTTATTATTAAATTAATATCATTAATATTAAATTATTAATGAAATTATCCTTTAAATATTAAAAGTTATATTTTATAACTTAAAATATCTTTAAACACTTTATTTTTATTTAAAATGATTTTCCTAATATTAAAATCATTTTAAACTAATATATTTAATATAATTATTAAATAACTTTAATATCATTAATAATAATTAATTAATAAAATTTACCTTCAAATATTAAAAGTTATATTTTATAACTTAAAATATTTTAAAACTATTTATTTTCATTTAAAATTATTTTCTAATATTAAAATCATTTTAAACTAATTTATTTAATATAATTATTAAATAAATTTAATATTACTTAATATTAAAATATTAATATTTTTCTTGACAAAATATCAAAAGTTATATTTATAACTTAAAATACTTTTATAACCTTTAAATTATTTTTATATGATTTATAAATCATTAATTCTATTTTTCATCATTTATTTAATACATTTATTAAATAACTTTAATTACCATTAACATCAATTAATTAATGAAATTCATCACAAAATATTAAAAGTTATCAAAAATAACTTAAATTATTTTCTTATACCATAATATAATTTTAAATGATTTTCATGTATTAAAATCATTTTTAAATAATTTATTTAATATTATAATTAAATAAATTAAATACTTTTAATATTCCAAAAATATTAAATATTTATGAAATATATTTAAAAAAACTAAAAACTAATTTTCGGATATTAAAATAATTTTTAGGAATTTATTTTGTATTTTTAATAATTAAAACTATTTTTTTCTATTATTTAATTAAAATAATTAATTTTATTAATAAACTGTCGCTTCCTATAGCGACGAAACTGTCGCTATAGGTGTTCTTGAGTGTTCTTCCTCAAACCCAGAAATGCAAGTCACTGGCCAAGCTACCCGGTTTGACCATCAATATTTGTTTAAAATGTGATGATTCTGGGAATAATTTTGGTCGGATCTTGTAGTAATCGTTAAAGACTACAAGTTTCAACCACTAACATGAATAGACAACATGAAACAAAAGAGATCTGAGCCTCTAAATATCATGTCAGGCGAGTTCTTAAATTTCTGGAATTTCCAGAATTGAAGCTACCTACTTTGAGCCTTCAAATCAATGTTTTCCAAGTTTACTTTGTATTATGTAATGGTTCTAGCTTGTAGTCCGGATGTCAAAGTACAACACAATACATCAGATCATCATAACATCAAGACAAGAATATATATATGCCTTCAAAGTAATGACCAGAATTCTTGAACATTTCGGGTTTCCGAAATGTTCTTGAAGCGATTAAACAACCCATGTTTGACCATCTCTAAATTCAATTCCGTTAAGTATCTGGGTAATATAAAGGAAGGTATATGTAGTACTAATGTCAGTCTACAATTATATAACAATAACATAATCATAACACGTAACATAAGCAAGATCAAGCGCCTACAAAATTGTCGTCAGGCGTCTGGAAAAATTCTGGGTTACCCAGATTTGAAAAGTCATGGTCAGTCAACGACCTTTGACCATGAATAACTTACAACTTAAACCAGTTCTGACCCTGATTCGAGTTCTAGAGGAAAGACCTCATAACAAACTTCAAGATCAAACACTTAAATAACAAAAACAATAATCAGGTAGAGATTTACAAGGTCTGACATTCGTTGTCAGACCACAAAAAAATAAATTCCCAGATTTTGAAAACTCTTATTTCGAGTATCTAGATGTTATAGATCTGTAAGGTACCGACCCAGATCAATTAAATATACTAAAAACAACACGTTTTAACATAAAATCCTAACATCTAACATAGCAACTGAGATTAGATTCTAGGGTTAGCTTTATACCTCACTTTGAGCAATTTTGATTCTGAGCTTCTGATTTGTTTAAGGAATTCGTGGGGCTTGAATATGGGACTGATTATTTAGAAAAGGATTTCGTAGGTGTGGAGCTTGAGAGAGTTTGGTTGAGTGTTTGGCAAAATTAAGTTACCAAATGAATTTCTCTCTCTCTCAATCTATATATACAAGGATATATGCAATGTAATGGATGGTTGAGTGACTGATTGTTGGCATTTTAAGTCACATGGGGTTGTTGGATTTGGTCACCATCTTCCCCTAAGGTCAAAGCCTACACATTCTAGCTTAATAATGCCAGGGCAAAGTGGTCTTTTCCATTGTAATTTTAATGGCACAATGGTCATTTGGCAAACCCTTAGGGTTTAACCCTTAGGGTTTAGCACAAACCATATTTAGGATTTCCAATTTAGGGTTTGCACAAAATAATAATAAAAATAAAAATCTTAGTTTCGAAAAATTGTAATTAGGGTTTTCTTAATCAAATTAGTTTTATAATTTCATAACTTGAACATTTTGGTTTTAAAGTCCATTAATTACAATTAACTTTGCTAATTTAGCAATTAGGGTTTATAATTTGTAAATAAGTTTTATAATTATTAATTAGGGTTACCTAATATAGAAATTCGGGTTTCTTAATATTAATATTTCGAAATGTTAATTAGGGTTTTAAAATACTAATTAGGTTTTCCCTTATTAGCAATAACATCTACCCTACATGATATTAATCACATTTACAAAATTTCTGACTGATCATAAACTCCGGTTTAAGTTCCACATTAGGGTTTCTGAAAATTAAAATTTTCAAATATAAATTAGGGTTTTACTTTACAAATAGGGTTTCCTAATTAGCATCAAATCTTTATAATACATATCATTCACCACATAGCACGGTGTTTTAACAGATTTTTTTAAAATCTCATTTGACCTCGGAATTAGGGTTCAACAGTAATATTAGGGTTTATATAAATATTAGGATTTTCTAGAAATTTAATATTTCTAAATATCAATTAGGGTTTACCTAATCAATATAAAATTCTATAACACTTTACCTTAATCGTAATCACACAGTTACATAGCAGTTTCGAACTCAAAGTGAGTTTTAAATTAGGGTTTCTAATTAAGGTTTCTAACATTTAGAAATTAGGGTTTCTAGTATTAGGGTTTTTAAATTACTAACTAGGTTTTTTCCATAATTAGCGTTAAAACCGACAATACAAATCATATACCACATAAAACATGACATTCATAACATAACGTAATTACTTGAAATCTTACAGTCTTATTTGACTATCAAATTAGGGTTTATTAAAATAATACTAGAGTTTTGTAATACTGTATCATAATTGATAACCATTATCATTGTACACATATGTTGTACATATTCATAGCACTAAATTAAAATAATATTATATTCATATTCTCATTCCTTGATCTAAATCCAAAATTAGGGTTTTGGATTCCATATCTGATTTATCTTTAATATTCAACCTTAATAATTAAGGTAAAATAATTAACTTAATAATCATACTAAAATTCATATAATAAAATAATTATTATAATCATTCTATAATCATTCATATATTATTTAAATAATATAATAATCATGTTTTCATAGAAAATAATTAATAAAAATATTTTCAATGTAAAATTAATTATTATAAGAATATACTTTATAATAATCAATAATTCTAAAATAAAATTATTTGCAAACATTGATGTAATAAATATATTTTTATTTATTACATAATTACATACACACATTATCTTGTACAAATCCTCATCCTTAAAATAAAAAAATAAAAAAAATTTATACGCAAAATTTCCTATTTAATTATATAGAAAATATCAGGTTGTTACGTACATAGTTGATGTAATTGACAACAGTTGTCTACCTATTTATTTATATATAGTTTGTTGTGCACACACAAGGCTATATACATTTGAAATGGGTTCCTTATTCTCACTAGCATATCTTTAATTAGATATCGTCGAACTATATAGATTGAGGGTAATATAGTTTGAAGAAAATAGTGGGAGATACCAATTTAAAATAAAACCTAATTTATTTTGGTAATTAATAAAAGAATGTATGCTAAAATGTTGTTAATTATAAATTTATTTATAGAATTTTACAATGTCTAAAATTACTATCACTGCGAAGCATATTAGATGTTATTTAACCGGACCGAATTAAATGGATTGGTTAAGGAATTTGAGAATAGTTCTCATAGCTGAAAAGCTATCTTATGTCCTTAATACGTCTTTCCTGCAATAGTTACAGACAATGCCTCTCTGAGGAAGAGATTGCTACTTTTAGAAAGTGGCAAGATGATGCACAGTTGGCTCAATGCATCATTCTCTCATCCATGAGTAACGTGCTTCAGCGTCAGCATGAAACTATGGATACTCTTACTATATTCCTGCAGATCAAGTAGTTGATGGTGAGGAAAGTAGGACTGATAGATATTAGATATCTAAAGAGCTCTTCTGATCTAGAATAACCGATGACACTACAGTACAGACACAAGTCCTTAACATAATCAATTTGATTAATCAATTAGGACAACGGGTTTTGTCATGGATGGAGAGTTGAGCCAAGATTTGATCTTGCACTCACTCCCGGACTCCTTTCACAATTGTTGTGAATTTTTCATATGAACAAGCTAGATATCAACCTCGCTTGTGACGCCCCCAAAATAAGTATACAACACCCATTCTGAGTCGCCAAATACATGGTACAGAAACAACTACAACTTTATTAATACAACATAAAAACTGTGAGTTTAAATATAAATATTGTCATCTAGACAATATCCACACTCAAATAAGTCCTCATTACAATTATTAATACACTATTTTACGAATAGTGAGGACTACTAGAACAACTTCTAGAACCATCATTCCACACCCCAGACTAGTACTGCTACATTCTCGCCTCCCGAGAAGAAAAATGGAACAACAAGGAAAAGGGTGAGCTCAACTAGCCCAAAGAAGAACATTATAACTAAGATAATATAGAACAAATTATCGTTAGTCCTCAACAGGAAAAATCTAATAGAATACAATAGACAACCGCTTTTAAATCAATCTTCGCAATGAAAATAATAATTCATTAGAAGAGTTAAGTAGAGAATGCAAACTACTATCTTCTATATATGAATTTAAAAGTTCATCGTCGATATTTTATCCCCTCAGAACATCAATTAATATATATCTCGAATCAAATATTCATCTTTGCACTACAGAGCCAAAGATATTCATCATTAGTCATGTTCATCTAAACACTGCTCATCTTTGCACTACGGGCCAAAGATATTAATCGATCGGTCATGTTCATCTCAACACTGCTCATTTTTTGCACTACTGAGCCAAAGATATTCATCAAGAAATCATTCATCTTTGCATTATAGGCCAAAGATATTCATAATATCATCATTTAGGACCGAGGATGATGAAAAATATTTTAAAGAAAACGAATCTAGTGAAACAAAAAGAACAAGTATTAAGGATTTGTACTTTAAATAATCCCGCTTCAAAATACTTCATAAATAACCAGATTGGAGTAAAATTTAAGAATGAAGATCAAAACATAGATCCAATCAATGATAGGAATCATAATGCATAATCTTGGACACGTAAAAAGAAAATTTATTTTTTTGTGAATAGTGTAAATATTCGTGAATAATATCAGATATCGTGAATAGTGTCGATACATGAATAGTAACTCAGACCTCAAAAGATAGAAATTTCACAAAAAACATCATCACGCTTCGTGAATAGTACTCGTGAATAGTAACTCGTGAATAGTAACTCATGAATAGTAACCCCATATGAAAAAGTTCCAAATTTGATAAAATTTCCAACCAATATTTCTAAGATAATGATATTGAAGAAATAATATCATTTTCGAATAAAATAACATCCCTTACCTAAGAAAGAATAGTACTTAAGCTAAATATTGGATATAGTCTTTGAAAGAACTTGCATCAGAGTATAGCAATACTCAAAGTACTAAAATACTCACAAATACGCCGATATTATAGAGAGAGAAAGAGAAAATCTTTAGTTTACGGGTGTAATTTTCAATTCTAACCTAAGCATCCTATTTATAGGAAAATGCTTAGAACACCAAAGCGTAAAATTTAATATAATATTAATATTTATATTATAAATTCTCTCACGCACTTTAGCATCCGAAATCGACCACCTAATCACATGTTAAATGAGTCCCAACAATGTAAAAAAATGTTTTTGTTAATATAATTATTTAAAACTTCCAAAAATCAATTATTCTGGAACCTCAGAACTTCAATAATTCATAATAAATAGCCCTTTTATAAGAAAATTCGAATCTCGCGACTTTTTTTAGGAAATTCAATTCTCTACAACTTTTCAAAAGAAAGTTTTTTCAAATTCCAAATAGAAATTGACCGAAATCCATAAACGGGCTATTTTACAGGCTATAATCAAATTTCAGTCAAGAAATGGGCCCACGGACATGTTTAACATGTTTTAAACAACTTTTGCAACAAAAATACTCCTCATCCTCATATACTCATATATCCCACATTCATTGTAAAAATATTCCCATTATTATATTATAATAATATAATAAAATATTATTTTATCAGAAAAGATAAAATATCAATTTTTAACAATTGTCACTTTAAAAATTTTCTCCATTGATATCCACATAAAATCAATATTTTCCTCATCATATAAATTAATAATTAATTATTCACAAATAATATTACAGAATCACAAGATCTTGTGACCAAATTTGTTCCGGAAAAAGAGGGGCTTTCCAATAAAGATTTCTCTTTACTAGCGCGCAATTAGGTGACCAAACCTCTCCTTAGACAGAACCTTCTAGACATTGCCAATAATGTTATCTAATAATATTATTCAGATAATATGAATTATTGCTCCGATAACGAAAAATATTGTGTAGTGACAATTATTGAAATAACAGTAATATAAAAAATCAAAGCGTGAATTATTGAATCAATAAAATAAAATACCGAGCGATAATTCTTTGTAATAATTATTGAGTAGTGCCTTCTTACATAAGAATCAATAATTGGTGCAATACTGAGTATCTTCTTGTAACAACAACGGCACATCGTGTTTTTAACCACCGGTATTCCAACAAGATAATTAACGAATAACAAGCTACTGGCAAGTTATTTATAACAACTTATACTTGTCATTTTCTTCATCTAATTGCTTTCCGTTATGGGGCCCACACAAGGCTGCGCCGTCGTACGAATATTCCCCGACAGCAAGAATATTCCACGACCAAACAAATATTCTCCGACAACAATGAGCATTTTATAACCACTTGCTTATTTGAAATATTTGCGCATTTTTACCCATAACTAACCACATTAATCAAATCAATCCTTACTATTTCAAAATGATAAATAGAGGAAATTAAATTTCAATTATTAATAATTTGGGGTCTTACATCGCTGATTTGCTTAACATGTTGAAAATGTTAAGAGTCTCTTTCCAACCAAGAAAGACCATATCTTACTGGTAGGGGCCAAATGATCTTTTGAAAAGTAGAACGATTCAAAGAAGGTAAAAAGAAAGGCAAAAAATAAAGGATAATAAGAACAAAACTAATACGAATAGCAACGGAGTTTGCTTCCACTGCAATAAGCCTGGACACTAAAAAGAAACTGCGAGAAGCATCTTGTAGAGGCTAATCAAAGAAGCTTAGTGAAGTTTCGGTTACAAATACAAATTTGTTCATGATTTAAAATAAATTTTTTCTTTAAGTCAAGGTTCTACTTGGGTATTGGATATCGACTTTGGTTATCATAAATATAGATTTATGAAGGGACTAAGCAGAAGTAGAAAGGTAAACAAATATAAGTAATCCTATGTGTGGGAAATGAAGCAAAGGTTGCCACATTAGCCATAGAAACTTATAGTTTAGCAATGCCTACGGGCAAATCTATTAATTCAATAAATTGTTATTGTATTTCAGTTCTCGTTAGAAACATTATTTTTATTTTGTTGTTGGAGAATGAAATCTTTGGTATTATATTTAAGAACAATTATTGTTCTATTTATAATAATAATGTATTGTATAGAATTGGAATATTACTTAATGGATTTTGTATACTTGACTTACGTGAAAATAATTTTGCAAATTGAAAAAACTAATATAAAAAAAGGAGATGATCATTCAAAGAGTTGAATGTGTGTATTTGTTGAAATACAAGTGTGAATTATTTGAAAGGTTCAAAGAATTCAGAAGTGAAACAAATTGACAAAGTATTAAGATTCTTTGATTAGATCAAGGAATAAATATTTGTGCAATAAATTTCTAGATCGTCTCAAATGGTTTTCTTATAATGGACGCCTCCTGATACGCAATAATTGATTGATGTATCTAAAAGGAAAAATCATACCTTGTTGGACATGGTACGGTCCATAATGATTTTACCGACATTCTAGTATCCCTCTAGGATCATGTCCTAGAAAAGGTTGCATATCTACGAAAAGGTAACCTCAAAATCCGGCCCCAAGACTCCATAAAAGTTATGGACAAGGAGGATTCCTAATCTTAAGTATGTTAAGATAAGGTGTTGTCCAACTTATGTGAAAAGGTTTCAAAGGTTAATCTTGGGACAAAATTTGACAAGTACAGATTTGTGGGACATCCTAAAGTAAGTTTAGGTTATATGTTCTATAATTCTACTTAGCAAAAGGTGGTTGTTGCGAAACACGCTACCTTCTAAGATAAATGTGTTTATCATTGAAGGGACTAGTGGGAGGATAATAGATCTTGAAGAGTTCAAGAACCACAAAACACTATAAGTCAAATAAGAGGAACTTGTAGATAGACTTATTGTACCACAATCGAATCATAAATCTGGAATAGTACGAAAGATACCTGGAAGGTATGGATTCATCATAGATGATGATGATGAGGTACGTATCATAGAAGATGATGATCCAGTTACATACGATGAGGTAAGAGTTGTAGACACTTTGAGAAATGGATTGAAGCAAGCTTCTCAAATATGGAACATTCGTTTGGATGAGACAATCAAAAGAGTTTGATTTTATCACAAATAAGAATGAACCTAGTGTGTACAAAAGGGTCAGTAGGAGCATTGTGATATTCCTAGTATTATACGTTGACATACTACGGATAAGGAATAACATACCAATGCTATAATCAATAAAGATAAAGTTGTCTAAACATTCCTCCATGAATGATTTGGGAAGAGTATCTTAATTGGGGATAAAATCTATATAGATAGATTCAAGAGGATGCTCTATTTAACCCAAGGAATGTATATTCATTTGATGCTAAAGTCGTTTAGCATGGAAAATTCCAAGAGATGTCTTATGTTGATGAGCCCTGAAGTGTATCTCTCTTAATAGTCCCCATAGACTCCTAAAAAGAGAGATCGCATGAGTGACAATCATGTATACAATGAAATATACGAGACCTGATGTTAATCGGTCATATTCTGGAGAATATCAATGTAAGACAGTGAAAACATTTTAAAGTACTTAACCGGCACTAAGGATGTGATCATATTCATGGTGTGTCTGAATTAAAACTAGAGGACTTAACAGACTCAAGTTTTTTAGACAGACCACGACGACAGAAAATCCACGTTAAGGTAAAGGGTTACCTTGAACAGTGGTGCAGTGATTTGGAAAGGTTTCAAACAGCAAAGAGTTGTTGGTTTAGTGATAAAGACAAAGTATATAGCTATAAATGAAGCTGCAAGTTGATTGTTTGGATGAAAAGTTCATTACAGAACTAAAAAAAGTTCCTAAGTCTCATTTTGGATCTAAACATGTGTTGTGGCACTTTCATTTTATTATATGAATCATTGAAAGATGAGAAATCACTATAGAAATAGTGGACTCTCAAAAACAACATTACATATCCATTAACTAAAGCTTATCCAATAGCAGGATAATCGTCACTTAGAGAAAAAGGGTATGAGATACCATGGCGATTGTCTTTAGTGCAAGTGGGAGATTGAAAGTAGTATGCACACAAGTCAATCATGTTTGATGATAAAGCATATACTTTATAACAATCTTATTCATTTATTAATAAGAAGTATTAATTTATTAAAGGCTTTTAATTATCTACATGATGCTGTTTTATAATATGTGATAAACCCATAGTTTTAAGCAATGCTTTTATAATAATGATGATGATCATTCTAATGAGATCTAAATTCTTAGAAAGCTTAAAACAAAAATAGTTCCCAATCGTTGGATTACTAAATAAGGGATTAGTGAATCCGGATAGATTGGTACATGCGTTGCTTGCTCATTGGATGAGGATGATTGATCTCATGATCATTTGTGTGGAGACACTAAAGCAAGTATGTAGGTGCTTATTAGAGAAAATTTCACTGAACGTGGCTCGCTAAGGAATACCTAATGGAGTTTTACTTGCATGTCAATAGGAATTCCTATAGTGATAGTAGTACAAATGATCCTTGGACTTGAGATCATCATAGTATCTTGTGTATGATGAGTTATACTTTGACTTATTCCTTAAGACCCTTAGGGTATATCAAAGGGTATGCTTGGATATAATAAGTTGTACATGAAGATAATGTATGATCAATAAAGAATCTACCACTTCTAGTAAAAGAAGAGAAATGTTCTATGTGATTCGATAAATGACAACCCAGTAGTCCTTGGCCAAGGCAGAATAAAATTAGAAAGGAGTTTCTAATTTGCATTATTTAGAGTTGTGCATCTAAGGATCGAAATACATATAATTAAATAAAATAAGACTTGACAGTAATTCCATGTCTTATATTTAATTGGGACATTGTATGGTGGAAGGATTGAATTGTGCTTGTAAACTATTTACTCAAAGGTTCTTTTATGATTAATGTTGAAATCTATATTATCCGGAAAGTCGTTGATCGCTAGGAGAGGCTTATCCCTTATCAGAATAAATATTATTTATTTAAATAAATTAATAGTTTAATTTATTTATTTAAATAAGATTAGAATTGTTCTAATTAATTTATTCACAACCCGTTTAATATGGAGAACCTAAAGGGTCACACCATAAAAGGAAGAATAATTATTTAAGAAGTTAATGGCATAATCGTAATAATAAGTTAAGTATATTTAATTTAATTTATGGTGATAGAATAAATTAAATAGCTTAATATTTATTATTTAATATTTTAGAAATATTAAATATAAATTAATAAGAGGAGTCTTATTATTATTATTATTATTATTATTATTATTTAATTCCTAAAGAAGTTTGAAAATTAATTAATAAAAGTACTCTCATATATTCCTAATAAGATTGGGAGGTTAAATTAATTAAAAGAGTTTAATTAATTATCCCTAATAAAATTAGGGAGCTTAATTAATTAAAAGAATTTAATTAAATAAATAATACTTTATTTTTAATTAAATAGGGTTACCTGATATCTTTATAAGAGGAGTCTTATATCATATATCAAATATACGCAATTCCAAGAGTTGGAGAGTACGTTCTTTTTCTATAGAGATAGAAAACTAGGGTTTAGCCAACCACCCCTCTTCTTGAATATTTCTTCTTCCTTGGTGGATCACCTCTAGAGGCCAAACACTTGGGTGGCTAACATTGATCAAAGGAAAGAACCAAACCCGGTGGATTCAAGTTGAACACGAAAAGGATTAGAGGTGAACTTGTACATGAGGAAGCTCAGATCTTCAAGGGTATGATTCTTGTTCTTTATCTTTTCGTTTAATTAATAATTATGCATAAAGGAAGATCCGGGTATATGGTTTGTAAAATTTTAAAACTCTTATTTTACACGTTTCTACTTAATTTGTGCAATTTGATTGCGTTCATGAATTTTACAAACCTAACACCTACTTAGCAAAAGGTGTTTGTTGCGAAACATGCCACCTTCTAAGATAAAGATGTTTATCATTAAAAGGGCTAGTGGGAGGATAATACATCTTGAAGAGTTCAAGAACCACAAAACACTATAAGTCAAATAAGAGGAACCTGTAGATAGACCTATTGTACCACAAATAGAATCAGAAAATCTGGAATAGTAGCGAAGATACCTGGGAGGTATGGATTCATCATAGATGATGATGATGAGGTACGTATCATAGAAGATGATGATCCAGTTACATACGATGAGGTAAGAGTTGTAGACACTCAGAGAAATGGATTGAAGCAAACTTCTCAAAAATGGAACATTCGTTTTGATGAGACAATCAAAAGAGTTTGATTTTATCACAAATAAGAATGAACCTAGTGTGTACAAAAGGGTCAGTGGGAGCGCCGTGACATTCCTAATATTATATGTTGATATACTATGGATAAGGAATGACATATTAATGCTATAATCAGTAAAGATAAAGTTGTCTTAACATTACTCCATGAATGATTTGGGAAGAGTATCTTAATTGGGGATACAAATCTATATAGATAGATTCAAGAGGATGCTCGATTTAACCTAAGAAACGTATATTCATTTGATGCTAAAGTCGTTTAGCATGGAAAACTCCAAGAGATGTCTCATGTTGATGAGCCATGGAGTGTATCTCTCTTAATAGTCCCCATAAACTCATAAAAGAGAGATCGCATAAGTAACAATCATGTATGCAATGAAATGTACGAGACCTAATGTTGATCAGTCATATTCTGGAGAAGTTCACTATGAGTCAGTGAAAAACATCTTAAAGTACTTAACCGGCACTAAGGATGTGATCATATTCATGGTGGGTCTAAATTAAAACTAGAGGGCTTAACAGACTCAAGTTTTTCAGATAGACCGGGATGACAGAAAATCCACTTTAAGGTAAAGCGTTACCTTGAACGGTGGTTCAGTGAATTGGAAAGATTTCAAACAGTAAAGAGTTGCTGGATTAGTGATAAAGACAAAGTATATAGCTATAAATGAAGCTTCAAGTTAATTGTTTAGATGAAAAGTTCATTACAGAACTAGGAATAGTTCCTAAGTCTCATCTTGGATCTAAACATGTGTTGTGACACTTTCATTTGATTAAAGGAATAATTGAAAGATGGGAAATCACTATAGAGATAGTGGACTCTCAAGAACAACATTACATATCCATTAACTAAAGCTTATCCAACAGCAGGATAATCGTCACTTAGAGAAGAAGGGTATGAGATACCATAGCGATTGACTTTAGTGCAAGTGGAAGATTAAAAGTAGTATACACACAAGCCAATCATGTTTGATGATAAAGCATATACTTTGTAACAATCTTATTCATTTATTAATAAAAAGTATTAATTTATTAAAGGCTTTTAATTATCTACATGATGTTGTTTTATAATATGTGATAAACCCATAGTTTTAAGCAATGCTTTTAGAATAATGATGATGATCATTCTAATGAGATCTAAATTCTTAAAAAGCTTAAAACTAAAATAGTTCCCAATCGTTGGATTACTAAATTGGGGATTAGTGAATTCGGATAGATTGGTACATACATTGCTTGCTCATTGGATGGGGATGATTGATCTCATGATCATTTGTGTGGAGACACTAAAGCAAGTATGTTGGTGCTTATTAGAGAATACGTTCACTGAACGTGGCTCGCTAAGGAATACCTAATGGAGTTTTACTTGCATGTCAATAGGAATTTCTGTAGTGATAGTAGTACAAGTGATCCTTGGACTTGAGATCATCATAGTATCTTGTGTATGATGAGTTATACTTTGACTTATTCCTTAAGACCCTTAGGGTATATCAAAGGGTATGTTTGGGTATAATAAGTTGTACATGGAGATAATGTATGATCAATAAAGATTCTACCGCTTCTAGTAAAAGAAGAGAAATGTCCTATGTGATTCGATAAATGACAACCCAATAGTCCTTGGCCAAGGCAGAATGAAATTAGAAAAGAGTTTATAATTTGTATTATTTGGAGTTGTGCATTTAAGAGTCGAAATACATATAACTAAATAAAATAAGACTTAACAGTAATTCCATGTCTTATATTTAATTAGGACATTGTATGGTGGAAGGATTGAATTGTACGGTAACTATTTACTCAAAGGTTCTTTTATGATTAATGTTAAAATCTATATTATCCGGAAAGTCGTTGAACGCTAGGGGGGCTTATCCTATTGTAGAATAAATATTATTTATTTAAATAAATTAATAGTTTAATTTATTTATTTAAATAAGATTAGAATTGTTCTAATTGATTTATTCACAACCTAGGTTTAATATGGAGAACCTAAAGGGTCACATCATAAAAAAAGAAGAATAATTTTTAAGAAGTTAATGTCATAATCGTAATAATAAATTAAGTATATTTAATTTAATCTATGGTGATAGAATAAATTAAATAGCTTAATATTTATTATTTAATATTTTAGAAATATTAAATATAAATTAATAAGAAGAGTCTTATTATTATTATTACTATTATTATTATTTAATTCCTAAAGGAGTTTGGGAATTAATTAATAAAAGTACTCTCAATTATTCCTAATAAGATTAAGAGCCTAATTAATTAAAGGAGTTTAATTAATTAAAATAAAACCAAATCCTTAATTGTTAAGGAGGGTTGCCTACATCTATAAATAAGAGTAGTCTTATTATGGGGGTAGAGTGGTTGTTGACTTTTTCACAACATACGAAATTCCAATTTTTGGAGAGTACATCCTTTTCTATAGAGATAGAAAACTAGGGTTTAGCCAACCACCCTTCTTCTAAAATATTTCTTCTTCCTTGGTGGATCACCTCTAGAGGCCAAATACTTGGGTGACTAACGTTGATCAAAAGAAGGAACCAAACCCGGTGGATTCAAGTTGAACGCGAAAAGAATTGGAGGTGAACTTGTACCTGAGGAAGCTCGAATCTTCAAGGGTATGATTTTTGTTCTTTATCTTTTCGTTTAATTAATAATCGCGCATAAAGGATGATCTGGGTATACGGTTTGTAAAATTTTAAAACTCTGATTTTCCATGTTTCCACTTATTTTGTTCAATTTGATTGTGTTCATGAATATTACAAACCTAACAGAACCAAGTCTGCTGGACTTAAAGAGTTCAAGAGTGAACTAAGAAGTTCCTAGACTGCTGGTTTAGAAGGAATATGTGAGATTCAGAAAGTGTAAAAGACATCCTTAGTGGATTTCCTACTCGAGGAGTAGAAGAGTGGACTAGGAGCTTTAAGTGCTCTGAACCACTTAAAACTGATGTGTCTATTACATTCTTGCTATAACTGCTATAACTTCCATAACTGTTATAACTGCCTCACTCTCATAAATTTACTATATCTTTAGGGAGATTAAAACAAATATTAATTTCGCTGTGTTTTAATCATTATCAACTAACAAGTTAAAACAAAAAGAATTTTTAAATATCTATTCAACCCCCCCTTCTAGATAACTATTGTGCCTCCAAGAACTAACAATTGGTATCAGAGAAGGTTCTATTATATAGCCTACAAAGCTTAAGTAGATCCAATGACACACTTACCAAGCGAATCAAGGACTGGAGGAGGCAGCAAATCACTTATGTGCAACAAAGATAAATTCGCAAACTGGAAAGTTCAGATGCAAGCATACATGGACTCAATAGATGAAGATCTATTTGAACTATTCAGAATGGGCCCTATGTTCCTACAAAGCTTGCACCAACTACGGACGATCCAAACAGAATATAAATCAAAATCAAAGGAGAATGGACTGACAAAGAGAAGAGAACTGTTCAACTCGACAAGAAGGTCAAGAACATTTTGTTTCAATCCTTAGAAGACGATCTGTTCGAAAATGTAGTCAACAACAAAATGTTGGGTAAAATCTATATACGCAAATCACGCAAATATACGTGGTCAACAAGTAATATAGTAGTGAATAAAGTATCGTTCCCACGTGGACAAATTAGCAAGAAATTTAACTTCACAATTATCAATTTTCTATTAATCCTAATTCTATTAAACTGTTCAATTCAATGGTTTAAAATTATAGAAACTAAACTAATAAATAAATAAACTATCACAAAACAATCACAAATATCAAAATCCGGAATTTCAAACAATTAATGGAGAATTAGACTTATGATTTCACCCGAAGCTTCACTATGATTTTCAAACCTTTATTCCAACTCAACTCGATAACTCAGTTTATTAATCAAGAACACGAATGTAGTAATAGCCACCTGTCGATGCACTAATACCGTATTAACTCAAATCCACAAATTAGATAGAAACAAGTTAAACACCCAAATCAACCAACTCTGTGAGACCCCGGATTTTATGAATAAAGATTTAATTTTCTCGAAATATTTTTTTTAATATTATGGTGTGGATTTGAGATAATGTTATAGTTGTGGGTAGTATTTATAAATTTTGCAAAGTACGCAAGTTGTTGTATAATATTCGATTGGTCGGGGAATATTCATTTTAACACGGAATATTCGTATAACGGCACAATCATTGGTGGACCCCACAACGGAATTATTGTCGGATTGAGAAAATGACAAAAATATTTTATGGAAATAACGGCGGATGTTTTATCGTTAACTGTTGAAACACCCGGTATTAAAAGTACAGTAATACGCGTGGTTGCATAGTAGCACACAGTATTGATTATTGATGCTTATGTGAGAAGTCACTCAGTATTGTTCAATCGGGTATTCGGGACACTTTTTATGTCGGAGTACTATTCACAAGTTACTATTCACCTAAATTACTATTCACCCGAATAATATTCACTCGGATATTTGGGGTATTTTTCGTGTCGGAGTACTATTCACGAGTTACTATTCACGGGTTACTATTCACCCAATTACTATTCACTCTAGTATTGTTCACTGGGGTATTTGGGACACTTTTTGTGTCGGGGTACTATTCACAGAGTACTATTCCCGAATTACTATTCATGGGGTACTATTCACCCAAAAAATATATTTCTTTTCGGTCCAAATCATTTTTAAGTACAATATTATTCCATGAAAGATGTGTTAATTTTTCGCAGTTGGTTGAAATTATAATAAAGGTGATAAGTTTTGTTTTATTGGTATTATTAATGTAATAAAACAAAAAGCTTTTATATAAAATGAATAGTTTTATAAAGTTATTCTATAAATAGAATATATTATATTCTATTATGCATAGTATTTTGCATAGTAATATCTTTTATATATAAAATGTGATACTTTTATAAAGTTATTTGTTTTATTATACAATAATTAGAATATATTATATTTTATTATGCATAGTGTTTGCATAATGCACTGCATAGTGTTTGCATAGTAAAATCTTTTATAAAGTTATTCGTTTTATTAGATTATAAATAGAATATATTATATTTTATTTAAAAGATTTTTCTTTAAATATGGACCGTCGAGTTAAAGTAAATCAATCTGGACCATTCATGAGTTAGTTACTTATGCACCATTTTTTATAAATAGAAGCTCATTCCTTCATTATTTCTTACAATTCATTCAAAAACTCTAGAGAGAAAACTATAGAGAGTTCTTCTTCTATAATCTTGGCGTATTTCTTTAGAGTTTAAGAAAGCTTTGAGCGTAGTGCAAGTTTTCTTGAGTATATCCTCGACCTACTTAGTCGGAGCACTCTTCTTTCAAAGGTAGGGAATATTATTTGTTGTACTTTCGTAAGGGGTGTTATTTCTTTCTTTCGTCTTAATGAAGAGAACTTATGTTATTCCATTATTTATTATTACATTGGAATAACTTTTGTATCACGCTGCCTACCCTATACATGGTGACATTCTTCTAATATTTTGTTCTTTATTATTACATGCCGGAATATCACATGCACATGCGTTTATGCTTGACTGGTTCCATCCTTTATTATTACATTGGAATATCACATCATGCGTTTCACGCTTAACTGGTTCCGTTATTTATTATTCTGTTGGAATAACCTGCATGTGCGGTCTATCGCATGCATGGTGATTTCTTTTGTTATTCCATTCTTTATTATACTCAGTTGGTTAAAACTTTGACTTCTATACTCTATGAAATTTGTGGAATATCCTTGATATTTGCGCTTCATCCAGTATCTTTTCATGAAAATATTCTTCCGAGCATTCTTGAATTTTACTCTACAAAGCAGTATCATGTTGACAATTTGGACGTTATCATTTCCTAGATAAATTAATTCTTGAACTTGTTTTATTGAATTCTTATATCATTGTCATCATCCTCATGTTTATATTTTTTGAAAGTCATCTCATGGCTTTGTAGTGCATAGATGGACTTAGTATGATTATGACCGAGGATTATTCGGTGTAATCATGGTATCAAATGTTACAAATGATGTGGAAAAAGTCCTCGTTGGCCCGTAGTGCATTGATGGACAATTTTGGTATGATTATGGCTATGGAATCTCTTTGGTAGTAGTCTGAAAGATGAATTGTTTTATGGCATGATCGGGATAGTTGATGAAAACATGATTATCTTTAGTAGTAGTGCATGGATAATTCATGGTCGTGATCTTAAAGAATATCCTTGGTAGTAGTGCGGGGTGATTCAATGATGTGGATTATTTATTAAAATTTGAGTCCCAAATATAAAAGTCATGAAAAACCTTTTAAATCATAAAAGATAGTAGATTTCATTCTCTACTTGACTCTTCTAATGGATTTCTTATTCCGCTGCAGTTAAACTTGATAGTTATTATATTTTATCAGTTTAACACTATTGAAAGCTAACGATAAATTATTCTGCATTATCTTAGTCATAATATTTCTTACTGGGCTAGTTGAGCTCACCCTTTCTTTCAATGTTCTCTTCAGGAAATGAGAACGTAGCGGGGACTAGTCTGGGAACAGAGTAATGGTCCTACATGGTGCATTAGTAGTCATCATTATTCTGTGAAATAGTGTGATAATAAATGTAATAAGGACTCCTTTTGAGTTTGTATACTCTCTAGTAGACAATATTTGTATTCAAACTCACAGTTATGTTCTGTTGTATTGTACACGACAGTTGTATTATTAAGTTATATTTGAATTTATGAACCATGTAAGTGGCGACCCAAGATGGGTGACGTATACCTAATTTTGGTGGTGTCACAAACTCACTATATCTCTATGTGAACTGAAATTAAAGAAGGTTTAAGCTTAAGTTCTCTATCCGATTACATGCGATGTCAAGCATTTCTCCACCTTAACAATAATCAAGAATATGCTATTCACAAAATTCATGACACATGTTATATTAACTAAGTCTAGATTTGAATATCCTCTCTCGATTCCATACAAATCCACAAAGAATTTTTGATCAAGCAATTCATAAATTCACTCTCAAATTAACATAGATAAACTGAAAATATTTTATTGAACTGAAAATCAAAATTTATAAAATCATCGTTTAACCCAAGGATCCATCATAAGCCTAATAAGCAAATTAGTTCATAACGAATGAAATAAAAACTGAATAATTCAAAGTAAAAATCCTTCCAATTACAAATATAAAACTAAGATGAAGAATAATGTGAAACCACCCTTCACGTAGCCATAATATGCAACCGTCACGAAATTCTCTTCCAATCACTCCTCCAAAGCTTGAAAGTCAAAATATGGAAATTATCTGTGTAATATGCTTTGCGTCGTGATCCATTTGTTGTTTTTTTAATGCAATATATATCTCCTTCTATTCTGGCCGAAATCCCTTGCTTCCTAGAGTTCATGCGCAAAACCAAGTCTCAAAACCATGTGGCAGCAAAGTTCAATAAGCAGCAGGAGACTACGAGGATTAACACCCATTTCCTACGGAAGTACAAAACATAATATATACACCTACAGAACTAGTCCACTGTTAATAAAATTTTACTACTTCATGTGTTTTTCCAACTTTGCTTCAAAAGACTTCCTTTCTTCACCACTTGCCTCCATGACCACCCTACACAAAAAAGAACATGAAACGAGTGAAAACAAACATAAACAATAAAATAACAAAGAATTTAAGCTTGAAATGAACATCGATTCGTGTATATGAAATTCACTTATCACAAAACAGCAAAGGAGGTTTGGGAAGCGCTGCTCATCATGCATGAAGGAACGGAAGAAGTCAGAGAAAGCAAACAATCTCTCCTAACACAACAATATGAAATGTTTGCACACGTTCAAGGAGAAAATGTCACTGCCACCTACGAGAGATTCAACGTTCTGCTTAACTCTCTACGAGCCAATGGAAAGATCTACCCAAACAAAGATCTAATCATAAAGTTCATGAGAGCCTTACCAAGTAGGTGGGATGCCAAAACCACTCCTATTAGAGAGTCAAAGAATCTCCATGAGATGACTGTTCAACAAATATATGGCAACCTTCTTACATACGAACTAGAGCTGACTCAACGAGCAGAAACTCTATCAGAAGGAAGAAAGAAGGATAAGGGTGTTGCTCTCAAAGCAACTGAAAGTACCTCTAAGGTCAACACTGAAATTGACTCTGACTATGATGAAGATGATGATGAGGACCTTGCAATGCTGGTAAAAAGACTCAGAAGGTTCATGCGTCAAGGCAAAACCAACAAGCCAAAAAAGGTCATCAGCTACAGCAGCCAGGAGCAAATGAATGATCTATGCTACAATTGCAAGAAGCCAGACCATTTCATTGCCAACTGCAACAAACCTCTCAGAGAAGAGCTAAAGAAGAAATCACATCCAAAGAAGGAATACAAAGGCAACAAAAGGCCTCAGAAGAGAGACAAAGGCCTTGTAGCTGGAGGATCGTGGAGTGACTCAGACAATGACTCAACTACTGAATCTGGAGATGATGAAGATCCCCAAATTACAAATCTTTGCCTAATGTCCAAGAATGCAAAAGACAAATAGAACTCTAACATACATGAAGTAAGTATAGATGAGGTATTTGACTTCAACTCTCCTGATGTAGACATTGATGATTTAAGAACTGCACTACATGACATAACATCTGATCTGCATCAATACATGAAATGGTTTAGAGTTATGTCTAAGGACTATTCACTTCTTCAAAAGGAGAAAGAGAAAGTTCAAGAAGAACTGGAAACAACCCTTCTAAGTACTGACTCTCTCTCCAAGCTTGAAGCTGAGAATAAGCACTTAAAATAAACCAAAGAGCTCAATGCACAAAGAGAGTCAAGTCTAACCTCTAAAATTGAGGAACTAAAAAAGAATTTCTCTACATGGAATAAATCATCATCATCTATGGACTCCCTGCTCTCCAGTCAGAGAAGTGCATCTGACAGAACAGACTTAGGCTTTGGGGGATCCACCTCAGAGCCATGTGTGGAAAAGATAAAGGAAACTAGAACTAGTAATGCTTCAAGTTTTAGTAGAGGCATTATATTTGTGAAATCCTCACAGAAGGAAGAACCAGCCCAACCCTGTTCTACTAATTCAATCCATACTTCAAGGAGTAAAGGATCTCATGCTGGCCTGGGCTTCAAAAAAGAGAAGAGTAACTCATCCACTACTCACCAACCTCGAAGGATCGTAGATTCAAGTAAGACCAACTCTACGAATCAACTGGGAAGGTACAGTAGAGGTAAGGTACACTCCTCACAATTCATGAAACCCAAGGACACGTGGAAGAAGGAAAATTAGTTTAAGATAAGGATGACTAAAGAACCACACAAGTCCAAATGGAGGATGAATTCTCACACACACACAGGCATGCATCATACTAGATGTTTTGTGTGCAATAAAGTTGGTCACAAGGCTGCAAAGTGCTATTATAATTCAATATATATAAGACCCAAGATCAAGCAGATTTGGGTCCCCAAGGGCACTAACAAAGTAGGACCCATGCAAATATGGGTACCAAAATGAAGGTTTAATGTTATCACAGGAAAAAAGCTCCACGATCACGACCTGGTATCTGGACAGTGGATGCTCAAGGCACATGACTGGGAATAAATCCCTTCTATCTAACTACATAGAGAAGGAGGGTCCCTCAGTCATCTTTGGAGACAACGGCTCTGGCAAGACAAGAGGATATGGCTCAACTGGAAATGGTACAAGTATCCTTGAAGAAAGTGGCCTATGTGGAAGGACTACAACACAATCTTCTGAGCATTAGCCAACTCTGCGACAAGGACCATCAAGTAACATTCCTCAACAATCAGTTGCAAGTCAGAGATTTGAAGACATCTGCTGTAAGCTAACCGGAACAAGAGAAGGAAATGTCTACATGGTGAATCTTAGACAGCTAAGCTCAGATGAGACAATATGCTTTCTGGCCAAAGCATCTGAAGAAATGAGCTGGCTATGGCATAGATGATTGTCTCATTTAAACTTCAAAAGCATGTCTAAACTGGCCTCAAAAGATCTTGTTGCAGACCTACCCAAGTTCAGCTTCGTCAAAGAAAGGCCATGCAATGCCTGTCAGTTTGGAAAGCAAACCAGAAGCTCATTTAAGAGCAAAACTGCCAAATCAATTGACAGGCCCCTGTAGTTGCTCCACATGGATCTATTTGGGTTAATTCTAACGACGAGCCTCGGAAGGAAGACATACTCACTTGTCATAGTTGACGACTACCCCAGATTCATATGGGTGTTCTTTCTAACCTCAAAGGATGAAACAAGCTCCAAACTGATCAAGATATTCAGGCTTGTGATGAACGAGAAAGGAGAGAAAACCAATCCTATAAGGAGTGATCATGGCAGAGAATTCAACTTCTCAGAAATGGACCAGTTCTGCACAGACAATGGCATCAGTCACAACTTCTCAGCTCCACGAACTCCTCAACAAAATGGACTAGCTGAGAGAAAGAACAGGACACTGATAGAGGCTGGAAGAACTCTACTAGCAGCATCCCATCTGCCTGAATACTTCTGGGCAGAAAATGTTAACACTACATGCTACACTCAGAATAGATCACTCATACACTCTACGATTAAGAAGACTCCCTATGAACTGTGGAAAGGAAGAAAGCCAAGTGTCAGCTACTTTCATGTATTCGACTGTGCATGCTACATTCTCAACAATGGAAAGCAGTACTTGACAAAATTTTAACCCAAGTCAGACGAAAGAATCTTTCTTAGATATGCCACAGAAAGTAAGGCCTACAGAGTGTTCAACAAAAAGACACTGAGTGTTGAAGTCTCGAATCATATCATCTTTGATGAGACAGACTTAAACAAAACAGTGTTTCAAGACACTACGACCGACAGTTCAAACACTACGAACGAGGTATTCGAGCTCAACACTACGATCATAGTGCCAGATAGTAAAATTGTTGAGCAAGGAAATGAGATCGTAGAGAGGCCTATTCCAGACAATGAACCTCCACACCAAGAAGAAGAAATAGATCTTGAAGGCCTAAGACAAGAAGGCATCAGGACAGATGTCCCAACAGGAAACAGATGGACAATAGATCACACTCAAGATTTAATCATTGGAGATTCAAGTGCTAGAGTCAAAACAAGAGCTGCCACCCAAAATGAATGTTTCTATCTAAGCTTCTTATCACAAATGGAACCGAAGAAGATAGAGGATGCGATGAAAGACTCCAGCTGGATAGAAGCCATGCAGGAAGAACTTAATCAGTTTGAAAGAAGCAAAGTATGGAGATTGGTACCAAGACCAAAAATTCACCCTGTCATTGGAACCAAGTGGGTCTTTAGAAACAAGATGGATGAAGATAGAGTAATAACTAGGAATAAGACAAGACTAGTGGCCAAGGGTTACTCTCAGGAAGATAGCATTGAATACGATGAGACATTTGCACCTGTTGCCAGACTAGAAGCTATCAGAATATTCATTGCCTTTGTTGCTCACATGAAATTCAAGGTCTTTCAGATGGATGTCAAAAGGGCATTCCTGAATGGTAAACTTCAAGAAGAAGTCTACGTAGAGAAACCTCCAGGTTTCATCAATCCATCTCTTTCTAATTATGTTTATAGATTAGATAAAGCCTTATATGGTCTTAAACAAGCACCTAGAGCATGGTATGAAACACTAACTAACTTTCTTATTGAAAATGGATTCACTAAAGGTAGAGTAGATACCACATTATTCCTTAGAAAGCATAAAAATAAAGTCTTATTGGTTCAAATATATGTTGATGATATTATTTTTGGTTCTACTGATGAAAAACTATGTAAGAGATTCTCCAAGCTTATGCAGAGCAAGTTTGAAATGAGCATGATGGGTGAGCTAGACTTCTTCCTTGGACTGCAAGTAAAGCAAACTGATGAAGGAATATTCATAAACCAAGCCAAGTACATTAAAGACTTACTTAAGAAGTATGGCATGGAATCAGCCTCTCCCATGAAAACCCCAATTGTTCCTGCAACCAAGCTTGACAAAGATGAAAAAGGTAAAAGTATTGATATAACTCAATACAGAGGTATGATAGGCTCTCTTTTATATCTAACTATCAGTAGACTAGATATAATGTTTGCAACATGCATTTGTGCTAGATTTCAGGCTAATCCTAAAGAATCACATTTAACTGCTGTAAAGAGGATTTTTTAGGTATCTCAAGGGTACACCTCACTTGGGGCTTTGGTATCCCAAGGAGTCCTCATTTGAACTAACAAGATACACAGATGTTGATTTTGCAGGCTGCAAAATAGATAGAAAGAGTACCAGTGGCACCTGTCAATTTCTTGGAAACAGACTTGTGTCTTGGTTTAGCAAGAAGCAAAACTCAGTATCTACTTCAACTACGTAAGTTTAATATATTCTTTGCTTTGGCATTCTTTGTGCTCGAGATCCTATGGATGAAAAATCAGTTAGCAGATTATGGGTTTGAATTCAAATCCATACCCATTCACTGTGATAACACAAGTGCCATAGCAATAACTCATAATCCTGTCATGCATTCTAGGATTAAGCATATAGAAATAAGGTATCACTTCATTAGGGATCATGTGCAAAATGGAACTATATCTTTACAATATATCCCTACTGAAAATCAACTTGATGATGTCTTTACAAAGCCTCTAGATGAATCCAGGTTTAACAAGTTAATAAGTGAGCTAGGCATGCTTAACTTACAACCATGAAAAATATGCTCTAGTTTGTGCTAATCATACAAATATAAAAGCTATGTTCGAAATCATAGACATGATCAAAGGAAGTCCACGATCGTAGAGCTGAAGTGACATAAAAGACAACGATCGCAGTGCTGACTCAACGATCGCAGTGCCCCATCAACAAAACAAAGGAGCATCCTGTGATGATAAAGTTCAAAACAAAGCAATCTCTCTAATAAGTGCCTCAGGAACAAACCCAACCCTTGATTCACTCTATGAGGTTGGCCCTTCTTGAGTCACCTTAAACCAAGAAGAATGCTAAGTAAAAAGTCCATCACAAGGATTCGGTCAGACTCAACGATCGTAGTTCAGATACGACGACTGCTGAGTAGACACTACGATTGCTGATCAGACACAACGATTGCTGAGCAGACACGACGATCGTAATTCAGACTCAACGACTGTTGGACAGACTCGACGAACGTAGAACAGAATCAACAATCACAAACTCCACCTCAACGATCATAGTCCTCCCTAAAGACACATTATCTCAGAAGGAGCTAAGGGAAAATCAGTACAATCCTCCTTAGTCAAATTCGTAGAGCTAAGCAGAATTTGACACTTGTCCCACTAAACAAAAATGGAGAGAGGGAAGTTACAAGTACAGTTTGGAAACGTGTTTTTGAAATCAGAAGTTCAAAAAGCTTATCTCTCTCCTCTCTCTCACTCTCTCTCTCTCTACAAGCAGAAACCCTAACCCTTAAGAAAGTTCAGACAACCATACTCCGTGCAAAGAAATCAATGGCAGCCTCCAACTTCGTCTCTGGCTACAGACTATGCTTCAATGAGTTCAAAACCGCTGAACCCAAATTTCACAAGATTTTGACATTGATAAAGAAGGCAGGTCTCGAAGACGCTCTGGGTACGAGCACATGGATCTACCCTAAGCTAATAAAAGAATTCTACAAGAATGGGGCATTCAAAAATGAAGTCTTCACGACGAGAGTCAAGGACGTGGAAATCAAGCTAAAGGCTGAGAACATCAATCTAGCCCTAGGCTTCAAATCTGAAGGTTTTTGGTTTTTAGATGGCATCGATTTCCATGAA
Organism: Panax quinquefolius; assembly: GCA_020205615.1. Classification (NCBI taxonomy): domain Eukaryota; kingdom Viridiplantae; phylum Streptophyta; class Magnoliopsida; order Apiales; family Araliaceae; genus Panax; species Panax quinquefolius. Next base: position 19,877,476 of record CM035165.1, read on the forward strand.
GGACTTAAGAAGATGCATCACAAATAATTACACACTGTCAAAGGATACAAGAAAAAGGAATTTCCTCAGAGGTGTGAATTTTTGGCCAATATTATTGGGAAGTGTATATGCTGCAAAAGCTCTAGCCATGATTCTGTAAATGAGGTGCAGCTAAAGCTCATGACTACCATAAGTTGTGGGATACAGCTTAACTATGGAGCTCTACTGCTTGAATGGATAGGAAAATGGATCCTTAGCTCGAAGAAGACAAAGGGCTCTCAAAAGATGCTCTACGGGAGATTTATAAGCATCATTCTACAGTCTGCTATGGGTGATAAGATTGGGGACGATGAAGGAGAGTCCATCAATCCAAACAGACGGATGACCCAGCAATTGTTGAAAACTGGAAAAGGAACCCAGCTGAAAATGTACGCATGATGACTGAGTCCAGTGGAAGAACTGGTGATCTAAAGGAATCAGGGATTCCAGGAAACATGTCATTCGTCAAAGAGACTAAAGAAGAAGAGGAAGAGATCAACAAGGGAGAACTCACTGCCCTTGTTAGAAAAAGCAAGGACAAGAGAAAGCTAAAGACTAGGATGGTAGAAGAACCTCAAGGGTCTACCACTGATATACTTGTAGAGTCCTTTGATATTGAGACTCTAAGTATCCTAAGAAGAAAAGAACAATAGGCTGAGGCAGATGAAGATAGAGCTACCATATCACAGTTGCTGAACAAGAACAAAATCAGTCACAAGTCCAAGAGGCCATCTGAACACCTCAAGCAAGGAAGTTGCTGCACCAGATGGTCTGACTGATCAACAGGACAGAGCTGAAGCTGAAGAAAGTCCTGAGGTTGTGGCTCAGCCTAGAAAACCAAGACAAAAACTAGTTAAAAAGTACATCCTTGTCAATGAAGGAGTGCTCAAGGAGGAAGACAAGAAGATGGCTGCTAAAAAGGAACTATCCAAAGAAAGCCAAAAGGACATAGCTCAAGATGAGGTGGAGATACCTGAAGTTCTCACCCTAGAACATGCTCAAGCTAAGGGGGAGATACCTGAAGTTCTCACCCTAGAAAATGCTCCAGCTGAGGGGGAGATACTAGTCCTGCAGATGGATGATCATGTTAAGGGGGATCCTCATGATATCCCCATTACAGAAGAAGTTGTTCCTGTAGAAAATGAGGGAGAACCAGAGCAGGAACAAAATGAAGTCATTGATATAGTGGAATCCTTGAACGAAGACAGAGAAGTAGACGAAGATGATGAGGTCGAGATCATAGATGTTGGCTGCAATGGGCATAGAAAAGCTAACTATGAGCAGCTGTTCTCCTATCTACCCATGATGCCTTTTCATCAAGCTCAAATTCTAAACTCCTGGAATCACATGTTTTGGAGCTTCAAAGAATATCCAGTCATCTATGTGCTAGCTCATGGATTCCCAGGAAACTTCAACTTTGCCAAACAGCTGATCACAAATGGTCCCTCCTCAAGAATGGTGCATGAGGTATTAACTATCCCAATCCTTTTTAGAGTGAATCACTATCCACTGTCTTTTTCCAGCCAATTTTATGAATTTCCAAGCTGGTTGGAAGTGGTTCTAAATCCACCAAGTCAATCCCCAGTTACATAATCCCAAAATTTTGTAACTGATGAACCAAATGTACCAAACTTCATATTGATCCTAACTCCCATCATCCCTACAATTACTGACTCTAGCCCCATCGTAGAGTCCCAAGCTCAAATCGTAAAGCCACCCTCTTCAGACACCCAAACAAAGTCCCCTCCATCAGATATTCCCTCTTCATCCACCAATGAATACTTCAGCCTTGATCTTACCCTCTATTCCTTGCAAGATCAATACAAGAAAACATCCTCTCTTTCAAACAATCCACAACTCAGTGAACTACTTTCAGATCTGCCCACCAAAGCTGAGTTGACAGAAGTGTCGAAGAAAGTAATCAAGGACATCGATGATAGCCTTGACGCTCACACAGAACTCATTCATCACAGACTGACAAAAATGATCAATGCTGCAAATAATCTCCCAAGCACCCTAAATTCTAAACTTACAAAGAAGCTGATGTGATAACCTGAGATTTCAAATAATCAAAATTTTACGAATAAATTTTTTTTTATTTAATATTAATATTAATTATCAGTTTTGTGACAAGTATTTGTGATACGAGTCTCGAGAAGGTCAATTTGTATATTGACTAATAAATTTAGAGTAGAATTGTGCTTAACCGCTTTAGAAACCCTAACCCTAATTTCTAGAAAGGGATTCGATAGAAAAGATAATTAATATATTAATATTAATGAGTATGTGTTTGTACCGAAAAGAATTTTTTGATCAATAATTGATCAGGATAAGGTTTAAAATTATAAACCCAAATAAGAGATTAGAAACCCTAATATCAGGATTAGAAACCATAACGTACCGTTAGAAACCCTAATCAAAAGTCGGGAAACCCTAATTTCATATTCGGGAATCCTAAAACCCTAATTAGGCAACCCTAATCCTAATTGGAAGGCCTAATATATTTATTAAACGTTGATATGATTAGGAAAACCTAATTTAATTAGGAAAACCTAATTTAATTAGGAAAACCTAATTTTAGTTTCAAAATTTTAATTTTCTAAATTAAAACCCTAATTTAGAAAATCCTAGAAAGTTAGTGATTTAAAACCTAAGGGTTAGAACCTTAGGGTTAGAACCTAAGGGTTTGTACAAATTCCAAGTATTCCATTAAAATCAATTTGCTAATGACCAAAATGCCTTTTTCATTTTCTTTAAAAGATAACTTGTAAAAATACTAGTAACTTTAGCGGTTGAACCACTACATTGACTTGGTGACCCAAATCTGCAACCAATCAGCCGAAAATCCCAGCCATAGCAACATATCCAAGTAACATATATTAGATTCAAGATAACAAAAATCATAAAACTTGCTCATTTGGCCAACTAGCTCTCACCAACTCCTTCTCTCTCTAAAGTCCCGAGTTAGACTAGTGAATCAGTCACATAATCAGTCCCTAGATCACCAAGAACAACTAAGGAGGATTAAGATCAAAGATTTGAAGAAAGAAGGTATAAACCTAAAACCTATTTTGATCCAAGTTGCTAAGAAAGTTTTTGTGTTTAAGTGTTTAATCTTGTGTTAAAAGATATTTTTAGTTGATCTATGTTGATCCATGATGGATCCATAGCATCAAATGGCTTTAAAATGGAGTTTTTCAAAATCTGTCTAAGAACAAAATTTGTGGTCTGACAAGCTAATGTCAGGAGCCACAGATTCTTGTTCGTTTGTTGTTTTTGATGTTTTAAAGTTTTAATTCGTAGCCTGGTATGTGATCTTTAATCTACAAGTGGAAGCAGTACCATTTAATGTCTGGATTTGAAGATATTAAGGGTCAAAACCCGTTGATCGACGTTGACTGGGCCAAATCTGGGTAACCCAGAAAGCCTTGATCAACGTCTGACAACTTCTTTTGGGCTTAATATTTGTCAGTGTGTAAGTTGTTTGATGTTGTGTTTGTGACCATATTGTAGCCTGTTATATGTTCTTTCATTCCATGGCTTTAGATCGTGTAAATGAACAACTAGTAGATCGTGACAGGTGGTCAAAGTAGACCACTCGGTCTATTTTTGACGTTTCTGGAAAACCCAGAATCGGTATGAACTCAGTTTTTGTCAGAGTTTGACCGGGTCATACATTGTGATTATGTTGTTGTTAAACTGAGTTATTGTTTTGTAAATGTTCTATGACACAAGAACTATAACCTGGAACCATTACACAACATGAACAATAAACGGAACACCTTAACAATCGAGCTTCAAAGTAGCACCGTGACGCTATGCAGGTTTTTCGGGTTACCCGAAAAACACGTAATGCACTCTGACGATGTTTTTTTCAAGGCCCAGATCGTGCATCTGGGTTGTTGTTTAAGAAACTTGATGGTTGATAATTGGAGTATTACAAGTATACTACAAGATAAACGTTTAAACATGACCCAGAAACATTTTTAAATGAGATAAAAATTCAGTCAAACAGGTCACCTCGAACACGTAGCTGTCAGTGTTCTTGAGCTCAAGAACACCAACAGCGACGCTTTGTGTCGCTAAAGGGATATAGCGACGGTTTTAATTATTTTATTTTTTGAATATTCTAGAAATTATTTAAAAATAAAAATAAATTATAAAAATTACCAAAAATGGTTTTAAAAATCATTTTAAATTACGAAAAATAACTTTTAATTATTTGAGACATTTTTCATTAATATTTATAATTATTTGGATATTAATGATATTTAATTTATTTAATTAGTATATTAAATAAATTAGAGAAAAAGCGATTTAATATTATGAAAAACATTTTAAATAAAAATAATGTATTTAAACAAATTTTGAGTTATAAAATGTAACTTTTGATATTTTAGAAATTTTCATTAATAAATTAATATTAATGATATTAGATTTATTTAATTATTAAATTAAATAAATAAGTTAAAAATGATTTTATTAATTTAAAAATCATTTTAAATAAAAATAACGTGTTAGAAAATATTTGGAATTATAAAATATAATTTTCAATATTTTTGGAGAATTCTCATTATTAAATTAATATTAATGATATTAGATTATTTATTTATTATATTAAATAAATGAATTAAAAATGGTTTTAATGATTTAAAAATCATTTAACAATGAGAAAAATGAATTAAAAATATTTTAAGTGATAATTAATTACTTTTAAAATTTTGATGATAATTTCATTAATATTTAAATATTAATGGTGATGATTTAAAATGATTTTAATTAATTTAAAAATCATTTGAGTAGAATATTAATGATTTAAAATATTTTAAGTTATTAATAATAACTTTAATATTTTGACAAGTATGTTATTAATATTTTATATTATTAAATATTAATAATGATAAGATTATTTGATAATTAAATCATTTAAAAATGATTTAAGTGTTTGAAAAATTATTATAAATTATAATATTTGTTTATAAATTATTAAAAGCTTCTGAAAAATATTATTAACGATATTTGACTTATCTAAAATAATATTGAAGCTTAGAGAGCAAGTTTAATTGACAATCAATGTGTTAATTGTCGGATAGGGTGATTAGAACACCGAGAATGGACCGAAGTCCAAACCAGACCGAAATAGTTAGACTTGTTAAGTGTTTATATATGTTATAAATACTAATGTGGCTATGTGGTAATGTGCCTAGGAGAAGTTTGACTGTAAATTACAGTATTGTGTATTGTGAATTATTATTTTAATTGTGAGATCGATATTATTGGTTATAGGTCTTACGAAAGCAGATAAGTTTATTGTGTAGCGGTAATCAACGCGGAAGGCAAGTTTCCTAACTCAATCTTGAGTTATATTCATTCAATTATTATAGTGGTTAATTATTGCTAATTATACCACGTCCAGGAATTTATTGTTGATTATTCGCAATTAGTGCATATTTAATAATTTAAATTGAATTACTAATTCTGAAAATATATTCGTAGAATAACTTTTGTTGGATATTTAAATTCGTAGAATCTAATATTGACATTACAGATAATTCTTGTTTATTGTCGAATTATGTTGAGAAATGTCTTAGCCAATTATTCTAGACTAGACGAACATTTATTAAAACTTGATAGGTTCAAGAAGAGAATTCAATTATTATTGACAGATCGATGCCAATTATTTCGGCTAGATCAAGAAGTAATTAGAATTTGAAATCACAGTATTTCATTGTTAAATCAAAATCTTGATTCTGAGACTGAGAAGAACAAACTTTTATATAAAGGGAACATTTTAGGTCGTATATTCGACCATTGCGCACTGTTAAGTATTATGCATAATATAGGGTACAAGGAGTTGGCCGGCTCTAAGTACTTGCAGAGGGGTGTAATTTAATCTTTATGGTTATCTGATACTCCTATGTATGTATCAAAGTAAATCTTTGATAAATACCCGAGAAAAGAAGTTCTAGATCTAGTGTGATCACTCAGCATAAATCTAGAAAACATTCCACTTTGTAATTGCGTAGAATTGATTCTTGATTATTCAATAGAATATTGTAGAAACTTTGAAAGCGTTGTACTCTTTCATTATCAAATTATTGTGTTGCCTAGAATACGAGAAGACTTGTTATTGATTAACGATTTGTTCAGTTATTTCAAAGTTCCCCGAACTTTGGTTTCATTCTATCAAAATAGATAGTCTGTTCTTATTGATTAGTATACATTTATTATATGTCTTAACTTGCGGGGCTAACTTGTTGCTCACCCTTGCTATAAATAAAACATTTCAGCTAGGAACGAAGAGGCCAGCGGGTCAAAGAAGAACAAAGGCAAAGGCAAGATGCTGGAGTAGTTATAAAGAACTTATTATTATGTTGTATTTGTAAACCCTTTTTGTTTATCTAAGGGGTATGTTTGTAATTTTAAGGTTAGCAAACCTAGGACTTATGTATTAACAACATATGTTAATGACTTATGTATTCCTATTTATATTGGAATGGGTAGTTAAATGGTATTATATTGTGGATCGTGAACACCAAACTAAAAATTCGAAAACTTGGGATTTGGGGGCGTCACGGTGTTAGTATCAAAGTCAGAGTGACCAAGGTGTCACAAGTTGGTAGAAAGAGTCATGAGGTTATAAACCTTAAGTGGGGTGTGGGAAAACCTTAGGATTATAACCATATGCGAGATAGAGAAAACTCATTTAGAGTTCTAAGTGAGGGATTGCCGAAGTACATCAATAGTGAGATATGTGGACACATAGTGTGAGAATTTTGTACTGGTGAAGTACTAATCAAGTTGTTTAAACTGATTGTAGGATGTCTGGAGAAGATGAAACGAGTGTGGAGATGCTAGCGGCTGTTGCACCGATGCCAGAAGCCGAGGTGCCAGCGCAAAGCGAATCAGTGGAGAAGGTGGGAGAAGATGAACCCATGGTCAATCTGGGGAGCGATCATGATGATTATCCCAAGATGTATCTGAGTGGTGATGAGGAGGCAGAGTCTGAGCAAGCTAAGATGGAGATAGGGAATAAGACTAAAGTTGAAGAACAAGATCAACTATCTGCGAAAGTTCAAGAACTCCGGAGTAAGGAATTTCTCTTGGAGGAGTTGTGGAAGACAGAACGAGCATTACGTGAAATGACTGAAGAATGGAATGAGCTCAAGGCGCATGTGGAAAGGATGAAGACTGAAGGTGGTGGATCGTCTGAAGGAACCATCAAGCAGCAGAAAGACAAGAATAAGAGAAAGAGGGACAATGACAGCCCTAATTCTGAAAAGTCAAACCCGAAGAAGAAGCAAACCTGTAGTAAGTATGGAAAGACTCACGCTGGAGAATGGATGATGTGGAAGAATGTATGTTTCAACTGTAAGCAGGAAGGACATATTTCTTTGCATTGTCCTAAGCCGAATATGAGGAAGTGTTTCTCATGTGGAAGAACGGGTCACGGATTCAACAAGTGTCCCAACAAGAAGAAGACTGGTGAAGGGAGTGGTCGGTAGACAACTTAGATATATGTAATAGTATCTTTTGGTAGAAGATTATGATATTAAAAGTTGTAATATCGAGAACGACGTTTAAGCATATATAAATATATATATATATATGTTTTATGAATGAACTCTTTATTTTCTATATGAACATAAGATTAAGATTAATTTGTGTGTTTTTAAAACTCATACTTATGTTAAGTTAATGACTCATAATTATATGAAATGTTTTGAACCCCTCAGCGAATGGATGCCAAAGGTATGACTAGGATAAGTTCATACACTCATATAATTGTGGCAAGTTCCTGAACTCATAAGTGTGGTAAGTTTGACAAACTGGTAATAAATATGTGTGAAAGGAGAATTGCAACTTTTTGTGTGAAGTTGTGTTGTTAATCCTGATATGATTTAAAAAGGGATAGTAAATGTGTTAAGTACTATATGTACTATGTGCTATTTGAGTAAATATGCAATTATATGAGAATTATGTGTTGAATTCTTATTGTGTTAAGAATTTGTGTAAAGAAAGAGAATTAATATAAGATTTTTATTTAAATCAGATCATGTTGCCTAGACGACAGAATCGAAATCAAAGAGAAGAGCAATCGGTGAATAACGAAGGAGGTCAAGCTGATCCAATGCAAAACTTTGCGGATATGTTAGCCCAAGCTATAGAGAATAGAGCTCCAATTACGAAGAGAAAGAGCGAGAAATCGGCCGGTAAACATTGGCTAACTTCAAAGACTTTAAAGCGGTAGGACCGCCTGAATTTAAAGGGACCACAGATCCAATTGAAGCCCAAACTTGGGTAAAAGAGATGGAGAAAACATTTGTCATTGCGCGTGTGGCAGAAGAGCAGAAGACAGCTTTTGCAACTTATCTGATGAAGGGAGAAGCCAATTACTGGTGGGAGAATAATCAGGCCAGAGCTGGTACAGCAGTGGTGTTGTGGACAAGATTCAAGGAACTGTTCTTTGAGAACTACTTCTCACCGAGTATGCAATCCAGGATGGAAGTCAAATTCTTAGAACTTAAGCAGGAGAACATGTCGGTAACAGAATACACTGCCAAATTCAACGAGTTGACTAGATTTGCACCTCATCAGGTGGACACATAAGCGAGAAAGGCGAGAAGATTCGAGAACGGACTGAAGCCGGGAATATTCAACAAGGTAGCATTATTACAGATCAATACGTTTGCGGCTTTGATGGAGAAAGCATTAATTGCTGAAGGAGGGAGTGAAGTTGCATCTCAATTTCATCAGGATAAGAAGAAGAAGACAAATGACAGAGGAAGCAGTGGAGGAAGTAATCCGAATAAGAGAAAATGGAATGAGAATACCTAGTCGGGTAATAAGACAAAAGATAATGGGAAAGGAAGGGAGCCATGTTCGAATTGTGGGAAGAACCATGCTGGAGTTTGCATGAAGAAGAAGGGAGTCTGTTATAACTGTGGGCAAGAGGGGCACATGTCACCCAATTGACCCAATCCGAAGAAAATTCAAGGTTGCTTTGCATGCGGATCGACTGATCATTTGGTTCAGAACTATCCGAAGAAGAATGCGGAGAAGGAAAGTGTCAACAAGGGTCCCGGTGGTGGAACCTTGGCAATTCGAGGACCTGCACAACCAGGACGTCCAACAGCCCGTACATTCAACATGACGACGCATGATGTAATAGCTACTCAGGAGGTGGCACCAGGTAACAATTTCGTTTAATACTTAAATTACGCGAGTAATATTGAGTCAGATATTCTGTGAACTATTTTCTATTATAGATCCAAGTCACAGGTTAGAATTTGAGACACAAATTAACATTGTGTTGTTAAAAACGAATTAATGATACAACTTTAAAAGATTGTAGAGAATAAGAAAGCGGTGATTCCGAGGACGGAATCCTTTTAAGGAGGGGTGAATGTGATAACCTGAGATTTCGAATAATCAAAATTTTACGAATAAATTTTTTTTTATTTAATATTAATATTAATTATCAATCTTGTGACAAGTATCTGTGATACGAGTCTCGAGAAGGTCAATTTGTATAATGACTAATAAATTTATAGTAGAATTGTGTTTAACCACATTAGAAACCCTAACCCTAATTTTTGGAAAGGGATTCGATAGAAAAGATAATTAATATATTAATATTAATGAGTATGTGTTTGTACCGAAGAGAATTTTTTGATCAATAATTGATCAGGATAAGGTTTAAAATTATAAACCCTAATAAGAGATTAGAAACCCTAATCTCATGATTAGAAACCCTAACGTACCGTTAGAAACCCTAATCAAAAGCTAGGAAACCCTAATTTTATATTCGGGAATCCTAAAACCCTAATTAGGCAACCCTAATCCTAATTGAAAGGCCTAATATATTTATTAAACGTTAATATGATTAAGAAAACCTAATTTAACTAGGAAAACCTAATTTTAGTTTCAAAATTTTAGTTTTCTAAATTAAAACCCTAATTTAGAAAATCCTAGAAAGTTAGTTATTTAAAACCTAAGGGTTAGAACCTTAGGGTTAAACCCTTAGGGTTAGAACCTTAGGGTTTGTACAAATTCCAAGTATTCTATTAAAATCAATTTGCTAATGACCAAAATGCCCTTTTTCATTTTCTTTAAAAGATAACTTGTAAAAATACTAGTAACTTTAGTGGTTGAACCACTACATTGACTTGGTGGCCCAAATCTGCAGCCAATCAGTCAAAAATCTCAGCCATAGCAACATATCTAAGTAATATATTTTGGATTCAAGAGAGAGAAAATCATAAAACTTGCTCATTTGGCCAACTAGCTCTCACCAACTCCTTCTCTCTCTAAAGTCCCGAGTTAGACTAGTGAATCAGTCACATAATCAGTCCCTAGACCACCAAGAACAACTAAGGAGGATTAAGATCAAAGATTTGAAGAAAGAAGGTATAAACCTAAAACCTATTTTGATCCAAGTTGCTAAGAAAGTTTTTGTGTTTAAGTGTTTAATCTTGTGTTAAAAGATGTTTTTAGTTGATCTATGTTGATCCATGATGGATCCATAGCATCAAAAAATGGTGTTTTTCAAAATCTGTCTAAGAATAAAATTTGTGGTCTGACAAGCTAATGTCAGGAGCCACAGATTCTTGTTCGTTTGTTGTTTTTGATGTTTTAAAGTTTTAATTTGTAGCCTGGTATGTGATCTTTAATCTGCAAGTGGAAGCAGTACCATTTAATGTCTGGATTTGAAGAAATTAAGGGTCAAAACCCGTTGACCGACGTTGACTGGGCCAAATCTGGGTAACCCAGAAAGCCTTGATCAACGTCTGACAACTTCTTTTGGGCTTAATATCTGTCAGTGTGTAAGTTGTTTGATGTTGTGTTTGTGGCCATATTGTAGCCTGTTATATGTTCTTTCATTCCATGGCTTTAGATCGTGTAAATGAACAACTAGTAGATCGTGACAGGTGGTAAAAGTAGACCACTCGGTCTGTTTTGACGTTTCTGAAAAACCCAGAATCGGTATGAACTCAGTTTTTGTCAGAATTTGATCGGGTCATACATTGTGATTATGTTGTTGTTAAACTGAGTTGTTGTTTTGTAAATGTTCTATGACACAAGCACTATAACCTGGAACCATTACACAACATGAACAGTAAACGGAACACCTTAACAATCGAGTTTCAATGTAGCACCACGAAACTGTCCGGGTTTCTAGGTTACCCAGAAAACCCAGAACAGCTCTGACAGTGTTTTTCAAGGCCAAGATCGTGCATCTGGGTTGTTGTTTGAGAAAATTTATGGTTGATAATTGGAGTATTACAAGTATACTACAAGATAAACGTTTAAACATGACCCAGAAACATTTTTAAATGAGATTAAAATTCGGTCAAACAGGGCACCTCGAACAGGAAGCTGTCAGTGTTCTTGAGCTCAAGAACACCAACAGCAACGTTTTGTGTCGCTAAAGGGATATAGCGACGTTTTTAATTATTTTATTTTTTGAATATTTCGGAAATTATTTTAAAATATAAATAAATTATAAAATTACCAAAAATGGTTTTAAAAATCATTTTAAATTCTGAAAAATAATTTTAATTATTTGAGACATTTTTCATTAATATTTATAATTATTTGGATATTAATGATATTTAATTTATTTAATTAGTATATTAAATAAATTAGAGAAAAATAATTTAAAATTATGAAAAATCATTTTAAATAAGAATAATGTATTTAAACATATTTTGAGTTATAAAATGTAACTTTTGATATTTTAGAGAATTTTCATTAATAAATTAATATTAATGATATTAGATTTATTTAATTATTAAATTAAAAATAAGTTAAAAATGATTTTATTAATTTAAAAATCATTTTAAATAAGAATAACGTGTTAAAAAATATTTGGAATTATAAAATATAATTTTCAATATTTTTGGAGAAATCTCATTAATAAATTAATATTAATGATATTAGATTATTTATTTATTATATTAACTAAATGAATTAAAAATGGTTTATTGATTTAAAAATCATTTAACAATAAGAAAAATGAATTAAAAATATTTTAAGTGATAATTAATTACTTTTAATATTTTGATGATAATTTCATTAATATTTAAATATTAATAGGGATGATTTAAAAATGATTTTAATTAATTTAAAAATATTTGAGTAGAATATTAATGATTTAAAATATTTTAAGTTATTAATAATAACTTTAATATTTGGACAAGTATGTTATTAATATTTTATATTATTAAATATTAATAATGATAAGATTATTTGATAATTAAATCATTTAAAAATGATTTAAGTGTTTGAAAAATTATTATAAATTATAATAATTGTTTATAAATTATTAAAAACTTCCAAAAAATATTATTAACGATATTTGACTTATCTAAAATAATATTGAAGCTTAGAGACCAAGTTTAATTGACAATCAATGTGTTAATTGTCGGATAGGGTGACCAGAACACCGAGAATGAACCGAAGTCCAACCAGACCAAAATAGTTAGACTTGTTAAGTGTTTATATAGGTTATAAACACTAATATGGTTATGTGGTAATGTGCCTAGGAGAAGTTTGACTGTAAATTACAGTATTGTGTGTTGTGAATTATTGTGTTAATTGTGAGACCGATATTATTGGTTATAGGTCTTACGAAAGCAGATAAGTTTATTGTGTAGCGGTAATCAACGCGAAAGGCAAGTTTCCTAACTCAACCTTGAGTTATATTCATTCAATTATTATAGTGGTTAATTATTGCTAATTATACCACGTCCAGGGATTTATTGTTGATTATTCGCAATTGGTGCATATTTAATAATTTAAATTGAATTACTGATTCTGAAAATATATTCGTAGAATAACTGTTGTTGGATATTTAAATTAAGTAGAAGCTAATATTGATGATCTGAGATAATTCATGTTTATTGTCGAATTATGTTGAGAAATATCTTAGCCAATTATTACGGACTGATTTAACATTTGTTAAAACTTGATAGGTTCGAGAAGAAATTCAATTATTATTGATAGATCGATGCCAATTATTTCGGCTAGATCAAGAAGTAACTAGCATTTGAAATCACGGTATTTCGTTATTAAATCAAAATCTTGATTCTGAGACTGAGAAGAACAACCTTTTATATAAAGGGAACATTTTAGGTCGATATATTAGACCATTCGCCTTTATTTAAGTATTATGCATAATATAGGGTACAAGGAGTTGGCCGGCTCTAAGTACTTGCAGAGGGGTATGATTTAATCTATATGGTTATATGATACTCCTGCGTATGTAGCAAAGTAAATCTTTGATAGATACCCGAGAAAAGAAGTTCTAGATCTAGTGTGATCACTCAGCATAAATATGGAAAACATTCCACTTTGTAATTGCGTAGAATTGATTCTTGATTATTCAATAGAATATCGTAGAAACTTTGAAAGCGTTGTACTCTTTCATTATCAAATTATTGTGTTACCTAGAATACGAGAAGACTTGTTATTGATTAACGATTTGTTCAGCTATTTCAAAGTTCCCCGAATTTTGGTTTCATTCTATCAAAATAGATAGTCTGTTCTTATTGATTCGTATACATTTATTTTATGTCTTAACTTGCGGGGCAAACTTGTTGTTCACCCTTGCTATAAATAAAACATTTCAGCTAGGAACGAAGAGGCCAGCGGGTCAAAGAAGAACAAAGGCAAAGGCAAGATGCTGGAGTAGTTATAAAGAACTTATTATTATGTTATATTTGTAAACCCTTTTTGTTTATCTAAGGGGTATGTTTGTAATTTTAAGGTTAGCAAACCTGGGACTTATGTATTAACAACATATGTTAATGACTTATGTATTCCTATTTATATAGGAATGGGTAGTTAAATGGTATTATATTATGGATCGTGAACACCAAACTCGGGGGGTCAGGTAACCCGGATTTGGGGGCGTCACAGGTTGGTATCAAAGCTGTAGTGACCAAGGTGTCACAAGTTGGTAGAAGAGCTGTAGGTTATAAACCTTAAGTGGGGTGTGGGAAAACCTTAGGATTATAACCATATGCGAGATAGAGAAAACTCATTTAGAGTTCTAAGTGAGGGATTGCCGAAGTACATCAATAGTGAGATATGTGGACACATAGTGTGAGATATGTGGACACATAAATGGTATTATATTATGGATCGTGAACACCAAACTCGGGGGGTCTGGTAACCCGGATTTGGGGGCGTCACGGCTGAGGGAGATCATCAAGGAAATGGTTAAGAGCATAAAGGACAGGGATGATATTCACTTTCTAGCAGCTAAAAGACACAGAGATGCAGTTCTTGCCTTACAAACAGCTCAAAACACCCAGAATAAACTTATATTGGAAAGCATCATCAATCTGCAAACTGCCGTACAAGAATTCCAACAATTCTACGTCAACTAAGGACAGCAGACTGACAATGTTCTAACCGTCCTCCGAAATAGGGAAGCTCGATCTGACGCTCTGATCAAGGAAAATCGAGAGGACGTTGCTCAAATCCAAAGACAACTCAATGAGCTCGTCCAAGGAGTGACTCGCCTATCTGAAGACATTCGAACCCTTGATGCTGACATAAAGGGGGAGAATAAAGGGAAAGGAGTTCAAGGCAAGGGCAGAGGCAGAGGACAATTCCAAACTCAAGCTTCAAGGAGTCCTCCTACAAGGCAATTCCACCAATAGACTCCACGATCCGGCCATCAGACTCAACGATCTGATGAGCAGGAAGTTATAATGGCTTAACCAATAAGGAGTCTAGGGCCAACTTCAAGCTCACAGAATATGACCACAACAGGCCTGAGAATGCCAATTGGAGATCCTGCATTCATGAATAGGCATGATTACAATCCTAGGCTAAGCCCAAGTGAGCTGGAAGAACTAGCCAGGAGAGATGAAGCAAGCAGGAAAAGAAGGGTTGAGGAGTATGCCAATCCTCCTCGCAAAAGATCAAAGAAATAGCGATAAGTGAAAGTTTAAATTCTTATTGATGTAAAGTTAAATTGTAATATTCTTCAAACATCAATAAATTCACGCTTATTCTCTAAAAATTTCAGTTGTTCACTGAAATACTAAGTTATATTTACTTTCCTGCAAATGCATCTAGAAACTAATAATCATGACAACAAATCTCTTTGGTTATGTCAACATCAAATAGGGTGAGATTGTTGGGAGAGTGCATATTTTGATTTGATGTTTAAATGTAAATGCTCATGATTATATGTAAAGTCATTCGAGAAATATATGTAAAAGGACTTAGTGATAGATCAAATTTGTTAGGTTGATCTACATCTTGAAGTGTAATAGATAGGCTTCAACAAGAATCGTAGTGTATCAAGCTGATCAAGATTACAAAAGCCAAGGTAGAAATGTAGAGCTTCGAGGATCGTAGTGTGCCTACCTTGAAGAACCTCTTCAAAAATTGTAGAGTGGTCCCAACGTTTGCCGAGCCAACTCAGAGATCGTAGTGTGCTCTCAGAAATGTAGAGCTTGCAAAAACAAGCACGTGAAGATTGTAGTGTGCAAATCTTTAAGAGAAATTGTAGTGCTCTTGTTTGATAGCATCAGACCAAGCACCAAGGTGACAAGACACCACGATCTGGATCGTAGAGTATCATCTGCCGTGTGTCAGAAGCATCGAGCCCTACCTTTTGTTAGGAGACAAATTCTAACAAATGTGGAATGGGTTTTAAATGTTGAAGTCCTCATCAGTCCCAACGGTACAAAAGATATCCTTAGTATACAACAAAAGAAACGTATTGAAGAAGCTAAGGAAAACACCTTTTCAGGTGTTAGGTGAGAAAGCAGTCTGCTGTGTCACTGGGCCAAGATGCAAATCAGAAGGTGTGCAGAAAAGTCTCCATCAAAGCTCAGAAATGTCAAACGCATTTAATGCTTCAACAAAAGGCTTCAACGGATAGATTTCAAGGAACACATATATGCAAAACATGTGCAGATGAGAGATGCAAGCAAGCATTGAACAAAATGCACAAGAACACTCAGCGCTCAACTCTACGATCTGAGAAAAAGAGAAAGCTTGATCAGCTACTCAGTTCTTTCGAACAAGTGCTTAACAGCAACTGAGTAGCAACAACGAAGAACTCAACAACTACTAATCAACTGAAGTAAGAGTTCCAAGTCAAAAGGACTTGAAGAGTTCTAAGTGAACTGTGAAGAACCAAGTATGTTGGACTTAAAGAGTTCAAGAGTGAACTAAGAAGTTTCTAGACTGCTGGCCTAGAAGGAATCTGTGAGATTCAGAAAGTGTAAAAGACATCCTTAGTGGATTTCCTACTCGAGGAGTAGAAGAGTGGACTAGGAGCTTTAAGTGCTCTGAACCACTTAAAACTGTTGTGTCTATTACATTCTTGCTATAACTGCTACAGCTGCCTCACTCTCATAAATTCACTATATCTTAAGAGAGATTAAAACAAATATTAATTCCGATGTGTTTTAATCATTATCAACTAACAAGTTAAAACGAAAAGAATTTTTAAATATCTATTCAACCCCCCTTCTAGATAACTATTGTGCCTCCGGGAACTAACAGAAGATTTGCATAAAGTCACCATCAGTGCTCAGAAATTTCAAATACAATTAATGCTTCAACGGATGACTTCAAACGGATACATTTCAAAGACACCTTATATACAAATCAGATGCAGATTCAAGAAGTAATCAAGCACACAACAAAAAGTTGAAGAACACTCAACGCTCTACTCTATGATCTGTAAAGAAAGCTTGCTCAGTAGCATCATTCAAGAACTCAACTATCATTAAGTGAAGTAAGAAGTTCCAAGTCTATTGGACTTGAAGAGTTCTAAGTGAACTAAGAAGTTTCAAGTCTGTTGGACTTAAAAAGTTCTAACTGAACTAAGAAGTTCCAAGACTGTTGGTCTTGAAGAAATCTAAGTGATTCGAAGATTGTAAAAACATCCTTAGTGGATTTCTAACTCAAGAAGTAGAAGAGTGGACTAGGAGCCTTAAGTGCTCTGAACCACTTAAATTCTATATTTCGTTTATATTTTTGCTTTAACTGCTATACTTGCTATAACTGCCTGTTACTATTAACTCTATTTATCTTAAAGGGGAACAAACAAATCACATATTCCGCTGAAATTGATTAACAATATCTGACAAAGAATTTTGAAAAAGAATTTTTAAAATATATATTCAACCCCCCTTCTAGATAACTATTGTGCCTCTGGGAACTAATAATATTTAATACATATTGTCTCATTTTCAAAATACAATATTATTATTAACTTTTTTTAGTTAATTTAAGACATTTTCGAACTCAAATTGACATTTTTTTTTAATTTTAGTCGATACAATGATAAATATCATAAACTATCTAAAAAGTATTATTCATTGTAAATTTTATTGTTTTATAATTTTTAATTTATCATTTCAATTTTAAATTTAAAAATGTTATTTTGACTTTTAAAAGTCAATAACGAGTATTTAACAACAAAAATATTATTTTGATGGTGGTACTAAAATTACAATTTTTTGGGACAAGTTTAGTTTTATCGCTAGATATAAATTTTTTGTGATTAAATGTGCACTAAGAAAATTTGAAGAATTAGAATATCATTCTGGTACATCTTTCAATACATATGTAAGGACACTATTGTTTTTAACAAAAGTACTAAGTACACAATTATATACAACAAACTTTATTGTGTCATTAAATATAATATTTGTGAGGTTAAATGAATATTGAAAGAAATTGAGTAAAAGTGTAATGAAAGAGATATTAACAGAAATTGGATTAAATGTACAATGAGAGGGAATGTGATATCCAAATATTTATAAGACTTATAAATAAGATCTTGAATAATTAAATAAAGGTTAAAATTTAAAACCTAGATTGAGAGCAAAAAAATGTGTAGAGAAATGATTAAAAAAAATTAGGATGAACATATACGGTTTAATATATGAAAGAACGTAAAGAGAGACTTTGGTGCAAAATGTTCTAAGAAGGTTTAGGATGAACTACATATTCTATTACATTTTTGAAAATAATTACCATAATAGTGTACTCATAAAATATTTACATAATTAATACAATTTCATATTTATTTACAATATTAGTCCAATTAGGATTCCTTAATTTAGGAATTAGTTATCCCCATGGCTTCTTCTTCTCTCTCTCTCGTCATCTATAACAACTGCATTAGTTAGTCATCACTCTTCTTCAGATATATATATTGTTGACTTGCAATCGAAATCTCAAGTTAAATATACAGTGTGAAACATTTGTTAAAAAAACAATGACAGAAAGAAACATTACATGTATTTATTCTGCATGCTTCAGAAATAACTTTCAACTCCTTATTAAGAGCTCCGGCAGGCCTAGTGGAACGATCCATTTGAAGAGTAGAAGCAAAAGGATTTGGTGGCACAGTGAGAATGTCCCCTTTTCCTTCCAGCATTTGAATCACGGTCTTCATAAAAGGACAATCCCTAACAAGCTTTTGATCGGCAAGCTTTTGATATCCCTAACAAGCTTTTGATCTCTGTTGCAGTTATTTTGTTTGACAGAAACTGTCCACAGGAGGCCATATGCAGAAATCAAAGTCAACATGCCCGTATTATTTCAGTGGTGCAGTGGTGTTTCAATCTCATGACCACTTCTCTGTTTGGATGCCAATATTGATTGACAATGTTGTCTAGTTTTTTCTATGGTAACGATAAGAGTTATGAAGGATGAGCAGTTATGAAATTATGAGAAAGTAATGAAATAATACGGGCAGGTTGGCTTTGATTTCATTATAATTATACCATGTTTGATTGTTTACCCTAGCCCAAGTTACTTATATTCAATTGGGTTCTTTATGAGAAGGAGGTCAGTTGACAAAAACTGTCCACAGGAGGCCATATGCAATTATTTTGTTTGATGAGATTGAGAAAGCCCATTCTGACGTGTTCAATGTGTTCCTTCAAATACTGGATGATGGTAACCAAACCTTCATACCAAGGTAACTAAACTATCATATCAAGTAATCAATCAACCTCCACACTTTAAATTTTTTCTTAGTGCAGTTGGTAACCAAACCTTCAGATCAAGGAAAGCAAATCTTCATACCAATGTAACAAAACCTCCATACCAAGGTAACCAATTCACATCCACACCTGCAGTTTGTTCATAGTGCAGTTGATAGCCAAACCTTCAAACCAAGGTAACCAATTCAGTTTTATTAAGTTACCAATTTCGTTTGAACCATTCATACAAAGGTAACCATTTTAGTATTTATGAGTAACAAAATAGTCATAAAAAAAATTCAGAACAGTAAAAGTTACATATATTTATTTTTAAACTTTTTGTAGGGAGAATCTTCTTCTTCTTCTCATTGGCGTTTTGGACAACGGAGATTCGCGACGGTGAAGCGGCGAAGTAGCGGAAGAGAAGCCGGTGGGAAGAGAGAACTAAAAAAGTAAAAACTGAAACAGAACCCAATTTACATGTACAAATATTTTATTTATTTATTTACTTATTTGTTAACTATTATTTAAAAGTGTATGTGATGGAGATGAAGATTTGAATTTGAATATTTGAATTATTATTTTGAATTTGAATTTATTTTTGTTGTTAGATCCCAAATATTTGAATTTGAATTATTAATTATGGCAGTTATTTCTCCTTGATTTTAGGTTTCCTTATTAATGTGAATTGTACTATTTTTGTAATATAGGTCCTAATTACACTCTTTTTGTAATTATTTTATTGATGCACTAATGGTGTAATTACTTTCTAATTGGTGTATATTTCTGTAAAGAACCCGAAGGTTTATGGAGAGAAGTTCTTAGATCAGTCATTAAAATTAGGTAGTTTAGTGGCTTGACAAATTATTTTATAAGATATAAATTATTTTGGCTGAGCGAGAATAAAAAGAATTAAACGCAAATGATAGAAATGTTGAAGAGTAAGAAATGAGAAAATAAAGAAAGAAGTGAGAAGATTAAGATTTATGAAGTCTTAAAAAGAATGTTATTATATACTCCCTCCGTCCCAAGATAAAAGTTCTGGTGAACTTTTTACACATATTAAGAAGATGAATGAAATGACAAAATTGCCCATAATAATATGTCATTAATTATTTATTATTTTCAATGTAGGTGAGAGAATGATTTTCTAGCTATTCAATTCAAAATATTCTCTCTCCATACTTATTAAATATGGAGAGAGAATTAAAAAAAGAAAAGTATGAGATATTTAATGCTACGGGTATAATAAAAAAAAATGTGTAAAAGTTTGGTTATTAAAAGAAAGTGGGCATTTAACATAGGAATACCCAAAATAGTAATAAAGACTTTTATCATGGGACGGAGGGAGTAATACTTTAAAAGAATCTCAATTATTCGATAATGGATAAACCATGTTATAAATGAAAAAAGAGATCAGAGATAATTGTAAGAAACAAGAGATAAAAGAACGAATGTAACACCCCCTTCCCGAAAAGGAAGGGGAG
The DNA here is from genome assembly GCA_020205615.1 of Panax quinquefolius. Taxonomy (NCBI): domain Eukaryota; kingdom Viridiplantae; phylum Streptophyta; class Magnoliopsida; order Apiales; family Araliaceae; genus Panax; species Panax quinquefolius. Next base: position 19,897,955 of record CM035165.1, read on the forward strand.
GTCACGTGCAAAGCACAACGAACCTCAAAATAAGTAAACAGAGCACTAATGACTTCACATATTAATAGCGGTGATCCATTAATAAAGTACTAAATACAATTCTCCAAACAGAGTCAAAATAATCAAAACTTAAAATTCGAATCAACCTAGACGATCAAAGGCAACTCTCTCATCACACTAGCCCTGAATCACCCTTTGTAAACTGCTTGGAAGAAAAACACAAAGATGAACCAATTGCCAAAGACGGATCTGAGATATACAAAAGATATACAACTGATATACGAAAATAATGAGACAAAATACTGAACCAAGCCTCAAATGTAAATACTGACAAAAATATATTCTCCAAAGATCTTAATGGAATATATCTGAATCAACAGAATTGACGAAACCCATAGAAGAATAAAGAAATAACGAACTGAAGTAAATAACTCAATGAATTGAACTGAACAAAAACAAACAAAACTAATACAATGAAATAATAGGCTGAATCAAATGGTTGAGTTTTATTTCATACCGAGTGAGCTCATAAATATGCATTGCCACACAGGCAAGTCAAAATAATGTCACACAGACAAGTCAAATGATGCCACACAGGCAAGTCACACATTGGACCGCGAATCCAAATGTATGCAAATCAGATAAGTGTGTTTGGCACAACATCACAAATCCGCAGAACAAAAAACTAGGGTTAACCCACACGCCTCCCACAACAAAACACCAAATGGCCCACTTCCTCCGGAGCCCAAAACAGAGACGTCGTGGACTAATCACACCGCCGCGGAAAGTGTCATGCCTCTCGTGCCAAGACGACATGCCCGTGGTACCCCCACAGGTGGTTATAGCTCAGGTATACCCTACGGTATATTCTAACAAAAATACTATGTCACAACACATGCGACATAATACCAACAAAAGGATTCTATATGTACATGTTGAACCAAATCAAATTATAGTCATAAGGTCTCAAAAAGAAGGTAGCAACATGTACGGCTCTACAATTATCAAAAATAAATACTAAACATGATACCTAATTCCAAGAGTACAAATACGAGTCATGTGTATCAACTCCAAAATGAAACTAATATATTTATTTCACAGGAAACAATTATGTGAAATCATAACATAATTCGAAATAAGGAAACAAACGAACAAATCAAATTTAACAAGAGTATCGCTGAAAGAGTACGGAATCTATACCTGGATTAAGTAATGTAATGCCCAAAATTTATATTTTAAATTTGACTCGTTTAGACTCCTTCCGTTCAATCTAATCAAACAAAAATAATAATAAATACAATCAGTGAACTATTATTATTATTAATATATTACATTCCATAGATTAATTCTGTGAGTATTGTTTATGAAATTACATTTATCCTACATTTGTTTCACAATAAATATGCATAAACTCATATTATGATTCTAAATAAAAGAAAATTTAATTATAATCCTCCACCTCCGCTTCTAATAAAGTTTATTAGATAGTTTGTATAATTTTACTTATTTAATACCTATAAATTATATCAATTACGATCCGAAATCATAATTCAATCTTTTAATGTTTATATATATATATATATATATATATATATATATATATATAATTAAAATCATGTTCTCATCCATATGAATAATTTAGTTCACCTCCCCATTTCTAATTAATATATAACATACATATATTTAGATAAACAATAAGTCTTCCTGGAACATACATATATTTATAACATACATATATATATATATATATATATATATATATATATATATATATATATTTACATAAATTTGTCTTCCGAAGCGGAACCCAAACAAGAACTTTTGTAACTTATACAATTAAATAAATAAACTTTATACTATATATATATATATATATATATATATATATATGTGTGTGTGTGTGTGTGTGTGTGTGTTGTCATGTCAATCAATTACCACAAATCTTACTGCTACTCCTCAGAAGGATGAATGCATCAATCTTTAACAACATACTGATAAATCTTAAAAAGATACATACCTTATTAAAGGTATCTTGATTTTCCAACCCTCTCTTATTCTCCTAGGAAGGAACCACCCAATTTGTATCTGCCGCCTCCCTTCGCTCAGTTCACAACAAAGACATATGAGAAAGACTAGGTTTTAGTTATTTATTTATTTCAATATTAACTCTCCTAATTTAAATAGGATTTATTATTACACACAAATATAAATTAAACCCAATTAGTTTAAAAGCCCAATTTTATCAAATTAATTTATCCACACTTATTAATATTTATTAGCCCATATAAATTAAATAATTAGTTTGACCCAATAAATAACAAAGTCCAAACAATATGTTTTAAGAATATAAATTTAATATTATTATTTTCTCGGGATATTACAACGAATGTATGAAAGGTTATGGTTATATGAGGGTATGATGTATTATGTCAAATTAATGAAAACAAAAGAGTATTATAAAATAAAGTTTATGTACGATATACGATAATGAAGATGTTAAAACCTGAAAATAAGCATGTAGTTATGAACTAAAGTTAGATAAGACTTGAGCTAAGAATAGATTTCCGTCAATGAACTGGATAGGAAAGAGTAAATAAAAGATATAGTAAGATAATTCGATAAAGTTATTTGATAAAAAAGATTATGTTAAATTCTAAAAATAAACCGAATATGAACGTTACGGTAATAGTAATTTCGAAAACGGAATCTTTACAAGGGGCGTCACAAAGAATCTAGATTATCAACAGTTTTAATAAAATTTTATTTTAAACAATTTTTAATATAACCGTCAGTTCCTAAGAATTTATTTCGGTCAAGAGATAATTTTGATGATATATATAGGTGGACCTAGAATGATAAATTTCAAAACTTTACCTCAAGTAGTTCCTAGTATTTGGGCATACACTAACGTGTGTGCGCGTAAAATTAATGCGTAATTGTGTCTAGTAAAAGTCAAAATATGCAAGATACTGAACCTGAACATGAACATGAGTTAAAAACTACTCAAGGAAGTTAATTAAACAAATAAATGGAGAGAAAAATAAGAAAATGGATAGACAATGGACAATTATTAACCTAAAAAGAGTACTAAATAACGTTAATAACTATGAAACTAAAATTTTTTAGTTTTAAAAACATGATATAATGAAAATTTTAAGATGAAGACATATAAAGAGTCCAACTACTTTGCTCTCATTTAATATTATAGAAATACACGTAGTAAAACTTGAAATTTTAATTCAATTCATTACTTCCAAAACTCAAGGGAAAATGAAGGAAAAGGAAAGGAATTTTTGTAGCATTTTTTGTACTATATTTTAACATTGTTTCTAATATTTTATCTATTTAAAAGTATAGATGGTTAAATTTATCTGTGTTGATATAGATATACATATTTTTATTTTATTTTACTTTTTCTTTATTTTCCTCGATGCTTTGTAAGTTTCAAACGGAGCCTGAAAAAGCTTGTACAACTGAAGTAAAACATTACGAGAGTTTCACAATTCAATATCTAAACAAGTAATTATCAATATGGATTAGGATAAAGGAGCACAAGATTGTTTACGTAGAAGTTATAACTATTTGCACCAAGTAGGTATCATTTTCTATTTGCACCAAGTGGGTATCATTTTTTTCACTTGTACGCAATAAAATTGATATAAATTTTAATGTAAAACTATCTATACACTATAGATTATATTGTACAATTATTTATATGCAAATATGCAATATAGAAACATATCAAGGATGGTAGAAATCAAAGAAAACCTCTTTGGAAGAGGATGATAGCACTTGTTTCAGTTTCAAACTTCTCCACAAAGTAGTTTGACAAGCACACACATTGACACAAATTACTTGTTCACAAATTACTGTCTTCTTTCAACAGGAAAAAACACAAAACCAAGCATAATAACATTCCAGTACTCAATATAATATCATTCAATATTATGCAAAGGAAATTTAGTACGACTAATATTATCAAAGCCTTGGTGAACCAAGTTGGTTTATGCATAGACAAAAGTCACACAACAAATATACACAACTGTTTGATACATTCAAGTCTGTTTTAGTACCCGCGCTTGTGGATGGTGTCAGTGAACCAAAATGATTATTATACTCCCTCCGTCCCAAGAAAAAAGTTCTTATTACTATTTTGAGTTGTCCCGTATTAAATGTCCACTTTCTTTTAATAACCAAACTTTTACACATTTTTTCCTATTATGCCCGTAGCATTAAATATATCATACTTTTCTTATTCTAATTCTCTCTCCATATTTAATGACATTATTATGAATAATTTTGTTATTTTATTCCTCTGCTTAATATGCCTGAAAAGTCCACCAGGACTTTTATCTGGGACGGAGGGAGTATCATAATGGATCACCTAACTAGAAACATTCAAGTTTGATACACCAGATATAGTAAAGCAATTCAAGTTTGAAGCAAGTTGTATGTGACTGAGTTTCAAGTTGGATGTGAGAAGAGTGGCAGTGTGCGACTGTGGAACTGTATAGAATTTGAGTGGTTGTTTACCATACTACCAGCAACTAGCAATTTCTGAAGTGTGACTATATAGCAGCAGTGTCATCCGATTCCCATGGAATCTGGCAAAAATATCACTTAAGGATGGACGTAGGCTTGGATCTGCATCCAACATTTCCTTTATCAATCCAGTAATTCTTTGGTCTGCATCCCAGTCATGTGGAAATTCCTTATTCATCAGTTCTGTGAGGGTGTCAAATCTTTCCATCTCAGTTTTCATTGGATAGAGCATCTCAAACAGCAGTACACCAAGACTAAAGATATCTGCAGCAGGACTGACATGAACTGATGAAATCTCTGGAGCTCTATAAAATGCTTTTCCTACACAGTCATCCCCATCTAGGTCAATTCCCTTGGAGGGTTCCATAGCTGAAAAAAGAAGAAGTACATGTATGAAGTTCCAATAGTCCATTGGCAAAATCAGAAATCAAGCATTACATGTATGAAATTTAAATGATGTTTGCATAGTCTATATAACACAATCCAATACCTAAGCTGAAATCACCAATTTTGATCTTGTCAAATGAATCAAAGAAAATGTTGTCACTCGTTAGATCTCTGTGAATCCAGCCGTTATTGTGGAGATGTTTCACCCCCTTTAAGATCTGACGAAAATAGTCATAGGCCTTCTCGATTGTGATAAGTTCCTTATCCATTTCATCCTCTAATGATCTGCATAATTAAAATTAAAATAGCACCCATTAGTTTAGTGGGACTGTTTTGCCATTCTGACATGATTCTATACCTTGGACAGGTCTCTAGTACTATGAAACAAGTGTTAGTTGGTGGGTCAATTTCTTCATCATCTTCTTCACTTGAATTCAATTCTACAGCAACACAGTCCTCCTCCCATGCCTGCAAAAAAAATTAAAAAAAACAAAACAAAGTAAAATAGTTCAAATTTTATCCATTACCTAAAACATTAAAAAGCACTTTATTCATTTATAAATAGGTCCAACAATGTAAAAAGTTGGGTTACTTTAAATACTAATTAATGTTCTACATAAAATCATTTAACTTTGAATAATAAAAGTATACTTTAAAGCAATTAGGTACTGCAGGAGAGTCAGGGGCATGACCCCTCCCAACATATCGGGATCAAGGCTAATCTAGCTACTGTTTCTGATGTCCACCGATGAGGGAGAGGAACAAGTATATCTAAGTTACAGGAAAAAAGACAAAAATAAGAGGAAAAGGAGAAGGGGACAAAAACAAAGAAAATCAACAAAAAATTTGAAAAAAGGCAAGGGAAAAAAGAAGGAAAGTGGAATTGATTCAGATTCTGAAGTAAAGAGAGAAAAGATTTTCAGCAGCAATTTTTCTAAATTCATCAAAGAGATTGGCTCAACTTCAGATGAAGGTAATTATGGGAAACTAAATGAATTAGAGGAAGTGATAAATTGCAGTGGAGAGGAAGTGTGATAGAATTAAACTGGAATTTAAGGGGGTTAGGAAGCACATTAAAATATAAAATGCTGAAGTTTGAAGAGGGCAGTGGTCGTAAAGAAGGCAAACTTTTGTTTGTCTACAGCAATGATAATGGGGGTATTTTAACATGCAGTTGGAAGATGTATGCGTTGTGATTTCAGCTTTGTAGTTTTTCATAATCCAAAAGATTTGGATTATGGGTTTCAGTTTCACAGTTAATAAAACAAAATTTTGCATTTTGCCAAAAAAGCTACTTTTAGCCACTTATTGTAGTCCCCTTAATAATCATTCACCAAAGCATGTGGCATACTACTTAGAATGAAGAGTCAAAGAATAAAACATAAATCTCTATTTTCCTTGATGTGTAACCTATGGCTTAAGCCAAATTCCTGGTGATTATTCGTCATCATTGACCACATAGTTATTTGACTAAAAGAAGTGAACCTGAAAGTACTGCATGACATGGCGGTGTTGTAGAGCAGCCAAAGCTTGCACCTCCCTAACACACAAAACTTAATTAGCTCCCTCATTTAATGAGTGCAAAAAGTTAAAACAGAAGAAAACATTAAAAGCTTTACCTTCTAACTCTGCCTTCACTTTTACGATTAAATGGTATCTTCTTTACAACATAGTTACCAAGGTCAAACCTGTTGGTACAGCTGAAAGCGGCTCCATCCGCGCCTTTCCCAATCCTCCCGCCATGTTCAATGAATTCAATATCATATGAGCGATAAGGATTAGGACCCTTATTAATCTGATTCAGATACAAATTAAGAAAACTATTACTCTTAATATAATGAAGTTTCTGCCTTTTTTTAGGAAAGAATTATAGGAGATAAAATTCTCTTACCTCCCTTTCATCTTTGCTTTCACTACCACCAACTTCTTCAAGCTCTTTGGAAACCTGACATTCAAAATAACATCCAAAATACACTGTCCAATTACACTGTCCAAAATGGGTTACATGAGTTCAACTGCAAAAATATCCAAAATACACTGTCCAACTCATACGTAATTAGCCTATATATGCATATATGCCTCTACCTTATTCTAAACAAAATATTCTCCAAACACTATGAAGCAACTGTAGTATCCAAACTAAATCACCATATCAAATGTATATATACAGTCTAAATATACTTAAACTCATTGACAGTGAGCACAAAAGCACATTCATGAGTTCAACTTGTACCTGATAAAAGATAATCAAACAAGAATATGGGGTAACACCCCAATTGTTTTCTAAAAAGTTGAATATTAATCTTATTCATCACTCCTGTTGTTTATGCTCTAAAGACTACTGCTACAGTAACAATCAAGTTGATCCCATTTTCCCCTGCTCTTTGATTTATCTTGGTATAGTTTAAATTTTTTCCTCAACTTTCGAATAAAATCTCTGCATCCTTTTAACCTGTCGGCAGCCTCATTCTTGTTTAATGGTGCATCTTGAAAATTATTTCCCTCCTGCTTTTTGATATAGAAAACATAACGCTGATATTGAAGCGCTGCATGTACTACAATAGCCTTTACACTAACTCACAAAGCAATTACTGTCTTTTTTCAACAGAAGAAAAACAAAAATATATGCATGATATCATTCCAGTACTCGTATATATTGTACAAGGATATGTACCGTGACTAATATCATTGGTTATTCAAATTGGTTACATCCTAATATAGGGTGCATGGATGGAACAAACCTGTGCATAAAATACACGAGTATGTTTTGATAATGTGATTCAGATACAAATTACGAAAACCATTACTTTGAATAAAATGAAGTTTTTACCTTTTTTAGGAAAGAATTAAAGGAGATAAAGTCTTTTACCTTCCTTGCATCTTTGTTTTTGCTACCAGCCATTTCTTCAAGCTCTTTGGAAACCAAACATCCAAAATACACCGTCCAATTACAATGTGCAAAATGGGTGGTTACATTAATTCAGTTGCAAACACAATATCCAAAATACACTGTCCGATTCACACATAATTAGACTACTGCTATAGTAACAATCAAGTTGATCCCATTTTCCCTTACTCTTTGATTTATATTTGGCATATTTTAAACTTGTTTTTTAAATTACTAAGTTAAATGCAAAATCTTCAGTGACTAATATCATATTTGTGATCCAAATTGGTTATAGCCTAATATGGGGTGCATTGACGGAACAAACATACACATAAAATACACGAGTATGTTTTAGATACCAGCCATTACTTCAAGCTCTTAGGAAACCTATCATCCAAAATACACTGTCCAATTAAATTGTTATATTTCTTTGTATGAATATTTCAATTTGTCATTTCCAAAGAGGAGGGACTCTAATTGTGTTATGAATGAGTCATACACAAAACAGGCTTGGTGATGAGTACGAAATATGAATGAAAGAAAGGACTGTAAGTTACAAAAATGACTTTCAAGAACTCGTTAAGAACAGTCCATAGTTCTATTTCCTTACTTTTAGCTGCAGCAGTCCCGAAAACAGTAAGGATGCAGGCAAAGTTGTCAATATGGTGTTGAGAGAGACGTACCTTGTTCTAACTCCTGGCAGTAAATATCCTGCTTGTATAAGGGTAGAAAATTTGAATTAAAGAGAGAATGTCAGGACTGGTTGAATCAGACTTAGGACTTTAAGATCACACGTTACACAACAAAACTATCATTACTCTAAAATTTCTTGCTTGAACCAACACTATCTATGGCTGCCTCACTATCCAGTAGAAGGAGCTTATGCAATGTTTAAGACTTACACAACTACTTGGCTTAATTTGGTGGAGTTTCAAGTACATGATATCTCATTTTTAACCAATGCTCTAAAAATGGGATTGATCACGTTAGGAAAAGGTACAGAAAAAGAGAGTTTGAGTAATGTAAATGACACTAACACTAGAATTTAGTTAATAGCAGTACAAGAATATGCATCAGATATATTGCATACTAACACTTTTAAGGTCCGGTAGTAATATAATAAAGATTAGCAATTAAACCAAGAGGAAATTACTTGATCTGCAAAAGTTATGCAGCCAAACTAGCTTGATTCTAAAAAAAAATGAAGGAAATTAAAATTGAGTGTAAAATATAATCAAAAATAGATCTAATATATACATAAACAACCGACAAGTTCAAATTATTTGTCAAACCTATATCTCAACACAGAATAAATCTAGTTCTAAATTTTGATAGATTAAGCTAGATTGATGAAAACAAATGGAGCGAATGTAGAACTACCAAAGCATCAAGCAGATAGACTATTAAATCATCGGCAAGCTAGATTTCAAGCAACTTATATCAATCAAACAAATAAGACGATTACTACTCATGTAAAAGCACAGTACTGAGTTTCTAACGAATGAATGTTCCGACAATTAAGAAAGCATCACATATATATGGAGAGAAACTAATAATAATAATAAATATAAAAAAAGGAACGAAATTAAGATTGAGTGCAAATACAATCAACACAGGTCTAATCTACACAACAATAAATGCACAAGTTCAAATAATTGATCAAAACTGTAAATCGGCACATAATAGTTCTAGTTCTGGAAAGCTAAACGGAATAAGCTAGATTGACGAATACAAATGCAGCGAATACGGAACGATGAAGACATATCAACCAGAGCATCAACAAATCAACGGTTAAAACGTCTTCTAGCTAGATTCATGCAAGCAACTTGAATAAGACGAGTACAAATCATGTGAAAGTACTTACGGTACTGAATATCTAACGAATGAATGTTCGGTTAACGAAGATAATTACAGACGAAGAGAAATTAATCAAAAAAGAACGAAATTAAGATTTAGTGTAAATACAACCAACACAGGTCTAATCTACACAAAAATGAATGAACAAGTTCAAATAATTGATCAAAACTGTGTATCGCACATAATAATTCTAGTTCTGGAATGCTAAATGAAATTTCGATGGATTAAGCTAGATTGACGAATTCAAATGCGGCGAATATGGAACCATGAACATATATTAACCATAGCATCAACAAATCAACGATTAAAACATCTTCGAACTAGATTTTAAGCAACTTATTTCAATCAAACCAATAAGACGTGTACAGATCATGTAAAGGACTTACATTACTAAATTTCTAATAAATGAATGTTCGGTTAACGAAGATCATTACAGACGAAGAGAAATAAATCGAAATAAAATCGCATTTCAGAAATGTGCGTGCGCGCGATAGAGAGAGAACCTTGAGTCACGCCAAGTCTGAGGAGCAATGACTGAAGCTCTCAGAGAGAGAAATGACAATTGGCGCTTAAATTCAACAATTGCCGGAGCTTATATATACACTGTGTTCCGGGTCATTTTAGGTATTTTGTGGAAATTAGAGGACTGATTCGGAAATTAACCACAGACCGCACATGATATTGGTGTATTCTGAATGTAAGAAAATTAAATTTTAAATTGTTTTTTTTAAAAAACAAATTCGCTAGTCTTTTATTTTTGGACTTTGAAATACTTTTTTTAGTTTTAAAATAAAAAATGCATTTTTAAAGCGATAATTTTAAGTATAATTTATGCATCAACTTTACGGATCCGGATCCTCTATGAGGATTTCTCTGTGAGGATCTTGTGAGGGTTTTGCTGTGGGGTTGACAACACATTAAAAAAGAAATCCAATGTCATATCTTTTTTTTGTCTGTGTATCAAAACGACGTCGTTTTGATAGGAATTTTTTTTTAGAAGTTGATAGAAAAATTGGAAGTCACCAAACCGTTTACTTTTACCGAACAAACAAAGTAAAGTAAAAGGAGTACATTTAAAATAGTATTTGAGTTGTGATGGTGATTGTCTCCGTTGAGCAGTGGATTAAAAGAGATAAAGTAAAACGATTATTAATAATAAAAAAGATATAAAGGAATATATAAATTATAATAATTGATAGGTCTATAATATTTTCTTGATTGACCCAGACGGCCCAATGGTTAGAGTAAATAATAATAATATTTTCAATGGTGAGAGTAAACTTTTTTATAGAACAGATAAATACAAATTATAATAATAATAATATAAATAAACAAACAAAAACAATAATAAACGAAAAATAACTAAAGCCACATTGAAAACATTAACGATAATTATAACAGATATATTTATTCATTTTTTGAGCCAAGTTTGTAGTTATTCTAATATTAATAGCAAGCTAAGTTATTAAATATAAAAAAAATCATATACAGAATAATCAAGAAATTTAAAATAATTATATGTAAAAATAAACGGCGTTTGATGGCTTTTAATTTTTTGACAACTTGTAAAAAAAAATTCTTATCAAAACACAGTCATTTTGATACACAAACAAAAAAAAGAATTGTGAGCCATTGGATCTCTTTTTTAATGTGTTATCAACCCCACAACAAAACCCTCACAAGATCCTCCCAGAGAAATCCTCATAGAGGATCCGGATCCCAAATTTACCATTAATAATATATATATATGGGAAAATGTAGGTACACAACTGTGTATTACATAGTCAGCTATGGCGACGATTTTTTGGGTTATAGCGACAGTTTCACCCGTCGCCATATCCCAGAATAGCTATGGCGATGGGTGAATCGTCGCCATAGCTGTAAGACCCCAACTTATTATTAATGAAATTAAATTTTCTCTATTTATTATTTTGAAAATAGTAAGGGTTGATTTGATTAATGTGGTTAGTTATGGGTAAAATCTTGTGAATATCTCAAATAAGCAAGTGGTTATAAAATATTCATTGTTGTTTGGGAATATTCGTTTGGTGGTGGAATATTCTTGCCGTCGGGGGAATATTAAATGCGACCAGCGACAGCTTTATGGGGGCCCCATAACTGAAGCGATTGGATGAAGAAAACGCAGCAAGTATGAGTTTTTATAAATAACGGCGTGAATATTACAGTTAACAATCGTTGGAATACCGTGGTTAAAACACGATGTACGCTATTTGTTGCATAGTAGCACCGGTATTGCACCAATTATTGATTCTTACGTAAGAAGGCACTACTCGATAATTGTTACGATAATTCTTGTTCAATATTTTATTTTATTGATTCAATAATTGCTACGTTGATATTTTATATTACTTGTTGTTTCAATAATTGTCATTACACGATTATTTTTATTATCGAAGCAATAATTCATATTATCTGAATAATATTATTAGATAACATTATTGGCAATGTCTAGAAAGTTACGTAAGGAGAGGTTTGGTCACCTAATTAAGGCCAAGAAGAGAGAAATCCATATTGAAAGCCCCTTCTTTCACAGGAACTACACTCATTGTCATCGATATTATGATTACGTAATATTATTTGTGAATAATTAATTATTGTTTTATATGATGAGGAAAATATTGATTTTATGTGGATATAGATGGAGAAAATTTTTAATGTGACAATTGTTAAAAATTAATATTTTATCTTTTTCGATAAAATAATTCATTTAAATATATTATTATATTTTAATAATATAATAATGGTGATATTTTTATAATGAATATGGGATATATGAGTATATGAGGAGGAAGAATATTTTTGTTGCATTAAATGATTAACACATGTTTTATGTGTCGGTGGACCCCATTTCTTGACTGAAATTTGATTATAGCCTGTAAAATCGCCCGTTTATGGATTTCAGTCAATTTCTGTTTGGAATTTGGAAACACTTTATTCTGCAAAGTTGTAGATAATGAAATTTCCTATGAAAAGGACATGAGGTTTCAATTTTTCTGATAAAAAGGCTATTTATTATGAATTATTGAAGTTCTGAAGTTTCGAAATAATTATTTTTTAAAAGTTTTAATTTTGCTTTAAAAGAAAAACGTTTTTGATTTGTTTGGTGGGCTTATTTGTTGTCAAGCATGGCTGAATTCAGATCTTAGAATGTGTGCGTATGAATTTATATATAATATATTAATATTATATTAAATTTTCTGCTTTGGTATTCTAAGCATTTTCCTATAAATAGGGTGCTTAGGTTAGAATTAAAAATCACACCAGAAACTGAAATCTTCTCTCTTTTTCTCTCTCGATATATTGAGCGTATTCTTGTGAGTATTTTGATACTTTGAGTGTTCTTTATCTGGTTGAGTTCTCTTGAAAGACTATATTCAAGATTTCAAATTTGTAAGTATTATTCTTTCGAGGTAAGGGATGTTATTTTCTTCGTAAATGATATTATTTCTTCAATATCATTATGCCAAAATATTGGCTGGAATTTTTATCAAACTTGGAACTTTTTGTGTCGGGGTTACTATTCACGTATACGACATTATTCACTAATACGGCACTATTCACCAAAAAATGAAATTTTCTTCTTTTTATCCAAGATGTCTATTATGGTTACTATCTTTGATTGAATCTATGTTTTGGTCGTCATTCTTGAATTTTACTCCACTATGGTTATTTATGAAGCATTTTTGAACTTGGATTGTTTAAAGTACGAATCCTTAATATTTGTTCTTTTGTTTCACTGGATTCATTTTCTTTAAAATATTTTTCATCATCCTCAGTCCTAAATGACGATATTACTGAATATCTTTGGCCTGTAGTGCAAAGATGAATGATTTCTGATGAATATCTTTGGCGCGTAGTGCAAAGATGAACAGGTGTTTAGATGAACATGACCAACTGGTGAATATCTTTGGCCTGTAGTGCAAAGATGAATATTTGATTCTAGATATATATATTGATTTATGTTACATGGATAAAATATTGACGATGGACTTTTAAATTCATAAATAGAAGATAGTAGATTTTATTCTCTACTTAACTCTTCTAATGAATTATTATTTCCGCTGCGAATATTGATTTAAAACTTGTTGTCTATTGTATTCTATTAGATTTTTCCCTGTTGAGGACTAACGATAATTTGTTCTATATTATTTTAGTCATAATGTTCTTTACTGGGCTAGTTGAGCTCACCATTTTTCTTCTCAGGAAGCGAGAATGTAGCGAGTACTAGTTGGGGTGTGGAATGATGGTTCTAGAAGTTGTTCTAGTAGTCCTCACTATTTTGTAAAATAGTATATTAATAATTATAATGAGGACTTATTTGAGTGTGGATATTGTCTAGATGACAATATTTTTATTTAAACTCACAGTTTAAGTGTTGTCGTATTTTGCACGACAATTGTATTAATAAAATTGTAGTTGTTTCTGTACCATGTATTTGACGACTCAGAATGGGTGTTGTATACCTATTTTGGGGGCGTCACAGTTGGTATCAAATCTTAGGGATATGGTCTCTGGCGGAGATCGGGGAATAGAACTAGGAGGGGAGAGACGAGTAATCCTTCACTAGTGTGTCATACCTAAGCTTATTTGTTGGTCAGTCGAAGTATATGGTTAATATGTGATATGTTAATTTGTTTAATTAACCCTTGTTTTATGGCAGTATTTATGAATGGCAGCTGAGAATATTAACAGTGGAGTTAATGAGACCGTGGAAACACCTTTAATCACTACCCAGAGGAACGTGCAACAGGAAGGCAATATTCCTCCTGTAAACAACACCACTGAGCAGACGATGAACGATGGGATGTTTAGAAGCTTTTTGCAGTTCATGCAAAACAAGACGAGGGAGACTCGTGTACAAAATACGGGTGGAAATGATAGCAACGCGCGGCTTGTCACGGCCAAGCAGTTCAAAGAGTTGGGACCACCAGAATTTATTGGAAAGCCGGATCCGATCAAGGCAGAGACGTGGGTTAAACAAATTACCAAGATATTCGATGTCTTGGGATGCACGGATGAACAGAAGGTTCCATTCGCCACCTTTATGTTCCGCGTGGGCGGCGGACTACTTTGGTGGGAGTCCGTGAAGCGCATACCACCTACCACACTCAAAGATGTCTTGGGAAAAGTTTCAGAAACTTTTCAATGACAAGTACTTTCCTGAAAGTATTCGTCATATGAAGGAGGTAGAGTTTATTAGATTAGAACAAAACAACATGACGGTGTCCCAGTACGAGGCGAAGTTCGTAGAGTTATCCAGGTTTGCACCTCATTTGGTAGAGAATGAGGAACGAATGACGAGGATGTTTCTGAGAGGTTTAAAACCCGAGATTCGGCAATATTTTATCTCTCATAAATTTTTTTTATATTCAGATGTTGTCAACATGGCTCAATTATTAGAGCGAGATAGTGAGTACGTTCAACCAAGGGACCACAATCGAGGTCATCATGGCGGAAGAACATCTGGAGCAATGAAAACCAGCGGGGAGGAAAACATTCGGACAAAAGCGGTAACCACTCTGGTGGTAATTGTGGCCATGAAAATAGAAGAAGAGAGTCGGGGGGAGATTTTAAGAAGAGGAGATTCAACAATGACAATGTGAAGACGTCAGCACCAACTAGTTCTAAGGGAGGAGAACGACCACCGGTCGTATGCTATAAATGCCGGAAAGAGGGACATATCAGCCCAAACTGCCTATAACAGTTCAAGGTATGTTATAATTGTGGAAAGGAAGGACATATTGCTCGAGATTGTACAGTAGCAAAACCAAGTCCAATGGGATGGTGACTCAAAAGGTCATCCCCAGAAAAAGTCAAAGTCAACGGTTCCTGGAAGAGCGTTTGTTGTGACAGGTCAAAATGTGAGGAACCCAAACGAGGTGATCACGGGTAAGCTAATCATAAATTCTTTCAAAGTTTATACTTTACTAGATACCGGTGCTACCCATTCATTTATCTCTCCTGCTTGTGCTCAACGTTTAAACTTGACTCCGGAGAAATTAAACTTTGACCTATCTGTGGAGACTCCATTAGGAGAAACTTTCATCACATCCATTGTTTATAAATCTTGTTTGATCCAAGTTGGCACCATCACATTACCTGTTGATCTTATCTCTTTAAAGATACTTGCTTTTGATGTGATTTTAGGAATTGATTGGTTAACCACTCATCATGCTAAATTGATTGTTTTTGTAAGGTTGTTAGTTTTCATATTCCTAAATAACCTGTTATGCGAATCCAAACAACCAAACCACTAAAGTCAATCACTGTCATATCAAGCCATAAAGCTATTCGTTTATTGAAAAATGGATGTCAAGCTTTCTTTGCCCATGTCATGGACTTGAACAAAAACACGTCAGATTTGAATAATATTTCTGTTGTTAGTGAATTTCCTGATGTATTTCTTGAAGAACTTCTCGGTCTACCCCCGGAACGTGAAGTTGAATTCTTTATTGACCTTGAACCTGGTACAAAGCCCATTTCTAAAACCCCATATCGAATGGCTCCTATTGAACTTCAGGAGTTAAAGGTCCAACTACAGGAGTTGTTGGACATCGGTTTCATTCGTCCTAGTACATCTCCTTGGGGTGCTCCTGTTTCATTTGTAAAGAAGAAAGACGGGAGTATGCGACTTTGTATTGATTACCGGGAATTGAACCATGTCACCATCAAGAATAGGTATCCACTACCTCATATTGATGACATATTTGACCAGTTACAAGGAGCACAATTCTTTTCAAAGATCGATCTTCGTTCTGGATATCATCAGCTGAAGATTAGAACTGAGGATATTCCAAAGACTGCCTTCAAAACTCGGTACAGGCATTATGAATTCTTAGTCATGTCTTTCGGATTGACTAATGCTCCTGCGGCTTTCATGGATATGATGAATCGAGTATTCAAGAAATATTTGGATCAATTTGTTGTCGTCTTTATTGATGACATCCTCATATATTCCAAAAGTCGTGAAGATCATGGGCACCATTTGAAGCTGGTACTGCAAAGGCTTCATGATAACAAGCTATATGCCAAGTTCAAGAAATGCGAGTTCTGGCTTGAGGAAATAGAATTCCTTGGGCACGTGGTGTCAAAACATGGAGTATCTGTTGACCCGGCGAAGATTGAAGTAATACAAAGTTGGGAGCAACCGAAGTCGGTGACCGAAGTACGTAGCTTTTTGGGCTTAGCTGGTTATTATCGAAGATTCTTGGAAGGATTTTCTCGAATCGCTACTCCGTTAACTCAGCTGACTCGTAAAGATACAAAATTCATATGGAGCGAGGAATGCTAGAAGAGTTTCCAAGAACTCAAGATGAGACTCATTTCGGCACCTGTTTTGACAATACCGTCTGGTTCGGATGGATTTGTTATCTACAGCGATGCTTCGGGCAAAGGGTTAGGATGTGTTCTCATGCAACATGGGAAAGTCATAGCCTATGCCTCGCAACAACTTAAAAAATATGAGAGAAATTATCCTACTCATGATCTAGAGTTGGCATCAGTCGTTTTTGCGTTGAAGATCTGGAGACACTACCTGTATGGGGAGAAAATGGAGATATATTCAGACCATAAAAGTCTCAAATATTTCTTTACCCAAAAGGAACTCAATATGCGGCAATGACGATGGCTCGAGCTGTTGAAAGATTACGACCATACCATTCAATACCATCCTGGAAAAGAGAACGTGGTAGCTGACGTATTAAGTAGAAGATCGTATGTGACGCCCCCAAAATAGGTATACATTACCCATCTTGAGTCGCCAAATATATGGTACAAAATTCAAATACAACTTAATTATCGTGTAAAATACGACTAAACATATGTTGTGAGTTTTAATACAAATATTGTCATCTAGACAATATACAAACTCAATGGGGTCCTAATTACATTTATTGTCACACTATTTAATAGAATAGTGAGGACTACTAATACTATTATCTGGTCCATTACTCCGTTCCCCGACTCGTCCCAACTATATTCTCATTTCCTGAAGAGAACAGTGAAAGAAAGGGTGAGCTCAACTAGCCTAGTAAGAAATATTATGACAAAGGTAATGCAGAATAAATTATCATTAGCCTTCAACAATGTTAAACTGATAAAATATAACAAACATCAAGTTTAATCTATACGTGAACAAGCAATCCATTAGAAGAGTCAAGTAGACAATAAAATCTACTATCTTCTATGATTTAAAAGATTTTCATGACTTTTATCATTTGTGACTCACCTTAATAAATAATCCACATCATCGAATCACCCCCCGCACTTTTCTGACCAGGATATTCTTTAGTATCATGACCACAATTATCCATGCGCTACGGGCCAAGAATATTTGTGTATTCATTAATGGTCATGATCATGCCAACAACTATCCATCAATGCACTACGGGCCAATGAGGACTATTTCCACATCATTTATAACATTACGGTCATGATTACACCGAATAATCCCTGGTCATAATCATACTAAGTTCATCTATGCACTACAGGCCACAGATGACTTTTAACATAATATAAACATGAGGATGATGACAATGATATAAGAATTCAATAAAACAAGTTCAAGAATTAATTTATACATGAATCAATAACGTCCAAATTGTCAACATGATACTGCTTTGTAGAGTAAAATTCAAGAATGTTCAGAAGAATATTTCCATGAAAAGATACTGGATGAAGCGCAAATATCAAGGATATTCCACTAATTTCATGGAGTATAGAAGTCAAAACTTTAACCAACTGAGTATAATAATGAATGGAATAACAAAATAAATCACCATGCATGCGGTACTTTGCATAGACAGATTATTCCAAAAGATTAATAAGTAACGGATCCGTGTCAAAGTAAAATTACATGACCGACAAGATGTTCCAACAGAATAATAAAAGCGGAACCAGTGTCGCGTAAATGCACGACGAGGATATTCCAATGTAATAATAATAAAGAAAGCGGAACTAGGTCCAGCGTAAACGCATGTGATGTGATATTCCAACAGAATAATAATAAAGACAGAATATTAAAAGAATGTCACCAAGTATAGGGTAGTCCGCGTATACTGGTTATTCCATCAGAATAATAAAGAATGGAATAACATAAGTTCTCTTCATGAATACAAAAGAAATAATACCCCTTACGAGTACAACAAATAATATCCCTTACCGTAAAAGAAATTGAATCTAAGAGTAGGGAAGGAGCATAATACATTTCTATAGCTTCTCTATAATTTCTCTCTCTAGAGTTTCAGTGAATTCGTAAGAAATAATGAAGTAATGAGCTTCTATTTATAGAAAAATGGACTGCATAGTAACTAACTCATGAACGATCGAGATTGATTTACTTTAATCTGATGGTCCATATTTAAAGCAAAATCTTTTAAATAAAATATAATATATTCTATTTATAATCTAATAAAATGAATAACTTTATAAAAGATTTTACTATCTGAACACTATCTTTGGCACTATACAAAACACTATGCATAATAAAATATAATATATTCTAATTATTGTCTAATAAAATGTAGATAACTTTATAAAAGTATTACATTTTATATAAAAAAGATTTTACTATTAGCCTAATAAAATGAATAACTTTATAAAAGTATTCTGTTTTATATAAAAAACTTTTCTGTTTTATTACATAATAATACCAATAAAACAAAACTGAGTGACTTATCACATAAGCATCAATAATCAATACCGTGTGTTACTATGCAACGACGCGTATTATTGTACTTTTAACACCGGGTGTTTCAACAGTTAACGGTAAAACTTCCACCGTTATTTTTATAAATTATTTTTGTCGTTTTCTCAATCCGACAATAATTCTGTTGTGGGGTCCACCAATGATTGTGCCGTTATACAAATATTTCCTGTTAAAATGAATATTCCCCGACCAATCGAATATTATATAACAACTTGCGTACTTTGCAAAATTTATAAATATTACCCACAACTATAACATTATATCAAATATACTCCATAATATTCAAAAATGATATTTATAGAAAATTCATCTTTATTTATAAAAGTTGGGGTCTTACAACCTCCCTTTCTTATGAAATTTTTCCCTCGAAATTAGGGTACGTACCTGGTATGTCGAAGAGGTAAGGATACCTTGATTTCATTTCAGATTCTAACTCCCAAGTCATTTCCTCAACATCGTGGTTTCTCCACAAAACTTTGACTTGAGGTATAACCTTAAAGCGTAGAATATGTTCCTTCTTATCCAAGATTTGAACAGGAACCTCTTCATACGTCAAATCTTTCGCTATTTCGTCCGGTTCTAACTCAATAATGTGGTTCGAGTCTTTCACATATTTACGTAACATGGATATGTGAAAAACGTTATGAACACGCGACATACTTAAGCAGTAAAGCGAGTCTATAGGCCACGGTTCCTACTCGATCGAGGATTAAAATGGTAGATGAATCGAGGATTGAGTTTTCCTCTCTTTCCAAATCTCGTAACTCCTTTCCATGGAGCAACACGTAACAACGCATGATCTCCTATATCGAATTCCACGTCCTTTCGATGAAGATCAGCATAAGTTTCTCGTATCGGTAAGAAATGAGCAGACTTGGTCAATCTATCAACAATGACCCAAATCGCATCTATGCCTTGAGAAACCTTAGGAAGACCGATAACGAAATCCATGGTAATGTGCTCCCACTTCCATTCTGAAATTTCAAGTGGTTGCAATGGACCTTTTGGTACTTGATGCTCCGCTTTAACTCGTTGACAAGTTAGACACCTTGAGATAAACAACGCTATCTCTCTCTCTTCATATTGCTCCACCAAAATGTATGACAAAGATCATGATACATTTTGGTATTCCCAGGATGGATTGCAAACGGTGTGTTGTGCGCCTCCATCATGATTTCATACTTTAAATCAAGGTCGTTAGGAACACAAAATCTGGAGTTGACTCGAAGTATTCCTTCTTCATCGATTCTTGCTTCCGGCATAGCACCTTCTTTCACTTTCTTCCTCATATGCATCAGCTTCAGGTCTGTAGCTTGATCAGCTTTAACTTTATCAATTAAAGTCGGTTCTACTCGTATATTCGTTATCATCACATGGGTCCCTGGAGTCTTTAACTCTATCTCCATTCTTTGCAAGTCACACAAAAGGGGCCTTTGTGTTGACAATATCGCACTTGTACTTGCATATGATCTTCTACTCAATGCGTCAGCTACCACGTTCACTTTTCCAGGATGGTATTGGATGGAATGATCATAATCTTTCAACAGTTCAAGCCAATGTCGTTGTCGCTTGTTGAGTTCCTTTTTGAGTGAAGAAATATTTGAGACTTTTATGATCCGTAAAGATCTCCACTTTCTCCCCATACAAGTAATGCCTCCAAATCTTTAGTGCGAAGACAACAACTGCCAACTCAAGATCATGAGTAGGATAATTCCTCTCATATTCTTTGAGTTGTCTTGAGGCATAGGCTATGACTTTCCCATGTTTCATGAGAACACATCCCAACCCTTTGCCCGAAGCATCACTTAAGATGACAAATCCCTCCGAGCCAAATGGTATTGTCAGAACATGTGCCGAAATGAGTCTTTTCTTGAGTTCTTGAAAACTCTTCTCACATTCTTCGCTCCAACCGAACTTTGTATCTTTTCGAGTCAGCTGAGTTAATGGAGTAGCGATTCGAGAAAATCCTTCCACGAATCTCCGATAATAACCAAATAAACCGAGAAAGCTACGTGCTTTCTATTATCGATTTAGGTTGCTCCCAGCTTTGAATAGCTTCAATCTTCGCTGGGTCAACAGATATTCCATGACTTGATACCACGTGCCCAAGGAATGCTACTTCCTCAAGCCAGAACTCTCATTTCTTCAACTTGGCATAAAGCTTATATTCACGAATCTTTTGGAGTGTCAGCCTCAAGTGTTGTTCATGATCTTCACGGCTTTTGGAATAAATAAGGATGTCATCAATAAAGACGACCACAAAGTGATCCAAATATTCCTTGAATACTCAGTTCATCATATCCATGAAGGCAGCGGGAGCATTAGTCAATCCAAAGGACATGACTAGAATTCATTATGCCCGCATCGGAGTTAAAAGCCATCTTTGGAATGTCATCGATTCTAATCTTCAAGTGGTGATATCCGGAAGAAGATCAATCTTTGAAAAGAATTTGGCTCCTTGCAACCGGGTTAAACAGTCATCAATACGTGGCAATGGGTACCTATTTTTTGATGGTGACATGATTCAACTCCCGATAATCAATACAAAGTCGCATACTCCCATCTTTCTTCTTCACGAATGAGCAGAGCACCCCAAAAAGAAGTACTAGGGACGAATAAAGCCAATGTCTAATAATTCCTGCAGTTAGGTCTTTAACTCACGAAGTTCAATAGAGCCATTCGATATGGGGCTTTAGAAATGGGTTTTATCTGGGGTTCAAGGTCGATACAAAATTCAATTTCACGCTCTGGGGGTAGGCCAGGAAGTTCTTCAGGGAATACGTTAGGGAATTTATTAACAATAGAAATATCATTCAAAACTGACGTATTTTTGTTTAGATCCGTGACATGAGCTAAGAAAGCTTGACATCCGTTTTTCAATAAACGAATAGCTTTATGGCTTGAAATGACCGTGATTGATTTTAATGGTTTGGTCGCTTGAATTCGCATAATAGGTTGATTAGGAATATGAAAACTAACAACCTTACGAAAACAATCAATTTTAGAATGATGAGTAGTTAACCAATCAATCCCTAGAATCACATCAAATGCAAGTAGTTTCAATGAAATAAGATCGATAGGTAATGTGAGGGTACCGATTTGAACCAAACAAGACTTATATGCAGTGGATGTAATAAAGGTTTCTCCCAACTGAGTTTCTACAGATAATTCAAAGTCTAATTTCTCCTGAGTCAAATTTAATCGTTGAGTGCAAGTAGGTGAAATAAAAGAATGGGTAGAACCGGTATCAAATAAAGTATAGACTTCGCTAGAGTTTATGATAAGCTTACCTGTGATGACCTCATTCGGGTTCCTTGCTTTCTGGGAGGTCACAACAAACGCTCTCCCTTGCACTATCGGCTTTGACTTTTCTGGGACGACCTTTGGTGCCTCCATCCTAGCTGAACTTATCTTCGGTGAACGACAAAATCGGGCTTGTTGGGAGAATGCATATTATGATTTGATGTTTTAAATGTATATGTTCATGATTATTTGTAAGGTCCTTAAATGAATATATGTACAAGAACTTAGTGATAGATCAAAATTGTTAGGTTGATCTAAGCTTTCAATGTGTACCATTCTTATAAAGAATATATAGATAGAAATATCAAAACTGTTAGGTTGATCTTAAGATGTAATAGATTAGGCTTGAAGAAATCGTAGTGCATCCATCTGATCAACATTGCAGGAATCAAGGCAGAAAACGTAGAGTCTGAAAATCGTAGTGTGCTTGCCTTGAAGGGGAATCTTCAGAAATCGTAGAGTGGTCCCAATGTTTGCCGAGCCAACTCCACGATCGCAGTATGCTGAAGGAAACATGAAGTTTATAAGTCAACGATCGTAGTGTGCTATCGGGAACGTAGAGTCAACAACACGAGCAAGTAAAGATCGTAGTGTGCGAAGGTTTAAGGGAAATCGTAGTGCTCTCGACTGATAGCATCGTAGTCTACAAAGATGTCAAAGACAATACGATCTAAATCGTAGAACACCACGATCCAAATCATAGAGTATCATCTGTCTCATGTCAGAAAACGTCGAGCCTCATGATCTGTGTTTTCAGCAAGTGAGGAATGGATCCCAGATGCCGCAGTACTCATCAGTCCCAGAATATATGAAATATACTTAGTATGCAACAAAGAAGCGTATTGAAGAAGCTAAGGATAGTACCATGGGTAAAAGGGACAAAACACCTTTTCAGGTGGTAGGTGAGAAAGCAGCCTGCAGTGTCAGTGGGCCAGAATGCAGAATTAAGAAGATGTGCAGAAATGTCTCCATCACAGTACAGAAAGTTCAGATGCATTTAATGCCACAACGGATGGATCCAACGGATATTTTTCAACATCACATATATACAGATCAGACAGATGAGAGAGAGGAAAAACAAGCATTAATCAAACAACGTGAACATATCTCTCAAGCTCAACTCTACGATTTGAGATATTGCAAAGCTTGCTCAGCTACTCAGTTCTTAACGAACCAGTGCTTACACAGCAACTGAGTAGCAACCATCAAGAACTCAACAACTATCAATCAACTGAAGAAGAGTACAAAGTCTGCTTTGGACTTGAAGAGTTAAGTAGTGAATCGTAAGAAAGCCAAGTCTCATTGGACTAGAAGAGTTCAAGAGTGAACTAGAGAAGTTCTGAGGCTCGCCGGGTCAGAAGGAATCTGTGTGATTCAGAAGATTGTAAAAGACATCCTTAGTGGATATCCTACTCGTTGAGTAGAAGAGTGGACTAGGAGCTTTGAGTGCTCTGAACCACTTAAAAACAACTGTGTCGTTTACATTCATGCTATATCTGCTATAACTGCCTTACTCGCTCATAACTCCATTGCTTGGTAAAGAAGATTAAAACAAATACTAATTCCGCTAAGTTTTAATCATTATCTAAGAACAAGTTTAAAAAGGAAAGATTTTCAAATATCTATTCAACCCCCCCTTCTAGATAACTTGTGCCTACTAGGAACTAACAATTGGTATCAGAGCAGGTTCTATTTTACAGCTTACACGCTTTAGTAGATCCAAATGGCACTCGTACCAAGCGAATCCAGGACCGGGGAGGCAGCAAGCCACCAATGTGCAACAAGGATAAATTTGCTAACTGGAAAGTCAGGATGCAAGCTTACATGGACTCAATAGATGAAGATCTATTTGAGACTATTCTTAATGGGCCCTATATACCAACAAAGCTTGTACCAACCATTGACGATCCAAACAGAGTACAAATCAAGGTTAAAGAAGAATGGACTGACATAGAGAAGAGAGCTGTCCAACTTGATAAAAAGGCGAAGAACATCCTGTTCCAATCCTTAGAGGACAATCTGTTTGAAAATGTTGTAAACAACAAAACAGCTAAGGAAGTTTGGGAAGCACTGCTGATTATGCACGAAGGAACTGAAGAAGTCAAAGAGAACAAGCAGTCTCTCCTGACACCACGGTTGTTGGTGCTGACGTCTTTCCATTATTGTTAAATCTCCTTTTCTTGAAATGTCCATTTTTACTGTCTTGGCCATGATTACCACCAAAGTGGTTACCATTTCTGGCATGTTGATTCCCTCCACGCTTGTTGTCACCGTTTCGATGACTGTTACCACAGCAGTATGAAATGTTCGCTCATGTGCAGGGAGAAAATGTGACCGCAACCTATGAAAGATTCAACGTTCTGCTCAACTCTGTACGAGCATATGGGAAGATCTATCCTAACAAGGATCTAACCATAAAGTTCATGAGAGCCCTACCGAGCAGGTGGGATGCAAAGACCACAACAATAAGAGAATCAAAGAATCTTAATGAGATGACAGTTCAACAACTGTATGGAAATCTCCTGACCTACGAACTGGAGTTGACCCAACACGCCGAAACCTTATCAGAAGGAAGAAGAAAGGATAAGGGTGTTGCTCTCAAGGCAAATGAAGGTGTATCAAAAGTCATCACTGATATTGACTCTGATGATGATGAAGACGATGACGATGACTTTGCTATGCTAGTAAAGAGACTAAGAAGGTTCATGCGACAAGGCAGAACTGGTAAGCTAAAGAAAGTCAAGACTTCACGCCACCAGAACAAATGAATGATTTATGCTACAAATTGCAAGAAACTCGGGTCATTTCATTGCCAACCTGCAACAAGCTATCAAAGAAGAACTAAAGAAGAAATCTCATGCAAAGAAAGAATACAAAAGGAACGAGGCCTCAAAAAAGAGACAAAGGCACGGTTGTTTGAGGATCGTGGAGTGATTCGGATAATGACTCAAATGCGACTCAGGAGATGAAGAACCACCACTCATAGCCAATCTGTGCTTAATGGCCAAACATGCAAAGGACAAACAAAGCCTAAACATACATGATGTAAGTCTCGATGAGGTATTTGATTTTAATTCTCCTGATGTAGATATAAGTGACTTAAGAACTGCTCTGCATGGCATAACCACTGATCTACATCAATACATGAAGTGGTTCAGAGTCTTGTCTAAAGATCATTCACTTCTTCAAGAGGAAAAGAAGAAAGTTCAAGAAGAGCTTGAAACAACCCTTCTAAGTACTAATCTTCTTTCCAAACTTGAGGCTGAGAATGAAATTTTAAAACAGATAAACACACTAAATGCACAAAGAGAGTCTAAGCTAACCTCTAAAATTGAGGATCTAGAGAAGACTATCTCTGCATGGAACAAATCCTCATCATCCATGGATCTGCCTCTTCTCTGTCGGAAAGCATATTGACGAGATGTGTCTAGGCTTTGGGGAAGTCATCTCAGAACCTTGTGTGGAAAAGACAATGGAAACTAGCACTAGTAATGCCTCAAGTTTTGGTAGAGGCATTACCTTTGTGAAATCCTCACAGTTGGAAGAGCCAGTTCAACCTTATTCTATTGTTTCTAGTTATACTCAGAGAAGTAAAGGATCTCACACTGGTCTGGGTTTCATAAAGGAGAAGAGTAACCTAACCTCTACTCACCAACCTCGAAGAATCGTAGAGTCAAGCAAAACCAACTCTATGAATCAACTGGGAAGGTACAGTAGAGGTAAGACTCACTCATCACTATTAATGAAACCTAAGGACACATGGAAGAAAGAGAATCAGTTTAACAGAAGGTTAACTAAGGAATCACACAAGTCCAAGTGGAAGATGAATCACTACACACACACTAGCATGCATCATAATAGATGTTTAATATGCAATAAAAATGGTCATAAGGCTACAAAGTGTTATTATAACTCCATGCATGTGAGACCCAAGATTAAACAAATTTGGGTCCCCAAAGGCACTAACAATGAAGGACCCATGCAAATATGGGTACCAAAATGAAGGTTCAAATGTTTTGATAGGAAAAGAGCTCCACGACCTCAACATGGTATCTGGACAGTGGATGCTCAAGGCATATGACAGGGAACAAAGCTCTTCTATCTAATTATGTAGAAAAGGAGGGTCCCTCAGTCATCTTTGGAGATAACGGCTCGGGCAAGACAAGAGGATTTGGCTCTGCTGGCAATGGTGCAGTATCTTTCAGCAAAGTAGCTTATGTGGAAGGACTCCAACACAACCTTCTAAGTATCAGCCAACTCTACGAAAAGGGTCACCAAGTAACATTTCTCAACAACCAATGTCTAGTCAGAGATTTGAAGACATCTGCCATAAAGCTGACCGGAACAAGAGAAGGAAATGTCTACACAGTAGATCTTGGTTAACTAAGCTCTGATGAGACAATATGTTTTCTGGCAAAAGCATCTGAGGAAATGAGCTAGCTATGGCATAGAAGGCTGTCTCACTTAAACTTTAAAAGAATGTCCAAACTGGCTTCAAAAGACCTCGTAGCTGGTCTACCCAAGTTCAACTTTGTGAAGGAAAGGCCATGCAATGCCTGCCAGCTTGGAAAGCAAACCAGAAGCTCATTCAAGAGCAAAACTGCCAACTCCATTGACAAACCTCTGCATCTGCTCCACATGGATCTCTTTGGACCAATCCCAACAACTAGTCTTGGAGGAAAAAAATACTCTCTAGTCATAGTCGACGACTACACCAGATTCACATGGGTATTTTTCTTAACGTCGAAGGATGAGACAAGCTCCGAATTAATCAAGATGTTCAGACTGGTGATGAATGAGAAAGGAGAGAAAATCAAGGCCATAAGAAGTGATCATGGAAGAGAATTAGATTTCTCAGAAATAGACAAGTTACTATTCGAACAATGGCATCGATCGCCTTCTCGACTCCACGAACTCCTCAACAAAATGGAGTTCTTTGAAAGAAAAACAGAACCACGATAGAGGTTTGGAAGGACTCTACTAGCGGCAATGACTCGCTCTGCTGAATACTACGGCGTAAGCTATCAACACTGCATGCTACACACATAATAGATCATTAATTCACTCTACGATCAAAAAGACACCCTACGAACTGTGGAAAGGAAGGAAGCCGAGTGTCAGCTATTTCCATGTCTTTGGCTGTGCATGCTATATTCTCAACAATGGAAAGCAGTATCTGACAAAATTCCAGCCCAAGTCAGATGAAGGGATTTTTCTTGGATATGCCACAGACATCAAAGCTTATAGGGTGTTTAACAAGAAGACACTAAATGTCGAAGTCTCAATACACATCATCTTTGATGAAACTGACTTAGACAAAGCAGTACCTCAAGACACTATGACCGATAGTGCAGACACTACGAATGAAATCGTCGAGCTCAACACTACGATCGTAGTGCCAGATAGTGAAGTCGTAGAGCATGATAATGAAATCGTAGAAAGGTCCATCCAAGACAGCGAGCCTCCACTCTAAGAAGAAGAGATGAACCTTGAAGACCTAAGGCAGAAGGCATCAGGGGACGGATGTCCCAACCGGAACAGATGGGCAAGAGATCACACTCGAGGATCTAATCATTGGAGATCCAAGTGCAAGAGTCAAAACAAGAGTCTGCTACTCGGAATGAATGCTTTTATCTAAGCTTCACATCACAGATAGAGCCAAAGAAGATAGAGGATGATATGGAAGACTCCGGTTGGATAGAAGCCGTGCGGAAGAACTCAACCAATTGGAGCGAAGCAAAGTTTGGAGATTGGTACCAAGACCAAAGAGTCATCCCACATAGGAACCAAGTGGGTCTTCGAGAACAAAATGGATGAAGATGGGTCATTACCAGAAACAAGGCAAGATTAGTGGCAAAGGGCTATTCTCAAGAAGAAGGTATTGACTATGATGAGACATTTGCACCTGTTTCCAGACTAGAAGCCATCAGAATCTTTCTTGCCTTTGATGCCCACATGAAGTTCAAAGTCTTTCAGATGGACGTCAAGAGTGCATTCATAAATGGAGAGCTTCAAGAAGAAGTCTACATAGAACAACCTCCAGGTTTCATCAATCCATCTCTTTCCAATTATGTCTATAGATTAGATAAAGCCTTATATGGTTTTAAACAACCACCTAGAGCATGGTATGAAACACTGACTAACTTCTTAATAGAAAATGGGTTCACTAGAGATAGAGTAGATACCACACTGTTTCTTAGAAAGCATAAAGACAAAGTCTTACTAGTTCAAATATATGTTGATGATATCATTTTTGGTTCTACTGACAAAAAGTTATGTAAGAGATTCTCTAAGCTAATGCAGAGCAAGTTTGAAATGAGCATGAATGGGTGAGCTGAATTTCTTCCTTGGATCGCAAGAATCAAGCAATGCATCGATGAAGGAATATTCATCAACCAAGCCAAATACATCAAAGACTTACTAAAGAAGTATGGCATGGAATCAGCCTCTCCTATGAAAATACCAATTGCTCCTACAACCAAGCTTGACAAGGATGAGAATGGTAAATGTATTGATATAACTCAATACAGAGGTATGATAGGTTCTCTTTTATACCTAACTGCCAGTAGACCAGATATAATGTTTGCAACATGCATATATTCTAGATTTCAGGCTAACCCTAAAGAGTCACATTTGTCTGCTGTAAAGAGGATCTTCAGGTACCTCAAGGGTACACCCTACTTGGGGCTGTGGTATCCCAAGGAATCCTCATTTGAACTAATAGGATACACAGATGCTAATTTTGCAGGATGCAAAATAGATAGAAAAAGTACTAGTGGCACCTGTTAACTTCTTGGAAACAGACTTGTGTCCTGGTTTAGCAAAAAGCAAAAATTAGTGTCTACCTCAACTGCAGAAGCTGAATATATTGTTGCTGGCAGCTGCTGTGCTCAGATCCTATGGATGAGAAATCAGCTAGCTGACTATGAGTTCGATTTCAAATCTATTCCCATACATTGTGATAACACAAGTGCCATAGCAATAACTCATAATCCTGTCATGCATTCTAGGACCAAGCATATAGAAATAAGGTATCACTTCATTAGGGATCATGTGCAAAATGGAACTATATCTTTACAATATATCCCTCTTTGAAAATCAACTTGCTGATGTTTTTACAAAACCACTAGATGAATCCAGATTTAATAAGTTAATAAGTGAGCTAGGAATGCTAAATCTTCAACTATGAAATGTATGCTCTAGATTGTGCTAACCATGACAGATATAAAGGCTGAACTCAATAATCATAGACATGATCAAGGAAAGTCCACGATCGTAGAGCTGAAAGGACAACTACCTCAAGGATCGTAACAAAGACTCAACTATCATATTGCAGACTCGATGATGACAAAAGCCCTTTCAACAAGCAAAGTGCATCCTGTGATGACAAGCTTTATAACAAAGCAATCTCTCTAAGAGGTGCCTCAGGGAAAAACCTAACCCTTGAATCACACCAAGAGGTTGGCCCTTCCTGAGCTACCTTAAAAGAATGCTTTATCAAAAACTCATCACAAGGATTCAGACAGACTCGACGATCGTAGGACAGACTTAACGAATGCTGATCAGACTCAACGATCGCCGCATGCACTCGACGACGATCGCGGGGACGGACTCAACGAACATAAGACTACCTCAATGATCGTAGTCTTCCTAAGGACACCACAGCTCTGAAAAGGCCAAGGGCAAATCAGTACATTCCTGCACAGTTAAAATCGTAGAGCCAACCAAAAGGCGACACCTGTCCCACTAAGTCAAAAAGAGAGAGGAAAGTTACAAGTACAAATTGAAACCGTGTTTTTGAAATCTAAAGTTCAAAAGATTATATCTCCCATTCTCTCTCTCTCTCTCAAAGCAAAACCCTATCTTAAAATCAGTAGAAAGCTCAGTCGTATCTCACTTCTCAACTACAGAATCAATGGCTGCTCCAAATGTAATTTCAGGCTACAGACTCTGTTTCGACGAGTTCAAGGATGTTCCACCAAAATTTCAAAAGACCTTAGCGGTACTGAAAAAGGCAGGTCTCGAAGAGGCGCTGAGCACCGACACCCTCATCTATCCCAAGCTAATGAAGGAGTTCTACAAGAATGGTGTGTACGAACACAACACCATCACTACACGAGTAAGAGGAGTTGAAATGAGACTAAGGGAAGAAGACTTCAATCTGGCCCTAGGTTTCAAGAATGTAGGGCACCCATTTCTAGACAGCATAAGCTACCAAGAGGGATTGAAGAAAATGCACCACAAGAAGAACCCCTCTGTGAAAGGCTACAAAAAGAAGGAGTTCCCTCAAAGGTACGAATTTTTGGCTGACATTATTGGGAAATGCATCTGCTGCAAGAGCTCAGGTCATGGCTCGGTAAATGAGACTCAGCTTAAGCTCATGACGGCCATGGTTCATGGTACACAACTCAACTATGGGGCTGTATTGCTCGAGTGGATCGACAAGTGGATCGTCAACTCAAAGAAATCAAAGAGCACTCCGAAGATGCTGTATGGAAGATTTATAAGCATCATTCTGCAGTCTGCACTGGGTGACAAAATTGGGGATGATGAAGGAGAAGCCATCAACCCAAATCGAAGAATGACACAGCAGTTGTTTTAGAACTGGGAGAGGAACCCTGCTGAGTATGTAAGAATGATGACTGAGTCCAGTGGAAGAACTGGGATCTAAAGAAAGCAGGCATTCCAGGAAATATGTTTGTTGTACGGGAAGTTGAAGAAGAAGGAGAAGCAGACAAGGGAGAACCCTCTGCTCTTGCCAGAAAAAGCAAGGGCAAGAGAAAGCTAAAGACAAGATAAATCGAAGAGCCTCAAGGGTCTACAACTGACATTCCTGTAGAGTCCTCTGATATAGAGACTCTAAGGAAGCTAAGAAAGAAGCAATAGCAAGAAGAAGCTGAAGAGGATCAAGCCACCATATCACAGATCCTAAAGAAGAACAAAACTGGTCATAAGTCCAAAAGACCAACAGTTTCTTCAATCGTAGAGTCTCTGCTGTTCTCTGAAATCAGGCCAAGTGTAGCAAAAATGGAAGAAGCTGCTTCAAGAATAGTGGTTGTTCAACATGACAAAGATAAGACTCAAGAGAGTCCAGAAATTGTGGCTAAACCCAGCAAGGAAAAAAGAAAGTTGGTCAAGAAGTATATTCTTGAGAATGAAAGGGTGCTGAAAAAGGAAGCCAAGAGTGTGGCTGCAAAAGAGAACAAATTTCAAGCAAATAAAGAGGATGATGCTCCAAATGAGGGGAGATCCCTGAAATTCTCATGATTGAGTACACACCGGCTGAGGGGGAGAAGTCTACAGCTCAAGAAAATGATCCAGCTGAGGGGGAGCCTCATGATATCTCAATGGCAGTAGAAGAGGTTCCTGCCCAAGATAAAGTTGAATCAATACCAAACTTTCCAGAGACCATTGAGATAATGGAATCTTCAGAAGAGACCAAAGAAGAGGAAGAAAATGATAATGATGAGCTTGAAATTACTGGTGTAGAGAAAGATGGATTTAGGAGCTATATGTACACTCAACTGTTTTCCTACCTACTCATGATGGCATACCATCAAGCTCAAATCCTGAACTCATGGGATCACATGCTCTGGAGCTTCAAGGAATATCCAGCAATCTCAGTTCTGGCTAATGGATTTCCAGGGAAAGTCATCTTTGCCAAGAAGTTGCTAACCAACCATTCCTCATCAAAAGACAAATCTGAGGTATTGTCTATTCCTATCAAATTCAGAGCTAATCACTTACCATCATCTTTATTTAGCTATTTTTATGAATTCCCTCGATGGTTGGAAGTGACTCTTAATACAGTAAATCAGTTTCTAGTTTCAGAATCTCAAAATTCTGTAACTGAAGAACCAAAAGAAATCAACCTTACCCTACTTCCTCAAATCACCAACTCTACGATTCAAAACTCCACCCACATCGTAGAGTCCAACATTGAAATCGTAGAGTCTCCTATCTCAGACATCCAAACCCAAGCCCCTCCAGCTGACATACCATCCTCCTCATCACATGATTACTTTAGTCTTGATCTCGCTCTTTACAATTTTCAAGATCAATCTCAACCGAGAACCCCTCAAATGAACAATCCTCAAGCAAATGATACTCTCCCAAGCCTGCCTACCAAGGATGACTTGAAAGACACCTCTGAGAAAATGGTCAAGTCTATAAAAGCAAGCTTAAAAAGGAAATGTGGTCCATTTCAGATTCTTGACCGAGTAGGAAATTTGGCTTATAGACTCGCGTTACCTCCAAGCATGTCTCGTGTTCATAACGTTTTTCACATATATGTGCTTCGTAAATATGTGAAGGACCCGGACCACATTATTGAGTTAGAAACAGACGAGATAGCCGAAGATTTAACGTACGAGGAGGTACCTGTTAAGATCTTGGATAGGAAAGAGCATGTCCTACGCACCAAGGTTATACCACAAGTTAAAATTTTGTGGAGGAACCATGCTATTGAATAAATGACCTGGGAGTTGGAATCAGAAATGAAAAAGAGGTATCCTCACCTTTTCGAAACACCAGGTACGTACGTCAATTTTGAGGACGAAATTTCATAAGGAGGGGAGGTTGTAAGACCCCAACTTATTATTAATGAAATTAAATTTTCTCTATTTATTATTGTGAAAATAGTAAGGGTTGATTTGATTAATGTGGTTAGTTATGGGTAAAATGAGCAAATATCTCAAATAAGCAAGTGGTTATAAAATATTCATTGTTGTCGGGGAATATTCGTTTGGTCGTGAAATATTCTTGCTGTCGGGGAATATTCGTACGACGGCGCAGCTTTGTGTGGGCCCAAAACGGAAAGCGATTGGATGAAAAAAATGACAAGTATGAGTTTTTATAAATAACGGCATAGTTGTTACCGTTAACACTGTTGGAATACCCGGTGGTTAAAACATAGTAATACGCGTTGTTGACAAGAAGCATTACCGGTATTGCACCAATTATTGATTCTTACGTAAGAAGGCACTACTCAATAATTGTTACGATGAATTATTGTTCAATATTTTATTTTATTGATTCAATAATTGCTACGTTGATATTTTATATTACTGTTGTTTCAATAATTGTCACTACATAGTATTTTCCATTATCGAAGCAATAATTCATATTATTTGAATAATATTATTAGATAACATTATTGCCAATGTCTAGAAAGTTACGCTTCAAGGAGAGGTTTGGTCACCTAATTACGCCACCAAGAAGGAGAAATCCTTATTGAAAGCCCCTCTTTCTAGAACTACCGCACGGTTTATCGATTATTGTAATTCTGTAATATTATTTGTGAATAATTAAATATTGATTTATATGATGAGAAAAATATTGATTTTATGTGGATATAGATGGAGAAAATTTTTAATGTGACAATTGTTGAAAATTAATATTTTATCTTTTTCTGATAAAATAATTCATTTAAATATATTATTATATTTTAATAATATAATAATGGTGATATTTTTATAATGAATGTGGGATATATGAGTATATGAGGAGGAAGAGTATTTTTGTTGCATTAAATGATTAACACATGTTTTGTGTGTCGGTGGACCCCATTTCTTGACTGAAATTTGATTATAGCTTGTAAAATCGCCCGTTTATGGATTTCGGTTAATTTCTGTTTGGAATTTGGAAAAACTTTCTTCTGTAAAGTTGTAGATAATGAAATTTCCTATAGAAAGGGCATGTGGTTTGAATTTTTTTTTTGATAAAAGGGCTATTTATTATGAATTATTGAAATTCTGAAGTTCCGAAATAATTATTTTTTAAAAGTTTTAATTTTGTTTTAAAAGAAAAATGTTTTTGATATGTTTGGTGGGCTTATTTGTTGTCAAGCATAGCTGAATTCAGATCTTAGAATGTGTGCGTAGGAATTTATATATAATATATTAATATTATATTAAATTTTCTGCTTTGATGTTCTAAGTATTTTCCTATAAATAGGGTGCTTAGGTTAGAATTAAAAATCACACCAGAAGCTGAAATCTTCTCTCTTTTTCTCTCTCGATATATTGAGCGTATTCTTGTGAGTATTTTGATACTTTGAGTGTTGTTATACGGTGCAAGTTTCCTTCAGCACTATATTCAGTATTCCAGCCAGAAGTACTATTCTTTCGAGGTAAGGGATGTTATTTTCTTCGTAAATGATATTATTTCTTAATTATCATTATGCCGAAATATTGGTTGGAATTTTTATCAAATTTAGAACTTTTTGTGTCGGGGTTACTATTCACGTATACGGCACTATTCACCGAAAAATAAATTTTATTCTTTTTTATCCAAGATGTCTATTATGGTTACTATCTTTGATTGAATCTATGTTTTGGTCGTCATTCTTGAATTTTACTCCACTATGGTTATTTATGAAGTATTTTTGAACTTGGATTGTTTAAAGTACGAATCCTTAATATTTGTTCTTTTGTTTCACTGGATTCGTTTTCTTTAAAATATTTTTCATCATCCTCAGTCCTAAATGATGATATTACTGAATATATTTGGCATGTAGTGCAAAGATGAATGATTTCTGATGAATATCTTTGGCCCGTAGTGCAAAGATGAACAGGTGTTTAGATGAACATGACCAACTGGTGAATATCTTTGGCCTGTAGTGCAAAGATGAATATTTGATTCCAGATATATATATTGATTTATGTTACAGGGATAAAATATTGACGATGAACTTTTAAATTCATAAATAGAAGATAGTAGATTTTATTCTCTACTTAACTCTTCTAATGAATTATTATTTTTGCTGTGAATATTGATTTAAAACTTGTTGTCTATTGTATTCTATTAGATTTTTTCCTGTTGAGGACTAACGACAATTTGTTCTATATTATTTTAGTCATAATGTTCTTTACTGGGCTAGTTGAGCTCACCATTTTCCTTTTTGTTCCATTTTTCTTCTCAGGAGGCGAGAATGTAGCGAGTACTAGTCGGGGTGTGGAATGATGGTTCTAGAAGTTGTTCTAGTACTCCTCACTATTTTGTAAAATAGTGTATTAATAATTGTAATGAGGACTTATTTGAGTGTGGATATTGTCTAGATGACAATATTTGTATTTAAACTCACAGTTTAAGTGTTGTCGTATTTTGCACGATAATTGTATTAATAAAGTTGTAGTTATTTCTGTACCATGTATTTGGCAACTCAGAATGGGTGTTGTATACCTATTTTGGGGGCGTCACAATAGCCCTACTGTGTAATACACAGCTGTGTATATACATATAGCCCTTATATATATATATATAGGGTATCTATCCCACAACAATAATCTATTGTTGGGGAGCGACTTATTTTGGCCCAAATTGGCCTCTGACTGTAACGACATAAAAAAATAAATAAATTTATAACAAGCCGCTACAGAGTTGTAGCAATACCGGGCTAAATGGGTTGCTCCCCAACAACCCATTTCAGATGGAATCCCATATATATATATATATATATATATATATATATATATATATATATATATATATATATATATATATATATATACATGCAATCAAGTCATATATACTTCTTATCTTACTCACTATTCACCCCTTTAGGCGACGATTTCGATCATACAACCGCCGTCTATATTTTTAACGACGCTATATGTTGTGCATCGCTAAAAGTATGTATTGACGGTTGTATTTAATGTAAACCGCTGCTTGCAAAAAGGGGGTAAAGACGCTGAGTAAATAAGATAAGAGATATGCACTTGATCCTTGCTCTCTCTCTCTCTCTATATATATATATATATAGAGAGAGAAATGATCCATAACATGTATTTGCTATGGATCAAAAACGGGCAAATAGCATCTTAACCTTCCATTACATAAATTAAGGGTTGTGATTAAAAATACAACTACGCTGTCCGCTAGTTAAACTAGCAGACTGAATAAAAATAATTTGTTGTCTATTATGCCCCCCATTAACGTCATAGCAGCAACAAAGATTATAATGTCCGCTACTTAGTCTAGCGGACGTTACATTTCCATGTTTCTTATGTAAAAGGAAACAAAATCACCACTAAGAATCAAACTCAAGAAAAAGGAAACAAAATCACCACTAGAACAATTTATTATGGTAGGCCGCTAGTTGATGTAGGAAAATGAATGACAATTCTCTGTCTTGACAATAATAAATTTATTATGTCATCTTTTTCCCGACAATTTACAACAAATGCCGGAGTTTCAGAACTATAGAACCAGCAATGCAGTTTTATTGCTTTACAAAAATTTTGTACACCAAATAATC
The DNA here is from genome assembly GCA_020205615.1 of Panax quinquefolius. Taxonomy (NCBI): domain Eukaryota; kingdom Viridiplantae; phylum Streptophyta; class Magnoliopsida; order Apiales; family Araliaceae; genus Panax; species Panax quinquefolius. The sequence goes on from CM035165.1 coordinate 19,934,915, forward strand.
ATGTCTTTGGAGTAATAATATAACTGTAGTTTATTAAAACTGAGTGGTTCGGGTCTTCCACATATTTACGTAACATGGATATGTGAAAAATGTTATGAACACGAGACATACTTGGCGGTAAAGCGAGTCTATAGGCCACAGTTCCTACTCGATCAAGGATTAAAAATGGGCTGATAAATCGAGGATTGAGCTTTCCTCTCTTTCCAAATCTCGTAACCCCTTTCCATGGAGCAACACGTAACAACACATGATCTCCTATATCGAATTCCATGTCCTTTCGATGATGATCAGCATAACTCTTTTGTCGATCTTGTGAGGTTTTTATACGTTGCCGGATCGTTTGAATCTTTTCTGTAGTCATACGTACCAACTCCGGTCCCAACAACGTTGCTTCACCCACCTCATCCCAGCATACTAGAGAACGACACTTTCTTCCATACAACGCTCCGAATGGAGCCATGCCAATACTTGCTTGATAACTGTTGTTGTAGGAAAACTCCACCAATGGTAAGAACTTGTCCCAACTTCCCTTGAAATCAAGGACACAGAGTCTTCATAGATCTTCAAGAGTTTGAATAGTCCTCTTCGACTGTCCGTCCGTCTGAGGATGATATGCCGAGCTAAATTGTAAATCTGTGCCCATAGCTTTCTACAAACTAACCCAAATTCGTGAAGTGAATCTTGGGTCTCGATCAGAAACTATGGATACTGGCATACCATGCAGTCTTACAATCTTGTTTATGTACATACAAGTAAGACGTTCAAGTGTATAAGTCTCTCGTCATGATTTTATACTTTAAATCAGGGTCGTTAGGAACACAAAGTCTGGAGTTGACTCGAAGTATTCCTTCTTCATCGATTCTTGCTTCCGGCATCGCACCTTCTTGCACTTTCTTCCTCATACGCATCAGCTTCGGATCTATAATTTGAGCAGCTTTAATTTTATCAATTAAAGTCGGTTCTACTCGTATATTTGCTATCATCATGTGGGTCCCTGGAGTCTTTATCTCTATCTCCATCCTTTACAATTCATACAAAATGGGCCTTTGCATTGACAATATTGCACTCGTACCCGCATAAGATCTTCTACTCAATGCGTCAGCTACCACGTTCGCTTTTCCAGGATGGTATTGGATGGTATGATCATAATCTTTCAACAGTTCAAGCCAACGTCGTTGTCGCATGTTGAGTTCCTTTTGAGTGAAGAAATATTTGAGGCTTTTATGATCCGTAAAGATCTCCACTTTCTCCCCATATAAGTAATGCCTCCAAATTTTAAGTGCGAAGACAACAACTGCTAACTCTAGGTCATGAGTAGGATAATTCCTCTCATATTCTTTGTGTTTTCGTGAGGCATAGGCTATGACTTTCCCATTTTGCATGAGAACACATCCTAACCCTTTGCCCGAAGCATCACTGTAGATGACAAATCCCTTCGAACTAGATGGTATTGTCAGAACATGTGCTGAAATGAGTCTCCTCTTGAGTTCTTGAAAACTCTTCTCACATTCCTCGCTCCAACCGAACTTTTTATCTTTCCGAGTCAGCTGAGTTAGTGGAGTAGCGATTCGAGAAAACCCTTCTACGAATCTCCGATAATAAGCAGCTAAGTCGAGAAAGCTACGTACTTCGATCACTGATTTAGTTTGCTCCCAGCTTTGAATAGCTTCAATCTTTGCTGGGTCAACAGATATTCCATGCCTTGATACCACGTGCCCAAGGAATGCTACTTCCTCAAGCCAGAACTCACATTTCTTCAACTTGGCATAAAGCTTGTATTCACGAAGCTTTTGGAGTATCAGCCTCAAGTGTTCCTCATGATCTTCACGGCTTTTGGAATATATGAGAATGTCATCAATAAAGACGACCACAAAATGATCCAAATATTCCTTGAATACTCGGTTCATCATATCCATGAAGGCAGCAGGAGCATTAGTCAATCCAAAGGACATGACTAGGAATTCCTAATGCCCGTATCGAGTTCTGAAAGCCGTCTTTGGAATATCATCGGTTCTAATCTTCAATTGGTGATATCTGGAACGAAGATCAATCTTTGAAAAGAATTTGGTTCCTTGCAACTGGTCAAACATGTCATCAATATGTGGCAATGGGTACCTATTTTTGATGGAAACATGATTCAACTCCCGATAATCAATACAAAGTCGCATACTCCCATCTTTCTTCTTCACGAATAGAACAGGAGCACCCCAAGGAGAAGTACTAGGACGAATAAAGCCAATGTCTAAAAATTCCTGCAGTTGAGTCTTTAACTCCTGAAGTTCAATAAGAGCCATTCGATATGGGGCTTTGGAAATGGGTTTTGTACCGGGTTCAAGGTCGATACAAAATTCAATTTCACGCTCTGGGGGTAGGCCAAGAAATTCTTCAGGGAATACGTCAGGAAATTCATTAACAATAGAAATATTATTCAAAACTGATGTATTTTTGTTTAGATCTGTGACATGAGCTAAGAAAGCTTTCACCACTATACTTGGCAAGTTTTACTTAATACACCATTGAACTTTTAATTTTTTGGATTACCCCATTAAACTAATTAAAATAGTAAAATTGGGTCATTCCGTTAAAAAAAGTTGACAGACTTTAAAATAATGCTTATGTGGCGCTGACGTGGCAAAAAAATAAAAAATATTGCTTATGTGGCAAAAAAAAATCAAAAACAGATTTTAAAAATAAAAAAAAGTAACATTTTAAAGTTTTTAAAATAACAAAAACATAGTAAAATAAAACAAAAAATACAAAAGCGCATTTTTTTAAAAAATGTATTTTTTTAAAATAAATTTTTTTAAAATGTAATTTTTTTTAAATTAGATTTTTAAAAATAGAATTTTTGAAAAAATATATTTTTTAAAAAATAGAATTTTAAAAAAATTCTATAAAAATATAATTTTTTAAAAACAATTTTTTTAAAAAACATAATTTTAAAAAATGGAACTTTTTAAAAAACTGAATTTTTAAAAAATAGATTTTTAAAAAATAGAATTTTTTTAAAATGTATTTCTATAAAAAATAGATTTTTTTAAAAAATGTAATTTTTAAAAAACGTAACTTTTTGAAAAAGATTTTTAAAAATAGAATTTTTAAAAACATATTTTTTTTAAAATAGAATTACTTTTTTTAAAAAATTGTTTTTAGAAAAAATTATATTTTTTTATAGAATTCTATTTTTTTAAAATCTATTTTTAAAAAATTTTGTTTTTTAAAAAGTTCCATTTTTTTAAAATTCTAATTTTTAAAAATATGTTTTAAAAAATTATATTTTTATAGAATTACATTTTTTAAAAATTCTATTTTTTAAAAAATCTGCTTTTTAAAAAATTCCGCTTTTTAAAAATTTTGATTTTTAAAAAATCTATTTTAAAAAAGTATATTTTTATATAATTTTGTTTTTAAAAAATTCTATTTTTTTAAAAAGGTCATTTTTAAAAAATTCTTTTTTTCAAAAAATCTATTTTATAAAAATTCATTTTAAATAAATCTATTTTTTTAAAATCTATTTTTGTATTTTTTTTTAATCTATTTTATTATGTTTTTGTTATTTTAAAACTTTAAAATGTTAATATTTTTATTTTAAAATCTGCTTTTTGATTTTTTTTGCCACATAAGCAATATTTTATATATTTTTTGCCACACATGTCGGTACCAAATAAGCAATATTTTAACGTTTCATTAACTTTTTTAATGGAATGACCCAATTTTACTATTTTAATTAGTTTAATGGGGTAATCCAAAAATTAAAAGTTCAATAGTGTATTAAGTAAAACTTGCCAAAGTATAAAGGTGAAAACATAGTTTTGCCCTGGATAGTTTGGTATTATTGGGATGTAAACTCATTGTATGGTATTAATACTTTGTAATTGGTATATTTTGAATTTGAGATGTATGCATAGTAATATTATTTGTAATTGGTATATTTTGAATGTTTGATACATTTTGGCTTTAAATAGATGACACCTTCTAAACGTTGTATAAATGTGTCTAAATGTTGTCTGGGGTATCAAATTACAACATTTTAAGCTAGAAAACGTTGTGAAATCATACCATCTACAACGTTTTCAACCATCCAATGATTTCTGGAAAATAAATATACAACATTTTTTAAGAAAATAACGTTGTGTAATGTGTCAAACCACAACGTTTTAAAAACATTGTATAAAGGTGTCAAATAGATGACACCCTTAACCACGACGTTTCTGTAAGACCTTCTACAACGTTGTTTACGCGTTATCTAATTACTGTTTTGTAGTAGTGTACCCTTCCGAAAATATTCAAAATTATTGTAAATTTATTTAAAATTACTCAATATAATAGTTAATATTGTAAGATATATATATATATATATATATATATATATATAATACTTCATTCAACAGTCATTCAACCCATTTAGTCAAAAAAATAACACTAAACCATTCAGCCCAAATCGTCTGAATGGTTGACCGATTCAACAATTCAAACGATTTTTTTTCAAAATAAACACAGTGAATGGCTGACCAATTCAGCCATCCAGTACGTAACAAACAACCCTAAGTGTGGAAAATTAATTATAGCACGTGAGCCATGTATTTTTAAACGCAACTCGATCATAAGCTAGAGCTGCAACCTAAGGGGTCTCATATGTCCCAAGCCACAGACGAGCTCCTTTCTTAGCTGGATTCCTTATTTCCGCTGCAAACTTACCCAACAGTAGCCGCCTTACACTTCTATACCGGATTCTGTATTTTGTTTCCATTTGATTCTAATGCTCTCGATTGACAAGAAAAGAATAATAAAAAATAATAAAATATAATATAATGGATTCATGAATTATAAAAGATTAGTATTTTATCCATGTGTATGGGTCAATACACACGCACGTACTCACGCCACCGATATAAATTGTCCACGTGAGTGGCTCAAATTACTTCACATGTGATGAGACATAATCAAATATATATTTTCATATTTAGCATATTTTTTACCTTAATTACAATTAACTTTTTAAGGAAAATGAGTTTCTTGAATTGCAAGACCATTCTCGTATGAACATGGGCAACATGATGTTCATTATTTATCCCAAGTGACATACAATAATCATTAAATGTTTGGGATGTGAATTCACCAGCATTATCAAGATGAATAGTCTTGATTGTATGATCCGAAAATTTTGCTCGTAATCTAATAATTGGAGCAAGTAATCTCGCAAACGCCAGGTTGCGAATTGATAATAAACACACATGTGACCATCTTGTAGATGCATCTATTAAAACCATAAAATATCTAAAGGGTCCACTTGGTGGGTGAATAGGCCCACAAATATCTCCTTGAATACGTTCTAGAAACCTTGGAGATTCAATCCCAACTTTAGCTGGTGATGGTTTAATGACCAATTTGCCTTGAGAACAAGCAGCACACGAGAATTTCTTCAATTGAAGAATCTTCTGGTTCTTTAATGGATGGCCATGTGAATTCTCAATAATTCTTCGCATCATTATTGATCCAGGATGACCCAACCGGTCATGCCAAATAATAAAATTATTTGGTTCATTGAACTTCTGGTTCATCATTGCATTGACTTCAATTGTACTAATACTTGTATAGTACAAACTTGAAGATAAAACGGGTAATTTTTCCAATATTTGTTTTCCAGTAGAGACATTTGATATGATGTAAAGATATTCTATACAATTGTAATTGGTTGTCTCAATATGATATCCGTTAAGTCGTATATCTTTAAAACTTAGTAGATTCCTCCTTGATTTAGTGGAAAATAAAGCATTATGAATAATAAATTTTGTTCCACTATGAAGCATTATATTGGCTCTAGCTTCCAGAGCCTTCAATCAAGTCTGCTGAACTTGATATTGTATTTACTTTTGCTTTCATCATTCTTAGATTTGAAAAATATTGCTTATGTCTGAGAATGGTATGTGTCGTTGCACTATCTGCTAAACATATATATCTCTACCACTGATTAATTAGGCTCATTTATAGCATGAAGTAAATCCATATTTTCTTCATAAAAAGGAATAAATATATAATAAGTTCATAATATGACATAATATTATATATATTTAATAACACAATTCTTCACGAAATAAAGAAAACAAGATATATTAAATAAGCTAACATGAAAGGAATAAAGAAAATAATCAGCATAAAATAAATACACTTAAAAGGACTAACATAATTTTGAACTAATTATTTTCATTACAAGAAATATTAACTTGCTCATTATTTTGCTCAAAGAAATCTGCAACGTCAAAGTGTGTCATATCCATAGGATCAAAATAGATATTATCATTATCTTGATGTGGATGAGAAAATTTTATTTCTATGTTCTTCTCCTTCCCTTTCAATGAGGACTGATATAAATCAATAAGATGTTTGGTTGTACGACAAATACGAGACCAATGTCCTTTCATTCCACACCGATAACAAATATTTTCTTCCTTCTTGGTATCTCTGTTATTTATATTCTTCCCCTTTTCTTTCTTCTCCTCATTCTTTGAAAGTTTGGTATCATGGTTGCGATAATTAAACCATCCTCGCTCGTGGCCACGACCACATACGACCACGACCTCTATTACGACCACGACCATAATTATTATTATATCTTGTAACATTCACTTCAGGGAATGGAGCTGAACCAGTCGGTCGTGATTTATGATTTTTCATTAAAAGCTCATTATTTTGTTCAGCCACAAGGAGACAAGAAATCAATTCAGAGTATTTCTTAAAACCTCGTTCTCTATATTGCTGCTGCTAGAGCACATTCGAGGCATGAAAAGTAGAGAATATTTTTTCTAACATATCTCCATCGGTGATATTATCTCAACACAATTTTAATTTAGAACTGATTTTAAACATTGTAGAATTCTATTCACTTACTAATTTTAAAATCCTGCAATCGTAAATGTATCCAATCATAACGAGCTTTTGGGAGAATAACTGTCTTTTGATGGTCATATCTTTCTTTCAAATTTTTTCAAAGAATAAGAGGATCTTTTATTGTGAGATACTCTAATTTTAACTCCTCATGGAGATGATGGCGTGAGAAAATCATGGCTTTTGCCTTGTTTTGACTAGGTGTGTCATTAACATCTTTAATGGTGTTTCCAAGAACCATGGCATCAAGATGAATTTCGGCATCAAGGATCCATGACAAATAATTCTTACCCTTAATATCAAGTTCCACGAACTCAAGTTATGCAAGGTTTGTCAGTGTAACTTCATACAAAAATATCAAAAAAAAAAATCATTAGAAATTTAGTTTATTATAACTATCCACATGTGTATGAATATCTGGTTATAAATATTATATTTATTTTAATTTGACTATAATTTTTTTTATATGTCTACCTTTTTTTTTTTTTTAAACAATTCTTTGTTTTATTATTGGGTAACAAAAACATTTAAGAGAAAACATCTATTGAATAAGGCTTTCACATGAAACAAATAATTTAGGATAATAGTATGAACTAATTCGATTATTGGCTAACTCAAACAGTAAAGCAAAGGTAGCTAGGAAAAAAACCGATTGACTTTCTTTCTCTCTCTCTCTCTCTCTCTATATATATATATATATATATATATACCTTCTCCTTCAAATCAAATATAATTCTTCAAGACGAAAGTGAGAAGCAAATCGTGCTGCTAACGTATTATAAAAGATTAATAATATTAAGAACAAAGATGATGATTAAGGGAGAAGAGCATTCTCATTTCATATATGTTGTGTTTGTATATGTCTCTAACCCTTTCTCTTTATAATGCTACTATTTATGGCACACAGACATCAATACTAAGAGGTTACAAAACTCAAAGATCATGAGTTTCATAACTCCATGGACATGGGGGTTTCAAAATCATTACAATCAAAAATAATAAGAATGAATCTAGACATCCATTATAATTTTATAATAGCCACCAAATTTAAAAATTGTTAAAGAAACAACTGATCCTAGCCCTCCATTTGCTACGCTGAGCTGTCCACTTGCTATCTTAGACTTATCAGCCAAGCCAAGTAGCCAACCTAGTTCTTTTTCCTTCTTTTACGAGAAAGATCGTCCAAAGAAGACGATGAAGGCAGAAAAATGGAACTCTCAAAAAGTGTCCGTATGAACTTGTTAACTAATCCTCCACTCTCTTATCTCGTTATTAGTTTATTTTAAATTTCACACGTGAAATGCGTGTGCAGAACAACTAGTATCTATGACTATAATATCACCATAAAGTGTTTTACTTTATGGTGATATAATTTTTATGTTCATGATAATAATGTTTAGGACCGGATCCAAGAATTTTTTTCAACTGAGGCGAATTTTAATTAATTTTTTTATTAAAGTTAAATAAAAAAATTTAAATTAATTAATCATAATATTAACTAATAATAATAATAATATTTACAAATTAAAATGCTATTGTGACGCCCCAAAAATAGATATACACAACCCATTCTGAGTCGTCAGATACACGGTACAGAATTTGTGATGCCCCCAAACTAGGTATACACAATCTATTCTGAGTCGCCAAATACATGGTACAAAATTCCAATACAAACTTCATTAATACAATACGACAAACGTAAGCTAAGAGTTTTAACACGAATATTGTCTCGTAGACAATATCCAAACTCAAATGGAGTCCTCATTATAATTATTATCACACTATTTTATAAAATAGTGAGGACTACTATATATAGCCACCATCTCGGACCATCACTCCGTTTCCCGACTAGTCCCAGTTATATTCTCATTTCCTGAAGAGAACAATGAAAGCAAATGGTGAGCTCAACTAGCCCAGTAAAAAATATTCTGACTAAGATAATGCATAATAAATTATCGTTAGCCTTCAACAGTGTAAAACTGATACAATATAATAGATAACAAGTCTAACTATAGCGAAACAAGCAATCCATTAGAAGAGTCAAGTAGAACATAATATCTACTATACTACAAGGAAAAGCCTTATTTCCGACGAAATTTTCCCTCGAAAATAAGCCTATTCCGTCGAACATAGGTTAGTTATTTTTAATTTTAATATTCTATCGAAAAATTCTATCAGATATATATACGCTGTCGAAGATATCATCCATCACAAATTCATTGCATCTATTTTATTTTATCTACGACGGATTATCTTCGACGGAATTTAGTCGAAAATAAGCTATTTACGACTGAATAAATAGGACAAAAATTTCCGTTGAGTATAAATTCCTTATTTCTGACAGAAATATTCCCTCGGAAATAGCCTATTTTCGACTGAAAATTAAAATATACCGGTATTTATTAAAAAAAATGGCTAATTATTAAATCCGACGGAAATTCAGTCAGCAATACCTTATTCCGTCGGAATTAACTGTTTTTTTAAATGTACGTAGATTTTAAAAGTGCAGTTTCCAGGTGTTTAAACCCATTTATGTAACTGTAATTAACCTGTCACAACCCAATACACAATAATATAAACATGTATCTCACATTCAAATATTCAACGTAGCGCTAAAAACGATAGCAACACATCCAACAAAACATAATCTACTAACTGATTATCATCAACACTACTGAGCTAACAAATTACAAATATAAGCTAATGTTCCAGAAACGATAAACAATATAATTTACAATACTTATATAGACGCAATTAGACACTACAATATATACAAATGTTCTATAATACTTATACAAACGCAATTAGACAGTATAATATATAAAAATGTTCTACAATAACATGAATACAAATGAACTATAACCTAGTAAAAGTATCATCATCGGGAGGAGGTGAATGACACTGCTTTGGTGTATGGAAATCAGTGTCGTCTGCCTGCTCATCATCGCCAGTCCGCTCGCCATCGCCACCCTGTTGATAGAATCAAAAATATAAATCATTAGTCCCTATATATATATACCTGAGTAGGCGGGGGCGGACGAAAATCCTCCTCTAAGAGGTTAATCACCATCCGAGCATCTCGCCACTGAAAGCGTCGAACTACTCCCGCAGTAATCTCGTACTCTCTGCGGAGGCCCCTGCTATAATATCCTGAGCAATCTTGTGAAGATGAGAACTGGTAGGCAACTGCTAACGCCGAAAGACCAGATCGGTACGGAACCTATCCGACACGGTCAGCCGCTGAAAGATATCGTCATCCAAGCCAGCGCCCGTATGAGATGGTCCGACATGTGCTCTAGGACGATGGCGCTGGCTGGAGCCTATAAAAAGATACAAATTCGATTACTAATAATAATTTATATAATGTGATAAATTTGGATAATTTCGTGAAACATTTTTAATATTACCTCCAGGAAGTGTATATGCGGGTATCCTCGGCAGACACAACACTGAGCATCCTGCCGTGATCGCTAGTAGGGGGATCCTGAGACGCGACCCATAGTCTCAGCTCCTCATCCCGATCTAATACAATATTGGGAATTAGGGTGGCGGAATCTAACGGCTCAGAACCCCTCCTAATAGCCTCCAAATTTCGACTATACGCTCGTCCCAAGCCTCCGAAACGCATTTACGTAATTTATTTTGTATACGTATGTTAATTATATCATTTTATTTACGATTAAATATTACTAAAAGCTAAATAGTAAGATGAGTTGTACCCGTATAGCTAAAGCTGTCTGAGACAAAGCACGCTCGGCCTTAGGCATGTGGGCTCGATCCTGAAACTCTAAAATGGTAGGATCTCAGTCCAAGATACCGAGGTTCTTCCCTCGGTGTCGTTGACAAGGTGTATCTGTAATAATTGTATTTATATGAGTCAATAAACATAAACTAATACAACTTGAGATATATTTAAATCCTAGTTAAGATAACTTACTAGCGCATGAAGAAGAGCCTCCATCGTGGCTACCGTCTCCAGTACCGAATTTCCCACCACCTCGGTGACCTCCATCGCTATGTCTACCCATGAATATCCTATTGCAGTAACCTGACCTCCACCGCTATGTCTACCCATGAATATCCTATTGCAGTAACCAAATTGGTAGATTATAAATATGTAAGGTTTAACAATACGTGGTATGTACTAATATGAATGCTCATTTTCAATTACGTACATCATTAAACCCATTAGAATCAACGTGTATATCATTCTCGAATTCGGTATCTTCCTCATCCTTAGTTTTGAGATCAGTTTCGTCATTGTTATCATCCTCAACGACTACATAATCATTCATGTGTACGTTTGTCTCGACATCCTCATCGTCAGGTACGTCAATGACATCAGTACTCATCACATCTTCAGCATGGAACACTATAGCCAAAGGGTTGCTAACATCTTCTTGCAACGCCTCATCCATATCAAACATGTTCTCAACATTAAATGAACGTGTTTTAGTTGTGACTATCAGTGTACCGTGGGCTTCAAGTATTTACGACATTAGAGAGCGTAATACACTTGAGTAACTTGACTTGCTAACACGAACAACACGCCATCGAGACTTTAATACCTGAAACGATATCTACTTTGTGATTCTATTACGTACGATCAACTTTAACCCTCTTTTCAGTATCAAACCAGCAACACTTAAATGTAACTACCTTTTTATAGAAATTATTGTTCGACATTCACTCCTACTTGTCAAACGGGCTTCTAATTAAGTTCTAAAATATATTATTTTATTTAATTGAAAACATTCTTATTCACTTTCTTTTAATTGCATTCCAACTAAGCAAATGTTACTTAGTTTATTATTATATTATATTATATTATATTTTATTTTGTATTATATTATATTATAGTATATAATTGGTTTATTTATTACATCATTTTATTTTATTTTATTTATTTTATTAAATCGGATTAAATTTATTATTATTATTTATTTTATTTTGTATTATATTATATAAGTTTTAATTTTTTTATTAAATTAAATTAAATTTATTTTAAATTTAATTCAATTTAAATTATTTTAAATAAATTATTTTAATTTATTATTTTATTTTATTTTATTTTATTTTATTTTATTTTATTTTGTATTATGTTATATAATTTTTAAAATTTTTAATTATATAAAATTCATTAAATTTAACTTTATTTAAATTATTTTAATTAAATTAAATTAAATTTATTTTATTTATTTTATTTTTTATTTTTTATTGAATTGTATTTTATTTGTATTATATTATATATTTTAAATATATTTTTTAATTTCATTTATTTATTAAATTAAATCAAATTTGTTTTATTTTATTCAATTTAATTAATTATTTTATTTTACTTTATCTAGTATTATATTATATTATCTAATTTTTAAAATTTATTTTATTTAAAAAATAGATTAAATTTATTTTATTTTATTTTATTTTATTTTATTTTAGTAGTAAGAAACTAAGTAAATGCTACTTAGTTTATATTTTAATATTGGGAAACTAATTACTAATGCAATACATGCAAGACCCACAAATCTTGCAAATGAATAATTCTGGTAGAAATTCTGTCAAAAATTCCGTCAGAAATAGTAAATATATCCAAATTAAAAATAGTCCTAAAATCAATTAAATTCAAGATTGGAAACTAATTAAAATACATAAACAACGCAAACAATATATACTACAGAATTATCAATTCTCAATCAAAATGAATTACACTTTCCAAATATATACAAATTTCAGCCTCAAATTCGAGCCTCAAATCCAATTTTCAGTCAAATATATAACAAATTTTTAGCCCTACCAATTTTCAGCCTCAAATCCAATTGACAATAACAAATTGATGCACACACACTACTAGAAAAACAAGAATACGTGACGGAATTTCGTAACAGTTTTTAAAAACAATCACAAAAGATTGTAATTTGTGATGGACTTTTTAAGCACTCACAAAATAATAGTATATATGATGGCTCTTCGTGATGACTAATCTTGTCATCAATGTATTATAATTGTGATGGTCATGTCAATCACACCAATTTTTTCACGCAAAATAAATTTTCTTTTTGTGACGCACTAAGTCATCACTTATAGATATACCCTTTTCGTGATTGCATTTAAGCTATCACTAATATTTTAATGTAAGAAATAATCAAAATAATATTTTATGACGGTCGTGACAATCATTAAAAATATAGTTTTTGTGATGACTTTTATTTGCAATTACAAAAAGAATGTATTTTGTGACAAAATTTTCAAGTCATCACAAAACAATAAAATATATGATGGCTCTTAGTGATGACTAATTTTACTATCATTATAGAGTATTTGTGACTGCCATTGCAATCACCAAATCTTATGTGGAAGTAATTTTGTTTAGTAAGTCAACTCACATATGTTTCCTTTTATATCTTGTTTTAAAATTATAATCATGACCTGGACTTTGATGTAGTGGTAATACTCGTTATTTAGTTTGCAAAAGGGAGAGGATTCAAATCCTACAAATATCATTTGATACAATTAATATAAATACAATTAATACAATGAAATAAATTATACGTAAATAGAGGTTCGCGTTCTTACATTTGATCCCTAAAGTCTTGTTTTTTTGTGATGACTTTGACAATCACAATAGATTACGTGTTAATTAATGTGATTGTATTAATCATCACAAAAACACTAAGTGTTTGCGTGATTTCCAAAACCATCACATAAAACCTTTCATGATGGGCGTGTTAGTTCCTAGTAGGCACAATAGTTATCTAGAAGGGGGGGGGGGGGGTTGAATAGATATTTAAAAATTCTTTTCGTTTTAAACTTGTTAGTTAATGATGATTAAATCTTAGCGGAATTTATGTTTGTTTTAATCTCTTTTGCAAAGTAGTGGAGTTATGAGAGTGAGGCAGTTATAGAAGTTATAGCGGATATAGCGCTTATAGTATGAACATAAAAAGACACAAATCGTTTTAAGTGGTTCGAGCACTTAAACCTCCTAGTCCACTCTTCTACTCAACGGTAGTAGAAATCCACTAAGATGTCTTTTACAACTTCAATCACACAGATTCCTTCTGCACCAAATGATCCTAGAACTTCTTAGTTCACTCTTGAACTCTTCAAGTCCAGCAGACTTGGCTCTCTTACAGTTCACTTAGAACTCTTCAAGTCCAGCAGACTTGGTACTCTTCTTCAGTTGATTGGTAGATGTTGAGTTCTTGATGCATGGTTGCTACTCAATTGCTATTTACGCACTTGTTCGAAAGAATTGAGTAGCTGAGCAAGCTTTGTTATTTCTCAGATCGTAGAGTTGAGCTTTGAGAGTTGTTCACGTTATTTGTTCAATGCTTGCTTACTTCTCTCTCATCTACTTGATTTGCATATATGTGATCTTGAAAACTATCCGTTGGATCCATCCGTTGAAGCATTAAATGCGTTTGACTTTTTTGATCTTTGATAGAGACATTTCTGCACATCTTCTGAACTGCATTCTGGCCCATTGACACTACAGACTGCTTTCTCACCTAACACTTGAAAAGGTGTTTTCCCCCTTACCAATGGTACTTTCCTTAGCTTCTTCAATACGCTTCTTTGTTGAATACTAAAGATATTTCTTATGACTTTGGGACTGATGAGTACTACAGCATTTAGAATCCATTCCTCTTATGTTGGAACCTATCTCCAAACAAATTATGAGGTTCGACGTTTTCTGACACAAGACAGATGATACTCTAAGATACAGATCATGGTACTCTACGATTCAGATCATGGTGACTTGTCGCCTTGATGCCTGGTCTGATGCTATCAGCTGAGAGCACTACGATTTCTCTTTAAGTCTTTGCACACTACGATCTTTGCTAGCTTAAGTTGTAAACTCTACGTTTCCGAGAGCACACTACGATCGTAGACTTGTAAACTCCACGTTTCCTACAACACACTACGATCGTTGACTTGACTCGAAAAATGTTGGAACCACTCTATGATTTCCGAAGAGCCCCTTCAAGGCAGGCACACTACGATCTTTGAAGCTCTACGTTTTTGCCTTGACTTCTGCAATGTTGATCACATTGATACACTACGATTTCTTCGAAGCCTATCTATTACATCTCAAGATCAACCTAACAACTTTTATATTTCTATGTATACATTCTATTACAGAATGATACACGTTAAGAGCTTAGATCAACCTAACAAATTTGATCTATCACTAAGTCCTTGTACATATATTACTTGAAGGACTTTACAAATAATCTGTTAGGCTTGTAATATTCATGAACGCAATCAAATTGCATAAAAGTGCGGAAACGTGTAAAAATCAGAGTTTAAAATTTTACAAACCATATACCCGGATCACCATTTATGCACAATTATTAATTAAACGAAAAGATATGAAGAACAAGAATCATACCCTTGAAGATTCGAGCTTCCTCAGGTACAAGTTCACCTCCAATCCTTTTCGCGTTCAACTTGAATCCACCGGGTTTGGTTCCTTCCTTTGATCAACGTTAGCCACCCAAATGTTTGGCCTCTAGAGGTGATCCACCAAGGAATAATAAAGATTCAAGAAGAAGGGGTATTGGCTTAAACCCTAGTTTTCTATCTTTATAGAAAAGAACGTACTCTCCAACAAATTGGAATTATGTCGTATGTTGTAAAAGTCAACAACCACTTCACCCATAATAAGACTCCTCTTATTTATAGATGTGGGCAACCCACTTTAACAATTAAGAAATTGGATTTTATTTAATTAATTAAATTTTTTTAATTAATTAAGCTCCCTAATCTTATTAGGGATAATTAATTAAACTCCTTTAACTAATTTTTCCTCCTAATCCTATTAGGAATAAATGAGAGTACTTATATTAAATTAATTCCTAAACTCTTTTAGAAATTAAAATAATAATAATTGTAATAATATTAATAAGACTCCTCTTATTAATTTATATTTAATATTTCTAAAATAATAAATAATAAATATTAAGCTATTTAATTTATTCTATCACCATAGATTAAATTAAATATACTTAACATATTATTACGATTATGCCATTAACTTCTTAAATAATTATTCTTCCTTTTATGGTGTGACCCTTTAGGTTCTCCATATTAAACCTATTGTGAATAAATCAATTAGAACAATTCTAATCTTATTTAAATAAATAAATTAAATAATTAATTTATTTAAATAAATAATATTTATTCTACAATAGGATAAGCCTCCCTAACGATCAATGACTTTCCGATAATATAGATTTCAACATTAATCATAAAAGAACCTTTGAGTAAATAGTTACTGCACAATTCAATCCTTCCACCATACAATGTCCCAATTAAATATAAGACATGGAATTACCGTCAAGTCTTATTTTATTTAATTATATGTATTTCGATCCTTAAATGCACAACTCAAATAATGCAAATTAGAAACTCCTTTCTAATTTCATTCTCCTTGCCAAGGACTCACTTTGGTTGTCATTTATCGAATCACATAGGACATTTCTCTTCTTTTAATAGAAGTGGTAGATTCTTTATTGATCATACATTATCTCCATGTACAACTTATTATACCCAAGCATACCCTTTGATATACCCTAAGGGTCTTAAGGAATAAGTCAAAGTATAACTCATCATACACAAGATACTATGATGATCTCAAGTCCAAGGATTACTTGTACTACTATCACTACAGAAATTCCTATTGACAGACAAGTAAAACTCCATTAGGTATTCCTTAGCGAGCCACGTTCAGTGAACTTATTCTCTAATAAGCACCTACATACTTGTTTTAGTGTCTCCACACAAATGATCATGAGATCAATCATCCTCATCCAATGAGCAAGTAACGTATGTACCAATCTATCCGGATTCACTAATCCCCAATTTAGTAATCCAATGATTGGGAACTATTTTAGTTTTAAGCTTTCTAAGAATTTAGATCTCATTAGAATGATCATCATCATTATTCTAAAAGCATTGCTTAAAACTATGGGTTTATCACATATTATAAAACAGCATCATGTAGATAATTAAAAGCCTTTAATAAATTAATACTTTTATTAATAAATGAATAAGATTGTTACAAAGTATATGCTTTATCATCAAACATGATTGGCTTGTGTGCATATTACTTTCAATCTCCCACTTACACTAAGCCAATCGCCATGGTATCTTATACTCTTCTTCTCTAAGTGACGATTATCCTGCTGTTGGATAAGCTTTAGTTAATGGATATGTAATGTTGTTCTTGAGAGTCCACCATCTCTATAGTGATTTCCCATCTTTCAATGATTCTTATAATCAAATGAAAGTGCCACAACACATGTTTAGATCCAAGATGAGACTTAGGAACTATTCCTAGTTCTGTAATGAACTTTTAATCCAAACAATCAACTTGCAGCTTCATTTATAGCTATATACATTGTATTTATCACTAAACCAATAACTCTTTGCTGTTTGGAACCTTTCTAATTCACTGCACCACTGTCCAAGATAACGCTTTACCTTAAAGTGGATTTTCTGTCATCTTGGTCTGTCTGAAAAACTTGAGTCTGTTAAGCCCTCTAGTTTTAATTAAGACCCACCATGAATATGATCACATCCTTAGTGTCGGTTAAGCACTTTAAGATGTCTTTCACTGACTCATAGTGAACTTCTCCATAATATGACTGATCAACATCAGGTCTCGTACATTTCATTGCATGCATGATTGTCACTCATGCGATCTCTCTTCTTTTAATAGTTTGTGGGGACTATTAAGAGAGATTCACTCCATGGTTCATCAACATGAAACATCTCTTGGAGTTTTCAATGCTAAACGACTTTAGCATCAAATGAATATACGTTCCTTGGGTTAAGTCGAGCATCCTCTTGTATCTATCTATATAGATTTTATCCCCAATTAAGATAATCTTCCTAAACCATTCATGGAGGAATGTTTAGACAACTTTATCTTTACTGATTATAGCATTGGTATGTCATTCCTTATCCGTAGTATATCAACATATAGTACTAGGAATGTCACGATGCTCCCACTGACCCTTTTGTACATACTAGGTTCATTCTTATTTTTGATAAAATCAAACTCTTTTGATTGCCTCATCAAAACGAATGTTCCATATTTGAGAAACTTGCTTCAATCCATTTCTCTGAGTGTCTACAACACTTACCTCATCGTATGTAACTGGATCATCATCTTTTATGATGTGTACCTCATCATCATCATCTATGATGAATCCATACCTCCCGGTATCTTGATGCTTATTCCGCATTTACGATTATTTGTTGTGCAGGTACAATAGGTCTATCTACGAGTTCCTCTTATTTGACTTATAGTGTTTTGTGGTTCTTGAACTTTTCAAGATCTATTATCCTCCCACTAGCCCCTTTTAATGATAAACACCTTTATCTTAGAAGACAGCGTGTTTCGTAACAAACACCTTTTGCTAAGTAGAATTATAGAACATATACCCTAAACTTACTTTAGGATGTCCCACAAATCGACACTTATAAAATCTTGTCCCAAGCTTATCCTTTGAAACCTTTTTCACATAAGTTGGAAAATCCTTATCTTAACATACTTAAGATTAGGAATCCTCCCCATCCATAACTTTTATGGAGTCTTGGGGCTAGGATTTTGAGGTTACCATTTTGTAGATATGCACGACCATTTCTAGGACATTATCCCGGAAGGATCTTTGGAATGTCGGTTAAATAATTATGGACCGCACCATGTCCAACAAGGTACGATTTTTCATTCGGATACATCAATCAATTATTGATCGTGTCGATGTGTCCATTATGAGAAAACCTTTTGAGATGATCTAGAAACTTATTGCACAAGTATTTATTCCTTGATCTAATCAAAGAATCTTAATACTTTGCCAATTTGTTTTACTTCAATTCTTTGAACCTTTCAAATAATTCACACTTGTATTCAACAAATACATACATTCAACTCTTTGAATGATCATCTCTTTTCTTATACTAGTTTGTTCAATTTACAAAATAATTTTTCACGTAAAGTCAAGTATACAAAATCTATTAAGTAATATTTCAGATTCTATACAAAACATTATTATTATAAATAGAACAACAATTGTTCTTAAATATAATACCAAAATTTTATTGTCCAACAATAAAATGGAAATAATGTTTCAAACGAACCTGGAATACAATAACAACTTATTGACTTAATAGACTTGCTTGTAGTAGGCATTGCTAAACTATAAGTTTCTATGGCTAATGTAACAACCTTTGCTTTATTTCCCACACATAAGATTATTTATCTTTGTTTAGCTTTCTACTTCTTCTTGGTCCATTCATAAATCTATATTTATGATAACCAAAGTCGATATACAATATCCAAGTAGAACCTTGACTTAAAGAAAAATTTATTTTAAATCTTGAACAAAATTGTATTTATAACAAAACTTCATTAATCTTCTTTGGTTAGCCTCTCTGCAAGATGCTTCTCATGATTTCTTTCCGATTGTCCAGGCTTATTGTAGTGGAAGCAAACTCCTTTGCTATCCGTATCAGTTTTGTTCTTATTATCCTTTGTGTACGCCTTTCTGTTTTCCTTCTTTGAATTGTTCTTCTTTTTCAGAAGATCCTTTGGCCCCTACCAGTAAGACATGGTCTTTCTTGGTTGGAAAGTGACTCTCAACATTTTTCAACATGTTAAGCAAATCAAAGCCGAGTCGATATCTAGCTTGTTCATATGAAAAATTCACAACAATTGTGAAAGGAGTCCGGGGTGAGTGCAAGATCAAATCTTGGCTCAACTCTCCATCCATGACAAAACCAGGTTGTCCTAATTGATCAATCAAATTGATCATGTTAAGAACTTTTTATGCATGCTTATAGTGCCATTGGCCATTCTAGATCGGAAGAGCTCCTTAGATATCTCGATATCTATCGGTCCTACTTTCCTCACCATCAACTACTTGATGTGCGGGAATATAGTAGGAGCATCCATAGTTTCATCTTGTGGCGACTGGCTCAAGCTCGTTACTCATGGATGCTAGCATGATGCATCGAGCCAATCGCATCATCATCTTGCCACTTTCTAAAAGTAGCAATCTCTTCCTCAGAGGCATTGTTTGCAAACCATTGTAGGGATAGGCGTATTAAGGACATAAGATAGCTTTTCAGCCATGAGAACTATTCTCAAATTCCTTAACCAATCCAAGTAATTCGGTCTGGTTAATTAACATCAAATATGTTTCAGCGATGATAGTAATTTTAGACATTGTAAAATTACAGAAATGAATTTATAATTAACAACATTTTAACATACATTCTTTTATTAATTACCAAAATAAATTAGGTCTTGTTTTAGATTGGTATCTCCCACTATTTTTCTTCAAACTATATTACCCTCACTTATATAGTTCGAAGAATATCTAATTAAAGATTTGCTAGTGAGAATAAGGATCCCATTTCAAATGTATATAGCCTTGTGGTGACACAACAAACTATATATAAATAAATAGGTAGATGACTTTTGTCAATTACATCAACTATGTAACTCCTTTTCTTTTGCCTCTTAGATTATTTTGATCAAGTGGTGGCACATCCGAATCAAAATTATCCAAGTTAAGTCCGACCTAGCACTCCATATATTCAAAAAAGAAAAATATCATCCTTGTGGTGACACAACAAAACAATATTGTTCAATTTTCTTTATAAGCATCAAATGTGATAAATTAACATCTTAAATACTTAATACTTGCCTTGTGGTGACACAACAAACTCATATTAAATATTTAATACTCTATTAATTTTATCATGCTAGAAGGCGACGTTCGATATTCCAAATATCTTTGAACGCTTAGGACTTAATATAAAAAAATTTGAGGGGTTTGTTATTAATTTATCTCATCTTGTTTAGCGCGCATGCACATATATATATAAAATACGCGTCATATTAATGAACATGCGAAGCATGTTTGCATAATATATAATATATATAGTATAAGCATGCACATATAGAATATTATATTCTACCCGGATTGATTATGGACTTTTATTCTAGTTTGGTTCACTAGAGCCACCAAGTGAACCAAAAGGTCAAACCCTAGGGGTGCAAGAAATAATATTTAAATATAACTATTACATTTAAACCCGGGCTCCATTACAAACGGGTCTTCAAGCGCTCCTTGTTCCTTGATCTTCAATTCTTCAAAATTAATTCTAACTATTCCTATTACAAAACTATTTAAAATAAATAGAAACCATGATCGCAAAATCGAGGGAAGTACATAGGAGGAGATAGAATTTACATTAAGAAAAAATTAGAGAAGGCGAGGTACGCAGACCCCATTTAATAAAACTCATACATTCATTACACATCCAACTAAAATAAAATCCAATCATATTGGTCAATAGTCCATAATCAATCCCATTTATTATCATACACATCATCATATGCATCAATAAATAACATTCATCTTATGAATAATAAACATTTAATATATATATTGATATCATTTAATGGGCAAATTTAATTAGTATAAAATCTAATTTTGAATCAAAATAAACTCCTTTATTTTAATCCAAATTTAAATCAAAATAGAACTATTTTATTTTAATTTATTCAATTTTGAATAAAATAAACTATTTTATTTTAATCAAAATCATTAATCAAAATAAACTCCTTTATTTTAATTAATTATGGAATCCAATTCCATGTAAAAAAAAATTTATTAAAGGAAACACGAATTCTTTTCCTATTCACAAATAAACTCTTTTATTTTGAATAATATGAAATCTTATTTCATATCTAAATAAACTCCTTTATTTAAGGAAATTAGGATTCTCTTTCTTATTCACAAATAAAATCTTTTATTTTGAATAATATGAAATCTTATTTCATATCTAAATAAACTCCTTTATTTAAGGAAACATATAATCCAATTTCAACTCCAATTAGTAATCATGGAATCCAATTCCAACTCTAATTAGTTAGCATGAAATCTAATTTTAAAATTAAAATAAACTTTATATTTTAATATAAAAATAAACTTTTTATTTTAATATTAAAATAAAATTTTTATTTTAATAATAAAATTATTAAGAATATTATATATATATATATATAATAATAAAACCAAAACCGTTATTATATATATAATAAAACCGGATGTATATATATATATAGTTAACAGATTCATTCATGTCACTTGATCCAGGATTACATCAAAGCACGTGTGGGACATGTTATGGGATTTCCTTGATATTATCATATATATAATATATTCTTATCCCATTTATTATTCCTACCAATATCCTGTTTCAGTTTTCCCTTAATAGTCACGTGCTTCACCAAGTCCATGAACGTGGCTACCAACTAAACCCGTAAACCGTGAATCAGATACCAGCGAAATAAAAAAAAAAAATTTGCCGTTTTTTTTTTAAAATAAATTTTATACAATAAAATTATGCCCAATTAAATTGTTCTAAACACATATCAATATACATATCAAATAAAACAATTAATAATTCGCATAAAAGTTTGGCTATGATGCCACTGTTAGGCTTGTAATATTCATGAACGCAATCAAATTGCATAAAAGTACGGAAACGTGTAAAAATCAGAGTTTAAAATTTTATAAACCATATACCCGGATCACCCTTTATGCACAATTATTAATTAAACAAAAAGATATGAAGAACAAGAATCATACCCTTGAAGATTCGAGCTTCCTCAGGTACAAGTTCACCTCCAATCCTTTTCGCGTTCAACTTGAATCCACCGGGTTTGGTTCCTTCCTTTGATCAACGTTAGCCACCCAAATGTTTGGCCTCTAGAGGTGATCCACCAAGGAATAATAAAGATTCAAGAAGAAGGGGTATTGACTCAAACCCTAGTTTTCTATCTCTATAGAAAAGAACGTACTCTCCAACAAATTGGAATTATGTCATATGTTGTAAAAGTCAACAACCACTTCACCCATAATAAGACTCCTCTTATTTATAGATGTGGGCAACCCACCTTAACAATTAAGAAATTGGGTTTTATTTAATTAATTAAATTCTTTTAATTAATTAAGCTCCCTAATCTTATTAGGGATAATTAATTAAACTCCTTTAACTAATTTTCCCTCCTAATCCTATTAGGAATAAATGAGAGTACTTATATTAAATTAATTCCTAAACTCTTTTAGAAATTAAAATAATAATAATTGTAATAATATTAATAAGACTCCTCTTATTAATTTATATTTAATATTTCTAAAATATTAAATAATAAATATTAAGCTATTTAATTTATTCTATCACCATAGATTAAATTAAATATACTTAACATATTATTACGATTATGCCATTAACTTCTTAAATAATTATTCTTCCTTTTATGGTGTGACCCTTTAGGTTCTCCATATTAAACCTTGTGAATAAATCAATTAGAACAATTCTAATCTTATTTAAATAAATAAATTAAACAATTAATTTATTTAAATAAATAATATTTATTCTACAATAGGGATAAGCCTCCCTATGATCAACGACTTTCCGTATAATATAGATTTCAACATTAATCATAAAAGAACCTTTGAGTAAATAGTTACCGCATAAATTCAATCCTTCCACCATACAATGTCATGATTAAATATAAGACATGGAATTATCATCAAGTCTTATTTTATTTAATTATATGTATTTCGATCCTTAAATGCACAACTCAAATAATGCAAATTAGAAACTCCTTTCTAATTTCATTCGCCGCCAAGGACTACTGGGTTGTCATTTATCGAATCACATAGACATTTCTCTTCTTTTAATAGAAGTGGTAGATTCTTTATCGATCATACATTATCTCCATGTATTTACTTATTATACCCAAGCATACCTTTGATATACCCTAAGGGTCTTAAGGAATAAGTCAAAGTATAACTCATCATACACAAGATACTATGATGATCTCAAGTCCAAGGATTACTTGTACTACTATCACTACAGGAATTCCTATTGACAGGCAAGTAAAACTCCATTAGGTATTCCTTAGCGAGCCACGTTCAGTGAACTTATTCTCTAATAAGCACCTACATACTTGCTTTAGTGTCTCCACACAAATGATCACAAGATCAATCATCCTCATCCAATGAGCAAGCAACGTATGTACCAATCTATCCGGATTCACTAATCCCCAATTTAGTAATCCAATGATTGGGAACTATTTTAGTTTTAAGCTTTCTAAGAATTTAGATTTCATTAGAATGATCATCATCATTATTCTAAAAGCATTGCTTAAAATTATGGGTTTATCACATATTATAAAACAGCATCATGTAGATAATTAAAAGCCTTTAATAAATTAATACTTTTTATTAATAAATGAATAAGATTGTTACAAAGTATATGCTTTATCATCAAACATGATTGGCTTGTGTGCATATTACTTTCATAATCATGAGCATATACATTAAAACATCAAATCATAATATGCATTCTCCCAATAATCTCTCCTATTTGATGTTGACATAACCAAGGAGATTTGTTGTCATGATTATTAGTGTCTAGATGCATTTGCAAGAAATTTAATCATGACTTAGTATTTCAGTGAGTAACTGAAATTTCTAGAGAATAAGCATGAATTTATTGATGATTGAAGAGTATTAAATTTAGCTTTACATCAATAGGAATTTAAGCTTTTACTTATCTCTATTTCTTTGATCTTTTCCTTGGAGGATTGGCATACTCCTCAGCCCTTCTTTTCCTGCTAGATTTATCCCTTTTGGCTAACTCTTCCAGCTCACTTGGGCTTACTATCGGGTTATGATCATGCCTATTCATGAATGCTGGATCTCCAATTTGCATTCTTAGGCCTGTGGTGGTCACATTTGGTGAGCTGGTAGTTGGCCCTTGACTTCTTAATGGCTGATCCATCAAGACTTCCTGCTGATCAGATCGTTGAGTCTGATTGCTTGTTCGTGGAGTCTGTTGGTGGAATTGTCTTGCAGGAGGGCTTCTTGACGCTTGAGCATGAAATTGTCCTCTACCCCTTTCTTGGCTTCCTTGACCTCCTCTTCCTCTGTCTTAGCCTCCCTGTCCTCCTTGAACTCCTTTCCCTTTATTCTCCCCCTTTATGTCAGCATCAAGGGTTCGAATGTCTGTAGAAAGTCGATTTACTCCTTGGACAAGTTCGTTTAGTTGGCTTTGTGTTTGAGCAATGTCCTCTCGACTTTCCTTGATCTGGACTTCAGATCTAGCTTCTTTGTTTTGGAGGGCTGTTAGAACAATGTCAGTCTGCTATTCCTGATTTACATAAGCTTTCTGGAATTCTTTGATTGAAGCTTTCAAGTTGATGATGTTCTCCAGCATAAGTTTATTTTGGACTTCTTGATTTTTTTCGCATTTCAAGAACAGCCTATCTTTGCTTGGTGGCTATCTGGAAGTGAATCTCATCTTTTTCTTCATGCTTTGAAGAATTTCTTGGATAATTTCCCTCAGCTTCTTTGTAAGCTCAGCGTTTAGAGTGCCAGGGATATTATTTGCAGCAGTGATCATTTGATTCAGCCGGAGATGAATGAGGTCTGAGTGAGTTTCCAGGCTTTCTTCTATGTTCTTGACTGTTCTTGGATACTTCCTTCAAGTCATCTTTTGTGGGCAGATTTGGAAGAGTATCATTGGTTTGAGGATTGTTGAATGGAGGGGATGTTTTTTGGGATTGATCTTACAGGGAGTAGAGAGCAAGATCAAGACTAAAATAGTCATTGGAGGAGGAGGATGGTATGTCTGATGGAGGGGCTTGGGTCAGGATGTTTGTGTTTGGTGACTCTACGATTTGAGGTGTAGACTCTGCAATGGGGCTAGAGTCCGTGATCGTAGAGTTGACAGTTTGAGGGAGCAATATGAAGTTGACTGCATTTGGTTCCTCAGTTACAGAATTTTGGGATTCTGCAACTGGAAATTGGTTTAGTGGATGAAGTATCACTTCCAACCATCGTGGGAATTCATAAAAATGGCTAAATGATGATGATGACAAGTGATTAACTCTGAAGAGGGTTGGGATAGACAGTACCTCAGGTTTATCCATTGAGGAAGAGTTGTTAGTAAGCAACTTCTTGGCAAAGTTGAGTCTTCCTGCGAATCCATTGGCTAGTACTGAGATGGTTGGATACTCTTTGAAGCTCCAAAACATGTGATCCCAAGAGTTTAGGATTTGAGCTTGATGATATGGAATCATAGGTAGGTAAGAGAACATATGATTGTAGAGATAGCTTCTATACCCATCATTGCCTACACCAGTGATCTCAAGGTCATCATCATCTTCTTCCTCTTCTCTGTTCTCGTTGGAGGATTCCATTATCTCAATGGTCTCTTGATGATCTTGCACTGGTTCTTCTTCATTTCTGGCAGGGACCTCTCCTTCTGCCATGGAGATATCATGAGGCTCCCCCTCAACTTGATCATCTTCTTGTAAGCTCAAAAACTCCCCCTCAATTGGAGCTTCTTCTTGAGCTTCAAGCATCTCCCCCTCAGCTGGTGTATTCTCTATCATGAGAATCTCAGGGATCTCCCCCTCAGCTGGAGCACTCCTCTTGACTTGCTTTGGATAGTTCCTTTGTGGCAACCATGCTCTTGTCTTCCTTCTTGAGCACTTTTTCATTCTCAAGGATGTACTTCTTGACCAGCTTTCTCCTTATTTTTCTAGACCGAGCCACAGCCTCAGGACTTTCTTGAACCTCAGTTTTGTCCTGTTCAATAGCCACTATGCTTGATGCAGCTACTTCCTTACCTGACATGCTTGGTCTGGTCTCTACAAACAGTAGAGACTCTACGATTGAAGAGACTGATGGCCTTTTGGACTTATGACCAAATTTGTTCTTCTTCAGGATCTAGGATATGGTAGCTTGATCCTCATCTGCTTCATCTTGCTACTGCTTTCTTCTTAGTATCCTCAGAGTCTCTATATCAGAGGCCTCTACAGGTATATCAGTGGTAGATCCTTGAGGTTCTTCTACCAGTCTAGCCTTTAGCTTCCTCTTGCCCTTGCTTTTTCTGGTAAGGATAGAGGGTTTTCCTTTGTTGGTTTCTTCTTCTTATTCGATTTCCCTTACAACAAACATATTTCCTGGAAGGCCTGAGTCCTTCAGATCACCAGTTCTTCCACGGGACTCGCTCATCATGCCAACATACTCAGCTGGGTTCCTCTTCCAATTTTTAAACAATTTCTGGGTCATACGTCTGTTTGGGTTGATAGCTTCTCCTTCTTCATCCCCAATTTTGTCACCCAAGACAGATTGTAGAATGATACTTATGAATCGCCCGTAGAGCATCTTTTAGGGGCTTTTTGACTTCTTTGAGTTGATGATCCACTTACCAATCCAATCAAGTAATAGGGCTCCATAGTTGAGTTGTATTCCATAATACATGGCAGTCATGAGCTTAAGTTGTACTTCATTCACAGAGTTATGACCTGAGTTCTTACAGCATATACATTTCTCAACTATATCGACTAGAAATTCATACCTCTGTGGGAACTCCTTCTTCTTATACCCTTTCACAGAGGGGAGTTTCTTGTGATGCATTATTATAAGTTCCTCTTGGAAGTCTACGCTATCTATGACTGGATGCCCTTCATTTTTTAGACCTAGGGCGAGGTTGATGTCTTCGGCCTTCAGTCTGATTTTTACTTCCCTTACTCTCGTAGTGATGGTGTCGTTTTCAAACACACCATTCCTGTAGAACTCTTTCACTAATATGGGATAGATCAATGTGTCTATGCTCAAGGCTTCTTCGAGACCTGCCTTCTTCAGTAAGGCCAGAGTCTTGTGGAATTTGGGTTGAGCTATTTTGAATTCGTCAAAACAGAGTCTGTAGCCTGAGATAACACTGGAAGCCGCCATTGATTTTCTTGCTGGAAGTGAGATTTAACTGATCTTTCTTCTGATTTAGGGTTTCTGCTTTGAGAGAGGATGAAAGAGAGAGATAATCTTTTGAACTTCTAATTTCAAAAATACGATTTCAATTAGTACTTGCAACTTCCCTCTATCCTTTTTGCTTAGTGGGACAGGTGTCGACTTTTGCTTAGCTTTACGATTTTGACTGATAAGGATTGTACTGATTTGCCCTTGGCTCCTGCAGAGCTGAGGTGTCCTTAGGGAGGACTACAATCGTTAAGGTAGTTTTGTGATCGTCGAGTGCTTTGCATTTGTCGAGTCTG
The DNA here is from genome assembly GCA_020205615.1 of Panax quinquefolius. Taxonomy (NCBI): domain Eukaryota; kingdom Viridiplantae; phylum Streptophyta; class Magnoliopsida; order Apiales; family Araliaceae; genus Panax; species Panax quinquefolius. The sequence goes on from CM035165.1 coordinate 19,962,954, forward strand.
ATCTACAATCGTCGAGTCTATCCAACATTCATCGTGTCTGATCTACGATCGTCGAGTCTAACCGGATCCTTGTGATGAGTTATTGACATAGCATTCTTTTAAGGTAACTCAGGAAGGGTCAACCTCTTGGAGTGAGTCAAGGGTTAGGTTTGTTCCCGAGGCGCTTATCAGAGGGATTACTGTGTTTTGAAGCTTATCATCACAGGATGCATTCTTGCTTTGTTGATGGAGCTTTTGTCATCGTTGAGTCTGCACTACGATGGTTGAGTCTTTGCTACGATCGTTGAGGTAGTTTTGTCTCTTCAACTCTACGATCGTGGACTTCCCTTGACCATGCCTGAGATTTTGAGTTTAGCCTTTGTATCTGTTATAGTTAGCACAATCTAGAGTATATATTTTATGGTTGTAGATTTAGCATGCCTAGCTCACTTATTAACTTATTAAATTTGGATTCATCTAGAGTTTTTGTAAAAACATCAGCAAGTTGATTTTCAGTAGGGATATATTGTAAAGATATAGTTCCATTTTGCACATGATCCCTAATGAAGTGATACCTTATTTCTATATGTTTAGTCCTAGAAAGCATAACAGGATTATGAGTTATTGATATGGCACTTGTGTTATCACAGTGAATGGGAATAGATTTGAAATCAAACCCATAGTCAGCTAGCTGATTTTTCATCCATAGGATCTGAGCACAACAGCTTCTAGCAGCAATGTATTCAGCTTCTGCAGTTGAAGTAGACACTGAGTTTTGATTTTTGCTTAATCAGGACACAAGTCTGTTTCCTAGAAATTGACAGGTGCCACTGGTACTCTTTCTATCTATTTTGCATCCTGCAAAATCAGTATCTGTGTATCCTGTTAGTTCAAATGAGGATTCCTTGGGGTACCAAAGCCCCAAGTAAGGTGTACCCTTGAGATACTTGAAGATCCTTTTTACAGTAGATAAATGTGACTCTTTAGGGTTAGCCTGAAATCTAGCACATATGCATGTTACAAACATTATGTCTGGTCTACTGGCAGTTAGATATAAAAGAGAACCTATCATACCTCTGTATTGAGTTATATCAATACTTTTACCTTTTTCATCTTTATCAAGCTTGGTTGCAGGAACAATTGGTGTTTTCATGGGAGAGGCTGATTCCATGCCATACTTCTTGAGTAAGTCTTTGATGTACTTGGCTTGGTTTATGAAAATTCCTTCATCAGTCTGCTTTACTTGCAGTCCAAAGAAGAAATTCAGCTCACCCATCATGCTCATTTTAAACTTGCTCTTCATCAGCTTAGAGAATCTCTTGCATAACTTTTCGTCAGTAGAACAAAAAATAATATCATCAACATATATTTGAACTAATAAGACTTTGTCTTTATGCTTTCTAAGAAATAGTGTGGTATCTACTCTACTTCTAGTGAACCCATTTTCAATTAAGAAGTTAGTTAGTGTTTCATACCATGCTCTAGGTGCTTGTTTAAGACCATATAAGGCTTTGTCTAATCTATAAACATAATTAGAAAGAGATGGATTGATGAAACCTGGAGGTTGCTCTACATAGACTTGTTCTTGGAGTTCTCCATTTAGGAATGCACTTTTGACATCCATCTGAAAGACTTTGAACTTCATGTGAGCAGTAAAGGCAAGAAAGATTCTGATGGCTTCTAGTCTGGCAACAGGTGTAAATGTCTCATCATAGTCAATGCCTTCTTCTTGAGAGTAGCCCTTTACCACTAATCTTGCCTTGTTCCTGGTTATCACTCCATCTTCATCCATTTTGTTTCTGAAGACCCACTTGGTTCCAATGACAGGATGACTTTTTGGTCTTGGTACCAATCTCTATACTTTGCTTCGTTCAAACTGGTTGAGTTCTTCCTGCATGGTTTCTATCCAACTAGAGTCTTTCATAGCATCCTCTATCTTCTTTGGTTCTATTTGTGATACAAAGCTTAGATAAAAGCATTCATTTTGAGTGGCGACTCTTGTTTTGACTTCCAAGACTTTGATCTCCAATGATTAGATCCTGAGTGTGATCTCTGGCCCATCTGTTGCCGGTTGGGACATCTGTCCTGATGCCTTCTTATCTTAAGTCTTCAAGATTTATTTCTTCTTCTTGGTGTGGAGGTTCGTTGTCTTGTATAGACCTCTCTACGATCTCATTTTGTTGCTCAACGATTTCACTATTTGGCACTACGATCGTAGTGTTGAGCTCGACGACTTCATTCTTAGTGTCTGTACTATCGGTCGTAGTGTCTTGAAGCACTGTGTTGTCTAAGTCTGTTTCATCAAAGATGATGTGAATCGAGACTTCAACACTCAGTGTCTTCTTGTTGAACACTCTATAGGCCTTACTGTTTCTGGCATATCCAAGAAAGATTCCTTCGTCGACATCGGCCAAATTTTGTCGTCATCGCTTTCCATTGTTGAGAATGTAGCATGCACACAAAAGAAACACGAAAGTAGTCGACACTTGGCTTTCTTCCTTTCCACAGGTTAAGTAGGGTGTCTTTTTGATCGTAGAGTGTATCGTTGATCTGCTCTGCAAGTGTAACATATAGTGTTGGCGTGCCTTCTACCCGAAGTATTCAGCAGATGACTTAACTTCTGCTAGTAGAGTTCTTCCAGCCTCTATCAAGGTTCTGTTCTTTCTTTCAGCTACTCCATTTTGTTGAGGAGTTCGTGGAGCTGAAAAGTTATGACTGATGTCATTGTCTGTGCAGAACTAGTTCATTTCTGAGAAGTTAAATTCTCTTCTATGATCACTCCTTATGGCATTGATTTTCTCTCCTTTCTCGTTCATCACCAGCTTGAACATTTTGATTAAATGGGAGCTTGTTTCATCCTTTGAAGTTAGGAAGAATACTCATGTGAATCTGGTGTAGTCGTCGACTATAACTAGAGAGTATCTCTTTCCTCCTAGACTAGTTATTGGAATTGGCCCAAATAGATCCATGTGGAGCAACTGCAGGGGCTTGTCGATAGAGTTGGCAGTTTTGCTCTTGAATGAGCTTCTGGTTTGTTTTCCAAGCTGACAGGAATTGCATGGCCTTTCTTTTATGAAGTTGAACTTAGGTAGGCCAGCAACGAGATCTTTTGATGCCAGTTTGGACATGCTTTTGAAGTTTAAGTGAGACAACCGTGTGACGCCCCCAAAATAGGTATACATCACCCATTCTGAGTTGTCAATACATGGTACAGAAACAACTACAACTTTATTATTACAACAGTAAAACTGTGAGTTTGAATACAAATATTATCTTCTGCATAATATCTATACTCAAATAAATCCTCATTACATTTATTGATACATTATTTTACAAAATGGTGAGGACTACTAAACAACTCTCTCTAGAACCTTCATTCCATACCCAGGCTAAGTAATCACTATATTCTCGCCTCCTGAGAAGAAAAATGGAACAAAAATGAAAAGGGTGAGCTCAACTAGCCCAGTAAAGAATATTATGACTAAGATAATATACAACAAATTATCATTAGTCTTCAACAGGGAAAAAACTAATAGAATACACAATAGACAACAAGTTTTAAATCAATATTCGCAGTGGAAATAATAATTCATTAGAAGAGTTAAGTAGAGAATGCAAACTACTATCTTCTATGTATGAATTTAAAAGTTCGTCGTCTATCTTTTATCTCTGTAACATCAATCAATATACATCTAGAATCAAATATTCATCTTTGCACTACAGGCCAAAGATATTCATCAGTTGGTCATGTTCATCCAAACACCTGTTCATCTTTGCACTACGGCCAAAGATATTCATCAGAAATCATTCATCTTTGCACTACAAGCCAAAGATATTCAATAATATCATCATTTAAGACTGAGGATGATGAAAATATTTTTAAAGAAACGAATCCAATTGAAACAAAATGACAAGGATTAAGGATTAAGGATTCGTACTTTGTTTTATCCATGTCCAAAAATACCTCAAAATAATCATAGTGGTGTAAAATTCAAGAATGATCAAAACATGGATACAATCAAAGCTAGTATCCGAATAGATATTTTGGACGAAAAGGAAAATTTTCATTTTTCGATGAATAATGTCGATATCGTGAATAGTAACTCCGACACCAAAAGTTCCAAATTTGATAAAACTTCAGATCAATATTTCAAATAATGATATTGAAGAAATAATATCATTACTGAAAAAAATAATATCCCTTACCTCGAAAGACAAGATTTAGTTGAAACACCGGATATAGGCTATAACTTGAACTTGCACCGTATAGCAATACTCAAAGTATACTCAAAATACTCACAAGAATACGCTCGATAATATAGAGAGAGAAAACTTCAGTTTCTGGTGTAATTTTCAATTCTAACCTAAGCACCCTATTTATAGGAAAATGCTTAGAACACCAAAGCAGAAAATTTAATATAATAATATATTTATAAAATCTTGTCTACGCCAACCTTTGAGAATCTGAAATCAGCAACCTAACACATGTAAAATGAGGCTCACACGTCTAAAAAACGTTTTTCTTTTATAAAATAATTAAAACTTCCAAAAATCAATTATTTCGGAGCTTCGGAACTTCAATAATTCATAATAAATAGCCCTTTTATCAGAAAATTCGAATCTCGCGACTTTTTATAGGAAATTCAATTCTCTACAACTTTACAGAAGAAAGTTTTTCCAAATTCCAAACAGAAATTGACCTAAATCCACAAACAGGCGATTTTACAGGCTATAATCAAATTTCAGTCAAGAAATGGGGTCCACCGACATGTTTAACATGTTTTAAACATTTATTGTAACAAAAATACTCTTCCTCCTCGTATACTCATATATCCCACATTCGTTGTAAAAATATCACTATTATTATATTATTAAAATATAATAATATATTTAAATAATTATTTTATCGTAAAAGATAAAATTTCAATTTTCAACAATTGTCACATTAAAAATTTCTCCATCTATATCCACATAAAATCAATATTTTCTTCATCATATGAATCAATAATTAATTATTCACAAATAATATTACGTAATCACAATATTGACAACCGTGCGGTTCCTCAGAAAGAGGGGCTTTCCAATAAGAATTTCTCCTCATCTTGGCCGCAATTAGGTGACCAAACCTCTCCTTAGATGTAACTTTCTAGACATTTCCAATAATGTTATCTAATAATATTATTCAGATAATATAAATTATTGCTTCGATAATGAAAATATCTTGTGAATGACAATTATTGAAACAACAACAATATAAAATATCAACGCAAACAATTATTAAATCAATAAAATAAAATCTTTGAGCGATATTACATAACCATTATTGAGTAGTGCCTTCTTACGTAAGAATCAATAATTGGCGCAATACTGCAATGCTTCTTGTTTTAACCAATCGAGTATTTTAACAAGATAATACTTGAATAACCTACGCCGTTATTTTTAAACAACTTATATTTGTCGCTTTCTTCATCCAATCGCTTTCCGTTATGGGGCCCACACATGGTCGCTACTGTCGTATTTAATATTCCCAGACAAGCATTTAATATTCCACGACCAAACGAATATTCTCCTAACAACAATGAATATTTTATAACCACTTGCTTATTTTGAAATATTTGCGTATTTTACCCATAACTATCCACATTAATCAAATCAACCCTTACTATTTCAAAATAATAAATAGAGAAAATTAAATTTCATTAATAATAAGTTGGGGTCTTACAAACCGTCTATGCCATAACCAACTCATTTCTTTAGATATTTTTTCCAGAAAATATATTGTCTCGTCTGAGCTTAGTTGACTAAGATTCACTATGTAGACATTTCCTTCTCTTGTCCCGATTAGCTTTACAGCAGATGTCTTCAAATCTCTGACTTGACATTGGTTGTTGAGGAATGTTACTTGATGACCCTTGTCACAGAGTTGACTGATGTTTAGTAGGTTGTGTTGGAGACCTTCCACATATGCTACTTTGCTGAACGATAGTGCACCATTTCCAGCATATCCATAACCTCTTGTCTTGCTAGAGCCGTTGTCTCCAAAGATGACTGAGGGACCCTTCTTCTCTATGTAGTTAGATAGAAGGGCTTTGTTCCCGGTCATGTGCCTTGAGCATCCATTTTCTAGATACCATGTAGTGATCGTGGAGCTCTTTTCCTGTCAAAACATTGAACCTTCATTTTGGTACCCATATTTGCATGGGTCCTTCTTTGTTAGTGCCATTGGGGACCCAAATCTGTTTAATCTTGGGTCTCACATGCATGGAATTATAATAACACTTGGCAGCCTTGTGACCATATTTATTGCATATAAAACATCTAGTATGATGCATGCCTGTGTGTGTATGATGAATCATCCTCCATTTGGGCTTGTGTAGTTCCTTAGTTGTCCTTCTGTTAAACTGATTCTCCTTCTTCCACGTGTCCTTGGATTTCATAAATAGTGATGAGTGTGCCTTACCTCTACTGTACCTTCCCAGTTGATTCGTAGAGTTAGTTTTGCTTGACTCTACGATTCTTCGAGGTTGGTGAGTAGAGGTTAGGCTACTCTTCTCTTTTATGAAGCCCAGACCAGCATGAGATCCTTTACTCCTTTGAGTGTGACTGGAAACAGTATAACAAGGTTAAACTGGTTCTTCCTTCTGTGAGGATTTCACAAAGGTAATGCTTCTACTAAAACTTGAGGCATTACTAGTGCTAGTTTCCTTTGCCTTTTCCACACATGGCTCTGAGATGGATTCCCCAAAGCCTAAGCCTGATCTGTCGAATGTACTTCTCTGACTAGAGAGCAGGGAGTCCATGGATGATGAGAATTTGTTCCATGCAGAGATAGTCTTTTCTAGTTCCTCAATTTTAGAGGTTAGATAAGACTCTCTTTGTGCATTGAGTTTATTTGTCTATTTTAAGATCTCATTCTCAGCCTCAAGCTTGGAGAGAAGGTTAGTACTTAGAAGGGCTGTTTCAAGCTCTTCTTGAAATTTCTTCTTCTTCTCTTGAAGAAGTGAATGATCCTTAGACAAAACTCCTCAACCACTTCATGTATTGATGTAGATCGCTGGTTATGTTATGCCAGCGGCAGCGGTTCTTAAATCATTTATGTTTACATCAGGTGAGTTGAAGTCAAATACCTCATCGAGACTTACATTATGTATGTTGAAGTTTTGTTTGTCATTTTCATGTTTGGCCATTAGGCACAGATTAGCCATTTGTGGTTCTTCATCATCTCCGGAGTCAGGATTGGAGTCATTGTCTGAATCACTCCACGATCCTCCAGCTACCAGGCCTTTGTCTCTCTTCTGAGGCCTTTTGTTTCCTTTATATTCCTTCTTTGCATGTGATTTCTTCTTTAGTTCTTCTCTGAGAGGTTTGTTGCAGTTGGTAATGAAGTGGCCAGGCTTCTTGCAGTTGTAGCATACATAATTTATTTGCTCCTAGCTGCTGTAATTGCTGACCTTCTTTGGCTTGCTGGTCTTGTCTTGACACATGAACCTTCTTAGTCTTTTTACCAAAGATAAAGAAGGTCTTCATCATCGTCCTCATCATAATCAGAGTCAATCTCAGTGTTGACCTTTGATGCACCTTCAGTTGCCTTGAGAGCAACACCCTTATCCTTCCTTCGATAGGGTTTCACTTTCGTTGAGTCGGCCCAGTTCAGATGTCAAGAGATTGCCATATAGGCATTGCTGAACTCGTCATCTCGTGAAGATTCTTTGACTCTCTTATAGCAAAGGGTTTTGGCATCCCACCGCTTTCCAAGAGGGCTCTCATGAACTTTATGATCAGATCTTTGTTAGGATAGATCTTCCCATATGCTCGTAGAGAGTTGAGTAGAATGTTGAATCTCTCATAGGTGGCAGTTACGTTTTCCCCTTGAACATGAGCAAACATCTCATACTGCTGTGTCAGGAGTGATTGTTTGTTTTCTCTAACTTCTTCAGTTCCTTCGTGCATGATCAACAGTGCTTCCCAAACCCCCTTAGCTGTTTTGCTGTTGACAACATTTTTGAATAGATCGTCTTCTAAGGATTGGAACAGGATGTTCTTGGCCTTTTTGTCAAGTTGGAAAACTCTCTTCTCGTTGTCTGTCCACACTTCTTTAATCTTGATTTGTATTCTGTTCGGATCGTCAACATAGGGCCCATTCTGAACGGTCTCAAATAGATCTTCATCTATTGAGTCCATGTATGCTTTCATCCTGACTTTCCAATTTGCAAATTTATCCTTGTTGCACATTAGTGGCTTGCTGCCTCCTCCAGTCCTAGATTCGCTTGGTACGTGTGCCATTGGATCTACTAAAGCTTGTAAGCTATATAATAGAACCTGTTTTGATACCAATTGTTAGTTCCTAGTACGCACAATAGTTATCTAGAAGGGGGGGTTGAATAGATATTTAAAAAATCTTTTCGTTTTAAACTTGTTAGTTAATGATGATTAAAACTTAGCGGAATTTATGTTTGTTTTAATCTCTTTTTTGCATGATAGTGGAGTTATGAGAGTGAGGCGCTTATAGTAGTTATGGCGGCGATATATAGCGATTATAGTATGAACGTAAAAGACAAAGTCATTTTAAGTGGTTCAGAGCACTAAAAGCTCCTAGTCCACTCTTCTACTCAACGAGTAGGAAATCCACTAAGGATGTCTTTTACAACTTTTAAATCACACAGATTCCTTCTAGACCAGCAGTCTAGGAACTTCTTAGTTCACTCTTGAACTCTTCAAGTCTAGCAGACTTGGCTCTCTTACAGTTCACTTAGAACTCTTCAAGTCCAGCAGACTTGGTACTCTTCTTCAGTTGATTAGTAGATGTTGAGTTCTTGATGGTTGCTACTCAGTTGCTGTTTAAGAACTTGTTCGAAAGAACTGAGTAGCTGAGCAAGCTTTGCTATATCTCAGATCGTAGAGTTGAGCTTTGAGAGTTGTTCACATCATTTGTTCAATGCTTGCTTGCTTCTCTCTCATCTGCTTGACTTGCATATATGTGATCTTGAAAACTATCCGTTGGATCCATCCGTTGAAGCATTAAATGCGTTTGACTTTTTTGTTCTTTGATGGAGACATTTCTGCACATCATCTGAACTGCATTCTAGCCCACTGACACTGCAGACTGCTTTCTCACCTAACACCTGAAAAGGTGTTTTCTCCCTTACCAATGGTACTTTCCTTAGCTTCTTCAATACACTTCTTTGTTGCATACTAAGGATATTTCTTATAACTTTGGGACTGGTGAGTACTGCAGCGTTTAGAATCCATTCCTCTTATGTTGGAACCTATCTCCACACAATTCATGAGGCTCAACGTTTTCTGACACAAGACATATGATACTCTACGATACAGATCATGGTACTCTACGATTCAGATCGTGGTGACTTGTCACCTTGATGCCTGGTCTGATGCTATCAGCTGAGAGCACTACGATTTCTCTTTAAGTCTTTGCACACTACGACCTTCTCTTGCTTGAGTTGTAAACTCTACGTTTCCGAGAGCACACTACGATCGTAGACTTGTAAACTCCACGTTTCCTACAGCACACTACGATCGTTGACTTGGCTCGGAAAACGTTGGGACCACTCTACGATTTTCGAAGAGGCCCTTCAAGGCAGGCACACTACGATCTTTGAAGCTCTACGTTTCTGCCTTGACTTCTGCAATGTTGATCACATTGATACATTACGATTTCTTCGAAGCCTATCTATTACATCTCAAGATCAACCTAACAGCTTTGATTTTTCTATCTATACATTCTATTACGTAATGATACACGTTAAGACCTTAGATCAACCTAACAAATTTGATCTATCACTAAGGGTGTTTGATAAAAATTGAATGAATCAATCAAGAGTCAATCAATCAATGAAAAAAAAGCGTTTGATAACCGATATATCTTAAAGATCCGAATGACATATTTTTAATATTTTACCCTCCGAAAAAATTTAAAGTTGTTGTAAATTTATTTAATATTACATATTATAATAGTTAATATTTTTTATTATTTTATTATTATTTTTATTTTTTTTACTTCATTCACCCAACCATTCAAATTATATTCGGACCAAAAAATCGGACTTAACCATTCAAATTAACGATCTCGATTCAAATGATTCACCATTCGGGCGATTTTTTTTCAAAATAAACGCTTTAATGATTCACCATTTACCGATTCAAATATTCGCACCCATTAAGTTCTAAACAAATGTTTTCTAAGTCTTTGTAAATATATTACTTGAAGGACTTTACAAATAATCATGAGCATATACATTAAAACATCAAATCATAATATGCACTCTCCCAACATGGCGTATACAAGACGGCCATTGTGATGCTTAAAGTCATCACGTAAACCTTTTATGATGGTTTTACTACTTTTTATGATGGATTTTGGCCATCACAAATGACCATTTTTTTAGTAGTGACGCAGTAACCAATTAAGGAATTTAAATATTACCAATTTCCAATTCCAATTGACAATAACAAACTAAACCAGTACCGAATCAAAAATTCTACCAATTTTCAACCTCAAATCAATATATACATACAATATAAAAATTATTCATTCTACTGATTGTGTACATCATCATCAAATTGAAACAATATTTGAACTTATACCTTTTGGAGCTAATAAATTGTCTGGTGTGTGGTGGTGGTGTTGGTTGTGGTGGTTGGCGGCTGCTGGAGGTGGTGGTGGGTGGCAGCTGGAGGTGGTGGTTGGTGGCAGCTAGAGGAAGACAGAGAACTAAGATGGTGGTGGTGGTGGTAGTGGTGGTGGTCGGCGGCTGGAGGTGGTGGTGGGTGGCAGGTGGGCGTCGGAGATGAGAGTGAAATAGGAGAAAGTGAGATGAGAGTGAGAGAGGAGAGAGGAGAGAGTGAAGATGAGAGTGAGAGATGAGAGGCGCCTGAATGAGATGAATCTGATTAGGTTTTATAAGTTAGTTCTGACAGAATGTCCATGGAAAATACGTCCCTCGAAAATAAGTTATTCTTAACGAAAAGTCCCTCTGAAATAACCATAGTTTCGTCGAATTTAAGTTTCGCGCTGGCGGGAAACTTGGCACCAGATGTAAGACCCCAACTTATTATTAATGAAATTTAATTTTCTCTATTTATTATTTTGAAATAGTAAGGGTTGATTTGATTAATGTGGATAGTTATGGGTAAAATACGCAAATATTTCAAAATAAGCAAGTGGTTATAAAATATTCATTGTTGTCGGGGAATATTCGTTTGGTCGTGGAATATTCAAATCTTTTCGGGGAATATTAAATGCACGGCCAGCGACCATGTGTGGGCCCCATAACTGAAAGCGATTGGATGAAGAAAACGACAAATATAAGTTGTTTAAAAATAACTGGCGTAGTTGTTACTGCATAATCTTTGTTAAAATACTCTAATGGTTAAAACACAATAGACACTGCGGTATTAGCCAATTATTGATTCTTACGTAAGAAGGCACTACTCAATAATGGTTACGATAATTCTTATTCAAAGATTTTATTTTATTGATTTAATAATTCTTTGTGTTGATATTTTATATTGTTGTTGTTTCAATAATTGTCATTACACAAGATTTTTTTCATTATCGAAGCAATAATTTATATTATCTAAATAATATTATTAGATAACATTATTGGCAATGTCTAGAAAGTTCGCATCTAAGGAGAGGTTTGGTCACCTAATCATGCGTCGATGAAGGAGAAATTCTTATTGAAAGCCCCTCTTTCCTGAACTACACCGTTTATCAATATTGTGATTACATAATATTATTTGTGAATAATTAATTATTGATTCATATGATGAGGAAAATATTGATTTTTATGTGGATATAGATGGAGAAAATTTTAATGTGACAATTGTTGAAAATTGAAATTTTATTTTTTTCTGATAAAATAATTCATTTAAATATATTATTATATTTTAATAATATAATAATAGTGATATTTTTACAACGAATGTGGGATATATGAGTATACGATGAGGAAGAGTATTTTTGTTGCAATAAATATTTAAAACATGTTAAACATGTCGGTGGACCCCATTTCTTGACTGAAATTTGATTATAGCTTGTAAAATTGCCTGTTTGTGGATTTCGGTCAATTTTTTGTTTGGAATTTGGGAAAACTTTCTTCTGCAAAGTTGTAGAGAATTGAATTTCCTATAACAACTCGCGAGATTCGAATTTTCTGATAAAAGGGCTATTTATTATGAATTATTGAAGTTCCGAAGCTCCGAAATAATTGATTTTTGGAAGTTTTAATTATTTTATAAAAGAAAAACGTTTTTTAGACGTGTGAGCCTCATTTTACATGTGTTAGGTTGCTGATTTCAGATTCTCAAAGGTTGGCGTAGACAAATTTTTATAAAATATTATTATATTAAATTTTCTGCTTTGGTGTTCTAAGCATTTTCCTATAAATAGGGTGCTTAGGTTAGAATTGAAAATCAAACCAGAAACTGAAGTTTTCTCTCTCTATATTATCGAGCGTATTCTTGTGAGTATTTTGAGTATACTTTGAGTATTGCTATACGGTGCAAGTTCAAGTTATAGCCTATATCCTGTTTCAACTAAAAAGTCTTGTCTTTCCGAGGTAAGGGATATTATTTTTTTTCGTAATGATATTATTTCTTCAATATCATTATCTTCAAATATTGATCTGAAGTTTTATCAAATTTGGAACTTTTGGTGTTTGAGTTACTATTCACGATATCGACACTTATTCACGATACGACACTATTCACGAATACGGCATTATTCATCGAAAAATGAAAATTTTCCCTTTTCGTCCAAAATATCTATTCTGGATACTAGCTTTGATTGTATCCATGTTTTGATCATTCTTGAATTTTACACCACTATGATTATTTTTGAGGTATTTTTGGACATGGATAAAACAAAGTATGAATCCTTAATTCTTAATCCTTGTCATTTTGTTTCACTAGATTCGTTTCTTTAAAAATATTTTTCAACATCCTCAGTCTTAAATGATGATATTATTGAATATCTTTGGCTCAGTAGTGCAAAGATGAATGATTTCGATGAATATCTTTGGTAGTAGTGCAAAGATGAACAGTGTTTAGATGAACATGACCAATCGATGAATATCTTTGACCGTAGTGCAAAGATGAATATTTGATTCCGTATGTATATTGATTGATGTTACAGGGATAAAAGATAGATTTGACGAACTTTTAAATTCATACAAAGAAGATAGTAGTTTGCATTCTCTACTTAACTCTTCTAATGAATTATTATTTCCGCTGTGAATATTGATTTAAAACTTGTTGTCTATTGTATTCTATTAGTTTTTTCCCTGCTGAAGACTAATGATAATTTGTTGTATATTATCTTAGTCATAATATTCTTTATTGGGCTAGTTGAGCTCACCCTTTTCCTTTTTGTTCCATTTTTCTTCTTAAGAGGCGAGAATATAGCGAGTACGAGTCGGGGTATAGAATGAAGGTTCTAGAGAGAGTTGTTTAGTAGTCCTCACCATTTTTGTAAAATAATGTATCAATAAATGTGATGAGGATTTATATGAGTATAGATATTGTCTAGAAAGATAATATTCAGATTCAAACTCACAGCTTTCTTCATTGTAATAATAAAGTTGTAGTTGTTTCTGTACCATGTATTGACAACTCAGAATGGGTGATGTACACCTATTTTGGGGGCGTCACACTAGATGAGGCCTTATAATTTCGACGAATTTCCCTCGAAAATAAACTATTTCTGTCGGAATTATAGTCGACAGATTATTTCGTCAAAAATAACTTATGTCCGACTAAATACAGTCCATCGAACCTAATTCCGTCGGAATTAAGACTTTTTCTTGTAGTCTATGATTTAAAAGTTCATCATCAATATTTTATCGTTGTAACACAACTCAATAAATAATTCACATCATCGAATTATCCAGGCACTACGGGCCAATGGTATTCGTTAGTATCACATCCAAGAATTATACATGCACTACGGGCCAAGGATATTCATTATTATCACATCCACGAATTATCCATGCACTACGGGCCAAGGATATTCGTTAGTATCATCAGTGGTCATGATCATGCCAATAAATGTCCATCAATGCACTATGGGCCAATTAGGACTTTTACCATATCATTTGTAACATTATAAGTCATGATTATACCAAATAATCACTGGTCATAATCATACCAATCAATAGTTCATCTATGCACTACGGGCCAAAGATTACTTTCATCACAATATAAGCATAAAGATGATGACAATGATATAAAAATTCAATTAAGTAAGATCAATGATAAATTTTAAAGATTTATAAATCAATTTATCCAGAGTTAAAGAATGTCCAAATTATTAACATGATAATTGCTTTGTGGAGTAAATTTCAAGAATAATATTGTATCAAAAATAATTTGGACAGAAAAGAAATCAATTTTTGTCATGAATATTACCCCTGGTGAATAGTACCCGAGTGATTAGTACCCCATGAATAGTACTTCGTGAATAGTACCCCGGCATGAAAAGATCAAAATTTAACAAGAATATTAAGAAAAATATTCTTGTGAAACGATACTAGATGAAGCGCAAATTTCAAGGAGTATAGAAGCAATACTTAACAAAATAAGTGTAGAATTCAGAATCTGAAACGAAATAATATTACTTACATACTACAGAGTATGGAAGAAAATATTATTTCCTACGAATATTGAACAAAAATAATATTCCTTACCTTAAAAAGGAGAGTACTTCTGAATGGTATATATATCGGGGATATTCTTGAAGAAAACTTTCACTATTTTCTACACTCAAAGTTTCCTTAAATTAAAAAGAAATACGCTCAATATATATTATAAATGAAGAATTCTCTGATTCTAGTGTGATTTTCATTCTAAACTAAGCATCCTATTTATAAGAGAGTGGCATGATACTATTTAGAAAATAAAATCACGGGTGAACAGTGGGAAATTCATAGGCAAGGTTCACGTGAGGATTTTTTTTTTGATTTTACTATGTAGCACTATGCAGTACTATGCAACACTATGCAATACTATGCAAACAATAAAATATAATATATTTTATTTTACATAAAAAACAAAACTTATATAATATATATATAATAATAATAATAATAATAATAATAATAATAATAATAATAATAATAATAATATACTATTCCCGTAACCACAAACACCCCCTTGATTCCTTATATAACAAAACTGAGATAATTTTTTACCGATAATTTTGAAATATGGGTAAGCGTGGGTCCATATAATAAGCAAAATTTATAATAAATACTTCATAAAAATCCCCTCTATTTATCTCAATTCACTTGGCTTCACAAAACACATTTTTAATAACATTTCTTCATCATTAATATTATAACTCACAATATTAACAACGAGATCATTTCCAGAAAAGAGAGAGCTTTTTGATAAGGACTTCCTATCCTTATTGGCGCGCAATTAGGTGACCAAACCCTTTCCTCGACGTAACTTTCTAGACATCATCAATAATACAAATAATAATAGGGCAAAGGTCCAAAATGCTCCGCGTTTACCCCGATGTCCCACTTACACCTCAACTATTTTTTTCTCCAAAATACACTCAACGTTACAAATTTTGGCTCAACTATGCCCCTCACGCCAATGGATCTCGCCACCTAGATAAATGTGGTACAATAAGGTCGTATATATGGCAAAATTAAATTTAATAATTTTATTATTATTATTTTCTCTTTCTTTTCCCCCTTTTCTCTCTCTCTCCTTTTTTTTTCTTTTCCTTCTTTTCTCTCTCTCTTTTCTTCTTCCTCTGTTCCGTTATGTAGATGATCATTCAGTTCAGTGCATCATCATTATCACAAGGCCTACTTATAGATGGATTCTGCAAATGAATCCCCCCTCCCCATTACAATAAACTCTCTCTTGCTCCTTTCTTAGCTCCACCACCTAATCCATCAGGTCATTTTGACAACTGGGGTCAGAATATAGAACAGGGGAATGACTCCACATTATCTCCCTGGGGTAACCCATACAATGTTTCCTTGTTATGGTCATAAGAACTCTGAGAATACCCACTAACAGGAGATCAAAAATAGCCATTAAAACTTTTATTTGAGTAACGATGATCAACATTATAAGGACGAATTGCATGGGAAAATGACTACTGAGCCTAAATCCATCAGGGTCTATTCCAAAACCTCTAAGATTAGAACAATCATAATGTTCATCGCCAATATGAATTCTAGAAAGATTCTCAGACAAACCAAAATCATCTGACATATGCCCATTTACGCCTCCTCCACCTCCTCCTTGGTCAAAATCTCACAGCTCACCGTCCTCACGCAGCTCTGCAACTCCAGCGGTAATATCTTCTTATCGCCATCATCATCATCAAAGTAATTGAACACTCGCTGGATAACAATCTCTTTAAAAATCAAATCAACACAAATAATTCTACCCAGGTAACCCAAACCATCAACTTTTGAATAACTAAACTAGATAGAATTAAAGGGCAATAATAATTCATATAATCTCAAATTCTACTACATTTTTCCACAAATACCTAATTCTTTAATTTCTATAACAATTCATAAAACCAACTAACAAATTCATGAAACCCACGAAAATTATACAATCAATTTTCAAGTAGCTAATAAAAAAAATTAAACAGTGATATGACAAATAAAAGTTAAATTAAAATTATGGGTATCGAAAAAATTCAAAACCCTCACATGATATCAGCTCCAATCTCTTAAATTATACCCATCAAATCTATTCAATGAAATCTATAAACCCTAACCACTTTTGAATTTTTCAGCTACAAGAAGATAGAGATTGAGAGGAGAGAGAAAATAAATTAAAAAATAAATGAGCAGCACTTTGTATGGATCCGGTTAGCATGAAGTTAATTTTTAGTTAAGTTGGTTAATTGACCAATGGAATGCTGACACACATAGAGCCTCACCTGCGTATCAGCACTCTATTGGCCAATTGACTAACTTACTCAAAAATGAACTTCATGCTAACTACTTCCACTTTGTATACATCGTATATGCGCAAAAAGATAGAGACATAGAGGGATAACTATTCCGCAGTTTTTATCGCTTAAATCCATCAGAAAATAATTGGCAAAAGAAGAGTGTCAAAGAATGAAGGCAATTAATGAAGAGAAGGCTTAGAGAGAGAATGGGGTGTGGTTAGTGTTTAGAGAGAGAATATTCAGTTTAATGGGTGAGAATGAGTTGGAATTTTATTTTATTTTTTGTTTTTGCCATGTCAGTCAATTTTAACGTTCGTTTGTCTAGTTGTCATTTTTTTGACGGGAGGGGCATAGTTGAGCCAAAATTTGTAACATTGAGTGTATTTTTTGGAAAAAAAAATTAGTTCAGGGTGTAAGTGGGACATCGGGGTAAACGTCAAGGGAATTTTTGGACCTTTGCCCAATAATAATATGAATAATTTTATTGTCTCAATTATTGATTTAATAATATAAAATATTGTGACAATAATTGAATCAATAATGTGAGATACTATGCAAAGAATTATCGTGACAATAATTAAATAAAATTGAATGACTTCTCACGTAAGCATCAATAATCCAAGATACAAGATAATACCGTAGTGCTCTTCTTGCAACCAACCACCGCGTTATTGTACTTCTATCACTGGTATTTCAATAGTTAACGGTAAAACTTTTGCCGTTATTTTTATAAAAGTTATTTCGCCATTTTCTAACTTCGACAGAAATTCCGTTGTGGGGTCCACCAATGATTGTGTTGTCGTAAAAATATTCCCTGATAAAACGAATATTCCCCGACCAAACGAATATTTTATGATAACTTGCTTACTTTGTAAAATTTATAAATATTACCCACAACTATAACATTATATCAAATCCACACGTTATTATTCAAAAAGATATTTCGAGAAAATTAAATCTTTATTCATAAAAGTTGGGGTCTTATAGAATTTAAATACAAACTTCATTTATACAACTGTTGAACTTTCGTACAAAATACTACAACACATAAGCTGTGAGTTTCAATACAAATATTGTTATGTATATAATATGACAATATTCATACTCAAATTATTACAATGCCCTATAAAATACAACAACAAATATTTCAAGTCTCTAAAGGAGCACGAGAAGATTTATGTTCTCCTCATTCTAATGGAGTGCATTTTGACGATTTCAAAGTTGGGTTCTCATCATCACCCTATTGTTGTTTACCAAAATCAATTATTAAGTGACGTATAATATACGACACACTCATCTTAGGTCCTCAATACAATTATGTATTGCATGTCATGTAGTTTTATAATGTATTGAGAAACTTTCACAGTCTCGGACCATCACATTATTCCCCTGTTATCCCCGCTCGACCCAGCTACACTCTTAATACCTGAAAGGAATTATGACGCAAAAGGGTGAACACAAATAGCCCAGTAAAGAATATTATGACTATGATAATTAATTTATCAATAGCCTTCATCAGTACTAAATAAGATATTTAGAACATATGATAGTTGATAAAAGTTTTCAATCATAATTGTAGCGGAATCAATAATCCATCAGAAGAGTCAAGTAGAATATAATGTCTACTATCCTCTCCAAATTAAAAGTATATCATTAATATTTCATTACTATAATACTCATCAACAGTTCTTTGTTGTACCCAAGACAAAGAGAACTCTCATCACCTGTCTTCGCCTGAACCACTAAAGATTATAGTTAAATTCACAATTTATATTTATAATCATATAAATTAACGGTTTCTCCTTGCCACAAAGGCTTAATAGAAAGTTTACTCAATATCTTTACTCCTAAGGCTAAAAATATTCAAATGTAATAACAATGATCATAACAATCAGTTGTCTATCTTTGTACTACGGGCCAAAGATATTCAACTATAAAACCAATGGTCATGATCATACCAATCAATTGTTTGTCAGTGCACTACGGCCAAAGACATTCAACTGTAAAACCAATGGTCATGATCCTGCCAAACACATCATCAAATTATCCATGCACTACGGGCCAAGGATATTCATTCGTATCACCAGTGGTCATGATCATGTCATACACCTTTCCATCTTTACACTACGGAGCTATCAATCAATAGTTCATCTTTTCACTACGACCAAAGATATCAAAACATTTCTTCTTTGCACTACGGGCCAAAGATGATTTTTACCACATCATTTGTCTGTAACATTACTCCATCTTTGCACTATTGGTAAAAGAGAATTTTTACCACATCATTTGTAACATTACAGGTCATGATTATACGGATACATAATTTTTGGTCATAATCATACCAATCAACAGTACATATATGCACTATAGGGCCAAATATGACTTTCATCACAATATAAGCATGATGATGACGACAATGATATAAGAATTCAATTAAGCGAGATCAAGGATAAATATTAAAGAATTATAATTCAATTTATCCAGAGTTTAAGAATGTCCAAATTGTCAACATGATAAATGTTTTGTGGAGTAAAATTCATGAATAATATTCATGTATCAAAAATAATTTGGACATAAAAGAAATAAATTTTTGTCGTGAATAGTATCTGAGTGAATAGTACCCCGTGAATAGTACTTCGTGAATAGTATCCCATGAATAGTACTTTGTGAATAGTTTCGTATGTATGAATAGTATCTTTTGTATGAATAGTATCGTACGTATGAATAGTGTTGTGCGTATGAATATTGTTGTCTATATGAATAGTACCCATGAATAGTACTCCGGCATGAAAAGATTAAAATTTAACAAGAATGTTCAGAAAAATATTTCAGTGGAACGATACTAGATGAAACACAAATTTCAAGGATAGTCTACTAATTTCAAGGAGTATAGAAGCAATACTTATCAACATAAATTAGTTAGGAATCTAAACCGAAATAATATTACTTACATACTACATAGTATGGAAGAAAATATTATTTCTTACAAATATTGAACAAAAATAATATCCCTTACGAATATTGAACGAAAATAATATTCCTTTCGAATATTGAACGAAGACAATATCCCTTACGAATATTGAACGAAAATAATATTCCTTATGAATATTGAACGGAAATAAAATTCCTTACGAATACGATAAATAATATCGTAAGCGAATATGAAATAAATAATACCCCTTACCTTAAAAGAAGAGTACTTCTGACTGGTATAGCGGAGATATTCTTGAAGAAAAATTGCACTATTTGCTACACTCAAAGTTTCCTTAACTCAAAAGAAATACGTTCAATATTATAGAAGAAGAATTCTCTGATTCTGGTGTGATTTTCATTTCTAAACTGAGCATCCTATTTATAGGAGAATGTCAGGATACTATTTAGGAAAAATAATCATGGACGCACAGTAACTTTCTCATGGGTGAATTTGGCGCATAGATTTTTTTTTGATTCTTACTATACTGCACTATGCAGTACTCTGCAAACACTATGCAGTACTTTATGCAACACTATGTAGTACTATTAGAGTTTATACCCTAGAGGCCAATTATTTGATATAATTGCTTAACATTTTGATATTATATTTGATTGAATAAATGAATGATTTTATTATGGTTTTATTTACTGTGTTATATAAATGTTAACATAATAAAAAATCCTTAGAATAGTGATACAAATTATATAGTTTCAAGTATGTGACTTAAACATGAGATTATATAATTACAATTAGTATCATTGTTCTTAAATGTCCCTAGTCGAGTATCATTGTTGATGGGACAACAATGATGCATTAAGACTAGTATGTGGATTGACTGATGACCAAATCTCATTAGTCATAAATATATGAGATATTAAGTTAATGCATAGGTACATGTTAGAGAACGATGTCTTTGGATGCACCCACCATGAGAATTCTATGTGGAGCATTATGCGAAGTGTCATTAACAATTCTCATAGTTACAATGATGTAATGGTCCTCCGACCTGAAATCACTATATTTCTACACGAAAATTTATGTACTTTGATATCATCAAATGTCACCTTTAATAGGGTGAACTATAAAGGTGATTATTGGGTACATCATGAATCGCGTGAGGAATATGAGTGATCTAGATGGAATTTAACCATCCTATATATTAGGGGTGATATCCATAGGCCTCTTGATTGAGTAGGACTATGAAATGCATGGCCATGCTCAAATAGTGATTTGTTTCATATAGTATACTCATTGATCAAGAAAAACTCAGATTAAATTATGAAGAGTATGACACATTTCATGACTCGAGTTTAATCTAGGATATTAAGGTTAAAAGGATTAAATTACATTGAAACATTGGTCACTAAAAGGTTGCATCGAATCATCGATCTTATTATTACTTGGGTAGCAGTGATGCATTACTAGATGTCGCTCACTGTTTATAATTTTATAATATGATTTTAAAATTATTTCCAACGTAATTAATAACCTATAGGGTCACACACATAGAACGTAATTTAAAAGGAAATTAATTTAAATTTTAAGGATTTAAATATATTAATATGATTAATAGTATTTAAATCACAAATTTAAATTAAAAGGATGTATATATGTATATTAATTAAGTAAGACTTAATTAAGATATATATATATATATATATATATATATATATTGATTTTATGAAATTAAGTTTTGATTAATACCTTTTAACTACTAAAACCCTAATAGCTTCTTAGAGAGGCTATATATATATATATATATATATATATATATATATATATATATATATTTTTATCATAACTTCAAAACCCTAGCCGTTCTTAGAGAGAGACTAGAAAGAAAACCTTTCGAAAAATCCTGTTCCTTTGGTGGCTAGTATCGCAAGTCCCTTTATTGCAGAATCGGGCGACGGTTCGTGCGACGTTCGTGTAGATACCATAGAGACGTAGTTTCGTGAGGAATTGCGTTGGAGATTCGAAGCGTTTCAGAAGCATTTTTTCATATTCGGTATAATCTCTTTACACCGAGTTAATTGATTTTCGCATGGATCCTGTTTAGGGTTTCGAAATTGCTTTAAAAT
Source organism: Panax quinquefolius (assembly GCA_020205615.1). Classification (NCBI taxonomy): domain Eukaryota; kingdom Viridiplantae; phylum Streptophyta; class Magnoliopsida; order Apiales; family Araliaceae; genus Panax; species Panax quinquefolius. The sequence goes on from CM035165.1 coordinate 19,984,939, forward strand.
TTTAATTTTTGATTTGTGTTTCTGTATCGAAACCCTACAAGTACTCTACAACACTATGCAACACTATACAGTACTATGCAAACACTATGCAGTACTCTGCAACACTATGCAATACTATGCAATACTATGCAAACACTATGCAGTACTATGCAATATAATAAAATATAATATATTCTATTTATAAAAAGTTTTCTGTTTTATATAAAAAGTTTTCTATTTTATTACTATTATAATAATAATAAAACCAAAACTGAGATAAATTTCTACCAACGATTTTGAAAAATGAGTAAGTGGGGGTCCATATAATAAGCCAAATTTACAACAAATACTTCATAAAAAATTTCCTCTATTTATCTCAATTTACTTGGTTTCACTAAACACATTTTTAATAACATTTATTCATCATTAATATTATAACTCGTAATATTAACAACCGGTACTAGATCATTCCCAAGAAAGATGGGGCTTTCCGATAAGGATTTTTCCTTATCACGCAATTAGGTGACCAAACCCCTTTCCTCGATAGAACTTTCGAGACATTGTCAATAATACAAATAATAATATGAATAACTTTGTCGTCTCAATTATTGATTTAATAATATAAAATATTGTGCAGATGATACTGTGACAATAATTGAACCAATAATAAGAGATACTATGCAGCAATTAATTATTGTGGCAATTATTGAATAAAACTGAGTGATTTCTCATGTAAGCATCAATAATCAAAGATACTGTACAATATCGTGTGCTACTGTGCAACCACACGTATTATTGTACTTTTATTACCGGGCATTTCAACAATTAACGGAAAAAGTCTTGCCGTTATTTTTATAAAAATGTTATTTCTGTCGCTGTCGTACGGATATTCCCCGACAAAAAAAATATTCTCCGACCAAACGAATATTTTATGACAACTTGCTTACTTTGTAAAATTTTCACATATCACCCTTAACTTTAACCTTTTATCAATTTAACCATTTACTAAATAGAATAATAATTATAAAAAAATTGAATACTTTCATTTCATAAAATTCGGCGTCTTACAACTATCCTCATAAACCCCATAACTTGAAAATGTTCTAAGATGGCTTCATTAACAATAGTTTCAAATACATGTCATGAATGCCTAAATTAATCAAAATACAAGTATACAACAAAATACAAGTAGGATTAGCTTCAATATGAATGATTTCCCAAATCTTTCAAAGTTTGCATCAAATTTTCTTTCAATATTCAAACAAAATCATTTGTTTACTATATTCAAACAAAATTATGAACTAATTTCAAAGCATAAACCAGTTTAATTTGATATCTTTTATAAGTTTAAAATAACTTTTATTTGAAATAAGAGAAACAAATCATTCAAAATTAATCTACCCCTGAGTTTATTAATTTATATTTTTGCCCCTACCCCTATATTTATAAATTTTATATAAAAAAAAACTCAGTATAAGCAGTATGTTGCCCTGTATTATTATGTATCTCTATAATTTATATAGAATTATGTTTTGATGCAAGAGAAACTGGTTTAATTCGAAAAATATTAACTTTTCTGAGGTGGGAATTGATGATATTTTAACAAGAAAAGATAATTACACAAATTTCTGCTAACGTGAATATAAAATAAATGAATCACATCCCCATGCCAAAAAAGAATTTATCAAATTATTATTTTCATCACTTGAAAAAATATCAATTCTGCACACAAGTTCTTGGTGATATGATTGTTCAGCATGCATGCTATTGGTAAAGAATTTTATGATGTTTGCAAGAAAATATTTATTCTTTATTAGACAATAATAATTAAAAAAAAAGACAACCACAAAGAACCAAAAAAACTATACATTAGAAAATGGTTTAATTAAATAATGCACGCTGTTATTACATAATTATTTGATTTGATTGATTTGCTTATATATATGTACATTGGTGAATTATTGGAAAGATTAAATTCTTTATTTGAAAAGGGAAATGATTCGTAATTGCATTAGTGCATAGTGCACTGAAATAATAGTATAATATATTCAAATTCTGATAATATAATAGTATAATATATTCCTTCCAATCAAAAATGATTTTGTGGGAAAATATAAATTAATGGCCGAATAGATTTGTTTTCTTTGTAATTTAAATATTCATTTTTTTAAACTGCCTTTTCTTTTTTGGACATATTGGCCTCCACTACATGCATTTTCTTTTATTGCCGGGGGATAGTCAGTCGCCACTACAAAGTTTCAGCAGCCAATTAATAATGCAATGTTTTCCTTTTTCATTTTGTCTCCAAAAAAAAAAGAAGAAAATAACTTTGTATTATTTGCTGCTCAAACAGTCAAACTTGTCATATTATTAGTTGACAATCTAGCACTCTAGTAGGAGCAATATACCAGTGAGTTCTAATACTAACCCTAGTAGTACAACTTTAATTTTTTAACCATACAAGAACCAAATATAGTTATAGATTTTATGGGGATAGTAATATCTTATTGACGATATTTTCAACACCCTATATAAAAAAAAACTGTAGGAGCAGTATTTAAATGAAAATTAACAGTTTTAATCAAATGAAGTAATTTTTCAATCTCTCAGTTTGAAATATATATATATATATATATATATATATATATATATATACAAAATTGAAGATACAAATCTAGTTATAGATTTAACGTATAATACCATGTCACTTACATTTTAGGAAGTTTACAAGCTATCATATCACCACTTTAATTCAGATAAAATTTAGGGATATGTATGAAAATAAAAATAACAATTCTAAATTTGAAAATAAATTTTTATTTTGAAACGGGAAGAATATTAACAAGTTAGAAAATAAATGAAAGGAGGATTGAGAGAGAGAGAGAGAGAGAGAGAGAGAGAGAAAGTCCGCTTAACTACACTAAAAATGATTGACAAATGTATTAGAGAAAAAATATTTAATAATAATAAATAGTGGTTGTTGTGTAATAATACTCGATCAACCAAGATTAAATTAGTAATGTATACTTAATTTTAGCACTACTTACGAAAAGAATATATATATATATATATATATATATATATATATATATATATATATATATATAAATAATTTTCGAACTGAAAGAGTTTTTTCTAATTAAGTATCCCATCACTTAAATTAACCTTAAAACATCCTAAAAGGTTTGAACAAATGTTGTAGAATATTAAAATAACATACTCCATTTTTTTAAAAGTGTCACATTTGTTGAATTATTTTTTATATAAAAGAATTTTATTCTTCTTGATAATAGTATAAAATGACATAATATTTTTAGTTTAATATTATAATTGTATTTATTGTGCTGCCATTATAAAACTAAGTAATCATTACCTTTAGGAGTAAACTATATATATATATATATATATATATATATATATATATAACTTTAAATTTATAAATTTTAAGAGGAGTATCAATATTTGGGAAAATAATTGCTGATTTAATTTTTTTTCTTTTTCTTTTTTGTAGCTACCAACGCAGTCATAGATTTTATGGTGCTGTATAATGGATATCACAACCACTCTTTTTTAACATTTATTGACTGTTAGATTTCTAATAAAAGAATCTAAAAATATATCTAACAAAAGAAAAAGCTATCAGAACATTATGAAAAGAGGAAGGAGCAGAAGGAATGTCCCAACTCTTGCATCATTACATGATAAAGGTCTAAATTTTATATGGGTTTTATTCCTTTCGAGCAGAAAACAAAAGAAAAGGAAAGAAAAAACCTCCCACACGATCACAATTTTTTAATTGATATTGTATTTATTTATTTTTAATTGAAAAAAGATCACAATCTTTTAAATAAAATAATAACCAGTGCAACACTACAATGGTCTAGGCTTCAGCCTACTGTTTAGGGTTCATATCTTTCTTGCCCCTTGACATGTCGAATAATTAGAGTATTAGTTCTAAATTTTTTGACATATCGCATGCGCAAGAATAAACTATAGAGCTTTGGCCACCGTGTAATGAGAAAAGGTTAATATTCACAAGTCATAACCAACTTCTACACCAGTATTTTCTAAATGTTGGTCTCAAAAGTATAAAATATTTTTTACTTCTACACCCTTATTTTATAAATGTAGGTCACAAAGTATAAATATTTTTTATTCTACCTTTTACCATTTTTGAGGGTGTATGGAATTTTTTATAAGCCATAAAAATTACTTATATATAAGCAATTTAAAAAGCTAAAATATTTGATAGATTGTTTTTGATGATGTTTTGGCTGAATAATTTTATGAGTGGGCGTGTTAGAGTTCGTTGAACTCATTGTGAGAAAGTGTTTTGTCTAATTGGTATGATTATATTCTGTTAACATTGTCCTTCAAAAGCGGCCAACTACTTGGCCGAAACTGGTCAGACAATTAAAAATAAGAAGAAACTACTTCTATAAGAGTCTTTTTACCTTTGACTAAGGACTTTAATGTCATACACTTGGTTTTATGGTTAAATGACTCTAGTTGTTTACTCGTTGATTTATAACCAAAGTTAAAGCTACACTATAAATAACAAGTTAAGCTATTATTAGTTAGGTTATTGTTAGAGCATGATTGTTTGGGCCCGGGTGATTCGGTGGACCATAGTCCATGTGGAGGAGTCTCCACACGTATGGATTTGTTTTGGACAGTTAGGGAACTTTAAGAAATCTAAGATTCTTAATTATATTTAATTTCCAACACTTAAGGAAAGAGATATGATAGGATTAGACTTCCTTTCTTTAAGGAGATTCAATTCTGTCCCATTAAGGAATCTATCTCAATGAGGAATTCTATTTCCATATGGGGATGGGCATGTAGGAGGAGGTGTGATCACTATAAATACAAAGGCTACACCACAATTCTCACGTATCTCATTATGTTCCAACACTAAAGCTTAATACCTTTATTGCTAACCTTATTCAGTTTGCACGTATTCTCACACCAGAGCTATCCCCCGGCGGCCCAAGCCGTCAAGTTTCTCCATGTGACTTCTTTTTTTGTGCAGGACTGGACGCGCTATTGGTGATTGAGACACGTAGAGGAATCTTGACGTTAACATTAGTGCTAGAAGGAGGGTTGTTTAGTGTTAGGTGTTTTCAATCACTCAGAAATTTGATCACAAGTAATTGCATTGGCGACAAGTAAGACAGTTTTCGGACGAGGAAAATCAACTGCCAACCTATCAGGTCAACCCCAAGGTTCGGTTAAAGATCGGTTGGTCGGGACCATCCGATCATATTGAAAACAACAATCATTCAGTAGGTCCAAAGAATACTCAAATGGCCGGTGTTATGTGTTAGTTGTTCTCAACGACAAGGAAGAAAGGGGGACCCAACGATCGTGTCGAGGATATCCCATCCCGAACACGTACCCAGTAGTATTGGAACTTCAGGCGAGATAGCTAGCCAGGACACCAGACAGTTGATTTTGGCCAAGAAGGTACAAGAGAATCAGGATGTTGTGGAGGCCTTACGCCTTTAGCAAAAAGAACTGGACGCACAGATGGCATTGTTGATGGGTGGTGAAGAGGTCTCCTCCAATCATAATCAACGTCATGATGTATTATCAGGGGATTGATCCATGACACATCGTTCGGACGGCTCTCGATAGTCAAGGAGCAATTAAGCGCTGAAGCAGCTCTTAGAAAAGGAGAAGGCGTCGAAATCGCTCTCAGGAAAGGAGAATACACCGAAGCTACTATCAGGGAAGCAAGTAACGAAGGCAGAGGATTCGAACAGAGAAGGCGGGTGGCCTCTCTAGAACCCAGGAATCGGGATAAGCGAGAATCACCCCAGGGGAAACAAGCCCGAGGCATTTTCCCAGAGGGTATATAGTAGAGCTGGAGAAGAGACTTGCTTCCCCCTATCAAGAGAAGGAGACTCTGATTGACCCAACGTCACCATTTCCCCCAGAGATTGATCGGATTTGGGCAGACCCGAATAAGAAGGCCCCACACATAGAGAGTTATAATGATACAAGGGATTCATATGATCATAGCCAGGTGTATGACCAATTGATGAAGTATTATGACTACTCGGATGCGGCCAAGTGCCAGATGTTTATCACAACTCTGAGAAAAGATGCCAGATAATGGATGACGTCATTGGCTCCAAACTCAATCTCATCATGGAAGGACCTATATGACAAGTTTTATGGAAGGTTTGAGAACAACAAGAGAGGGGGAAATCGACTGGTTCTTAATTTGGTTCAGATCAGAAAATATTTTAACGAGACTCTCAACAAGTATGTGAAAAGATTCCAAGAGGCAGTTGGACATGTGACAGACTTGAATGGTCCCCAGGCCCTTGGATATTTCCAGAAGAGATTAGATGTGGTTAGATCTCAGAAATTGGTTAAAGTTTTGATATTCAATATTCTGAAAGACTTGACGGAAGCTTGTGACAGACTAGAAGGCTTCATCGCCATCGAGAAGGTCATGGGAAGTCTGAAGCCAAATGCAACAGAAAAGCCAAATGATAGGGGAATAACCATCCTAGGTCGGATAACAATAACAACATGTCAGACAATTAGACGAAGAATCACAATAATGAGGGTTCAGGAGGAGGTCGACCGCCCTTCCCGAATCGAGGAGTCAACAATGTGTATACCCTACTCAACATGGATCGGACAACAATACTAGAGCCTATAAGGGATAAGACGTATTTTGAACCTTGTCCGAACAACACTCGTTCGGAGAGGTATTTTTTATCTTCACACGTTTCACTAAATTCGGCTCATTAAATGCTTTGGTGGCAATGATAGCGAGGTCCAATAATGAATATTGGGAATGGGGCTTGGGTATTCTTATTTAATATTTAATTATTGGGCCTTAAATGATGTACTCTTTTATTAAAGGATGAATTACATATTCTATTACATTTTTAAAAATAATTACAACAATAGTGCACTCATAAAATCTTTACACAACTAATATACTTCCATATTTATTTACAATAGTAGTGCAATTAGGATTCCTTAATTTAGGGAATTAGTATTCAATTAGAATTTCTTAATTTAGGGATTAGTTATACCCATGACTTCTTCTCTCTCTCTCCTCATCTATAACAACTGCAGTTAGTCATTACCCTTCTTCTTCATTCAACGTATTCTTTCTATATATATATATATATATATATATATATATATATATATATATATTGAGAGATATCAAGAGAGAGAATTGGAAGAAGATCTACTGGGAATAAAGCGATCATTTGAAATCGTAAGTGAAGGAGAAGGCTGGTACCCTAGAGAGAGAATATTTGTTGATGGGGTTGTCGGTTGGAGAGAAAGGGAGGGTTTTGATGACATTGTTTTGATGACATTGATGACATTGTTGGAGGAAGATTCAGTGAAATGGGGACTGGAACCTATATATATATATATAGGTTCAATTATATTAATATTATTATTACCCCTCCGAATCTCCACCATGAGGAGCGGCTCCAATCTCACGTGAATTCCTCTTCAAGGTCACGTATTCTTTCTTTATATATATATATATATATATATATATATATATAAGTCAACCAATTATATATCTCCAGTAGCTTCTCAAAATGAAGGGTCAAAATGAAGGTGGGTATGAAGATTCAGGCGGTGGTGGCGGTTGATATGGATACTGGATGATGGTAACCAAACCTTCATACCAAGGTAACCAAACTGTCATATCAAAGTAACCAATCAACATTCACACTTTAAATTTTTTCTTAGTACAGTTGGTTACCAAATCTTCAGATCAAGGTAAGCAAACCTTCGTACCAAGGTAACAAAACCTTCATACCAAAGTAACTAATTCACATCCACACCTGCAATTTTTTCATAGTGCAGTTGGTAGCCAAACCTTCATACCAAGGTAACCAATTCAATTTTATTAAGTTACCAATTTTGTTTGAATGTGATGCAGTTGGTAGCCAACCATTCATACAAGGGTAACCATTTTATTATTTATGAGTAACAAAATAGTTATAAAAAAATTTTCAGAACATTAAAAATTACATCTATTTATTTTTTAAATTTTTGTAGGGCGAATCTTCTTCTTATTCTCATTCGCGGCGGTGTAGCGGCGGAGTATGTGAGGTGTAGCGGCGGACTATTATTTCAAAGTGTATGTGAGGGAGATGAAGATTTGAATTTGAATATTTAAATTTGAATTATTATTTTGAATTTGTTTTTGTTGTTAGATCCAAATATTTGAATTTGAATTATTAATTATGGCAGTTATTTGTCCTTGATTTTGGGTTTTCTTATTAATGTGAATTGTACTATTTTTTGTAATATGGGTCCTAATTACACTCTTTTTGTAATTATTTGGTTGATGCACTTTTCTTGTAATTACTTTCTATTTGTTGTATACTTATGTAAAGAACCATTTATTAAATGTCTAATTTATAATAAAAGATCAAGGGCAATGTTAAGGCATGATTGTTTGTGCTCGGGTGATTCGGTGGGCCATAGTCCACATGGAGAAAGTCTCCCCATGTAAGAATTTGTTTTGGACACTTGGGAAACTTTAAAGAATCTAAAATTTATAACTATATTTAATTTTCAACTCTTAAGAAAATAGTCCGACTTCCTTTTTCTTAAGGAGATTCAATTTTGTCCTATTAAGGAATCTATCCTAATGAGGAATTCTATTTCCATAAAGGGACAGGCATGTAAGAGTTGTAATCACTATAAATCTGAGGATTCTGTACCATAATTCTCGGTGATCTCATTATTTTCCAGCACTAAAGCTTAGTACATCTATTGTTAACCTTATTCAGCCTGTATTTATTCTCACACCGTAACTATCCGTCAACGGCCTAAATCGTCAAGTTTCTCTGTGCGACTTTGTTTCTGTGCAGGATTGGACGCGCTAATATTAGTGATTGAGGCGCATGAACGAATTTTAACGTTAATAGTTATCTTAAGTAGTTGATTTTATGGTTAAATTGAGTTAAACATACAAATCAAGCGATATAACCAAGAAATATGATAGAGACAATTATAAAAAAAAACTAAACCAATCTACTATTCGGTAACCAAGTATATATCAATCTTACATATATGACTACATGCAAGAATTTTAATCACTAGAGTAGACAGTTAAGTTAAAATTTGAAAATAATTGCTGGATATGTTATAGAAACCACAGGAGATGAACATGTAACTAAGTTCAAGCGGACGTAACAAGCAACAAGTCCAAAAATTTGGTGCACAATTAAATCCGAACGAATATAATAAATAGTGAATTTAATATGATTAATCTATTACAACAAATAACTAAGACAAGAGTTTACGTAATAAACTAATTTTTGTAGTCAAGCTAAAACTATTGGAAAACTGGAAAGAAGTGGACGTTCTGAAGTATGTTGTGTGTGTATATAGAACTGCCATTGAGTTGCTGCACCGCCGCCTTAACTGACCACTTAACTATATTCTCTGGTCACTAACCCACTATCTGCTAGTGTGACAGGCACTTGAACATGACTTATCACCAACTAAAAGAACGTAGGTCTTTACTTGCTATCCCAAGTGTTTGACTGTTTCAAAAATGTCTTCAACTAATTTTTAAAATTTTGACTTAACTGGATGTCTTTATCTGAACACTGTCAATTAACTCTAATATTTCAGTCATGTCCAGTTAATTGATGCAACTACTTAGCCGAAAATCGCTCAACTCAAAATTAACATTTTGAAATTTGGGTGTAAACAAATACTTATATAAGTACGTTTAGTTAAAATAAGCATAAATTTTTATTTATAAGAACTTGAGCAGAAATTCCACAAACAAGGTTGCTCAATTGTTTTATTCTTACTTTTATTTAAATAATTTTATCAATTTCCCTCTTTAGTACCCAAAATCCTCATTATTTCTTGACTGCCTCAACGCACATTATTAGTTTTTGATTGGTGTTTCTAATATTACTTTGATATACTTTTTCAATAAACTTGTGAAAATGACGAAAATACTAGTGAACTTGTGTAGAACACGATATGAAGTTAAAGGAAGATATAAAAATTAGATTTTATTTTTATACAAGTATGAGGGTAAAGACCTAGATTTCATTAACTTTTTATTTTATTAATTATCTGAGAAAACTAGATGCAACTCATGTAATCCGTAATATATAACATTATTTAATATATATAGATATAATAATAAAAAGTTAAGCAAAACACAAACAAATTATAAAATATAAATCAGTCCTTGGGGCCCTTCCCATTGAAAAAAAACATCCCATATATACGTTTCTTCGTTTTTCCTCTAACGCCTCTTTTATGTGACTTTTTTGCAATTTACAACATTTCAAGTAGGTAACTTTGAAGTTAATTTTCTCATTCAATTCTTAATGAATTTGAACATATAAATATACCACGTTATACTCCTCACGGAGGAGAACGCATAGGTGCATGGACCCGACATTTCCGGAGTGTGGGTCCGACATTAAATTAAGCCTCAAAATACTTTAATATTTTTTTTGTCAAACCCATTTCTAACAACTCATATTTATAATTGGAAAAAATGGGTATTTTGTATTATTCAAATTCAATAGAAGTAGTGTATTAACAAGTTTATCATTTATTTATGTCTTTTTTTTAATATTTTCCTGTAAATAAGTAATCATATTTTTCAATACCTAAACTATTCTGCCTTTTTACTGCTTTAAGTATTATTTATTACCACACAAAACTTGCTTATAAGCAGAGTAAAAGCTTTGTTTTACAATCCAAACACTTTTTTATTGGCGAGTTTATAATTATTGGCAAGTTCATATTAATTTCCTGTATATACTGCATACACTCCAGGGACATTAATTTGCTTGTAAGTTTATATTAATTTCCTGCAAGTTCATATTAATTTAGGGTTTTTACAATAATATACAACATTTAGTAAATAATTACACTATTAGTGCATCATCAAAATAATTACAAAAACAATAACTTTCCCAAATTTATTAACAATATTAGTGCAATTAAGATTCCTTAATTTAGAAAATTAGTATAGGATTCAATTCATAATAATTATAAGGAAACCTAAAATTAAGGAAAAATAACTGCCATAAATAATAATTCAAATTCAAATATCTTGGATCTAACAACAAAAATAAATTCAAATTCAAAATAATAGTTCAAATTCAAATATTCAAAGTTACCAAACAAATCGAAAACAAAACAAAGAGGAAATCACGAACAACCAAAATAAATCGAAAAAGAAAAAGTCAGAGTTACCAAACCAGCAAGAACAGATCCAAAATGAATTCGGAGTAGCCGAACAAAGAGGAAATCACGAACAACCAAAACAAAAAAAATCGAAGAAGAAAAAGAAATCGGAGTTACCAAAATAAATCGAAGAAGAAGAAGTCGGAGTTACCAAACCAGCAAGAAAAAATCCAAAACGAATTCGGAGTAGCCGAACAAAGAGAAAATCACGAATAAATTTTTTTTATGAATATTTGGTTACCCACAAAAACTAAAATGGTTACCTTTGTATGAAGGTTTGGCTATCAACTGCACCATATTTAAAATAATTTTATTTTTAAAAGGTTATTAATAAGTAATTAACAGCTACATAAATGGAAACTTAGATATGGCATTTTCGGATACCATCTGCACGTAACACTTGAAAATTGTTCTTAATTTTTTTTATAATTAATTGGTAACCCAATAAAACTGAATTGGTTACCTTTTTATGAAGGTTTGGCTACCAACTTATAAATAATATTTTAAAAATAAAATTATTATGAATATGGTGCAGTTGGTAGCCAAACCTTCGTATAAAGGTAACAATTCTACTTTTTGTGGGTAACCAAATATTAATAAAAAATAAATCGCGCCTCTGCCACAAAATCATTTTTTGCGCAAGCCTCTCACCAAAACGAATCATTATCAATTGGGTGAGGAAGAAATGAAGATTGTGGGGTTTTGAAACAGACGACTCCTTTAGTTTTGCTCCGTCTCTTGTAGCCAATCGCCTAATACCAACTGCAACAATTTCCAATGCTATTCCAGTGCAGGAAAATTTTCTGTTGGATAGTAAAAGTGCATGATAATCTCATTTTTAAAAGTTGCAGAAATATCATGTTCAATGTAAATTACTAATGTACCGGGTTTCATTGGAGTTGGGTTTTACTCAAAAACTGGAACAATATTTATCGTTGTATATTATTAATAACTAATGTATAGTCAAATGAAAAACAACAAATATAAAAATCAAAACAGTGTCAATATTAAACATTATACTTTATACTTTACAAATTATAAGTTTATTTGGATCTCTTTTTACTCCTTTTCGTCTTTAGTTTTTTTAAAAAAATTAATGTTTCCTCTTTTGATTTATTATGTTCTTTTTTCTCAATTAAACCACTAACAAGTAACATTACAAAATAAATTACGAAAATTTAAAGAAAGTAAAAATAAAATAGAACACATACTTGAAGAACTTTTATTTGATGGAGTTCTCTTCATTATTGGGTTGCAGTGTTGTTATAAGAAGTAAAAAGTCCCAATTTCATAAAAGTTCAAAAAAGAAGAATCTATAAATAATTACAAAAATTCCTAAAGCAATTGTTAAATTTGGAAATTTTAAACACTAAAATTAAAATAACTTAAACCTTTGGAGTTGCTCAGTGCCTGATCTGTTTCAAATTTGGAGACTTGGAGTTGTTCTTGTTCTGTTGACTGCAGGGATGAATCCAGCCGCCTAGCTCAGTGGGGTCAAATTCGCAAAAAAAAAAAATCCTAAAAATAAAAATTGTAGCTATATATTTATATATACTTTTTAAAATCCAGTATTAAAAAAGTATATATATATATATATATATATTTCATAATTTTCTTATAAAGAAAATACGAGAATGGTTTTTTATCAAAAAATTGTTTATTAAAAACTCAATGTAGTACAAATGTGATAAATTCAAAAATTTGGATAAGGCCACACGGAGTTACATTACAAATATTAAAAAGGGTTATTTACACTTTATTGTATATTTTTTAAAAAATTAGAACAAAAGTGCATTCAGAAAATATTTACAGAATTAATACATTTTTAATATTTTATTTACAAAATTAGTGCATTTGGTATCCCTTTAATTTAGTTGGGTATTTTAATGTGGTGCAATTGGTAACCAAATCTTCATACAAAGGTAACCATTTTAGTTTATGTGGGTAACCAAATAGTCATAAAAAAAATTCAGAACAGTTACCATGTGTTACATGTATTTGTTTTCTTTATGTTGTTAAACCATGATGAAATCAAAGAGTACTGTGGTTTTCCTTTTACTTAATGTAAGAAGGAAAAAATACAAAATATTATTCAATATTGTGTAACACAATCTCGGTTACCTTACATCAATAAAAAGGTGTAGTTGGTAGTCAAACCTTTATACAAAGGTAACCATTTTAGTTTTTGTGGGTAACCAAATAGTCATAAAAAAAATTCAGAACAATTACCAAGTGTTACATGTATTTGTTTTCTTTATTTTGTTAAACTATGATGGAATCAGAGTAGTCGTGGGATTTTTCTCTTACTTAGTGTAAGAAGAAAAAAATATAAAATATTATTCAATATTGTGTAACACAATATCGGTTACCTTACATCAATAAAAAGGTGCAATTGGTAGCCAAACCTTCATACAAAGGTAACCATTTTAGTTTTTATGAGTAACCAAATAGTCATAAAAAATTTTAGAACAATAAACCAAGTGTTACATGTATTTGTTTTCAAAATTATGCTTGTGAGACGAATCTTCTCCTTCTTCTCATTGGCGTTTTCGACAACGGTTTCGAGTTCTTGAAGGGTTTCAGACTGGAGGAAAACCCGAGTATAGATCTCATGGGCGCCACTCCAATTGGAGATGATATGGAGGTCCTCGCATACCGGAAGATTTGAACTTTTTTGTCTTTGGCGTTTTCAGGGAAAGGAAAGAGTAGTGGGTAGCGGCGGCGCAGGCAAGGACGAAGGCGGTGTAACCCAAGTTCTTCAGGAGCTCCGCGACGAAAGAGGATGATGAATGAGAGGAGAGAGGAGGCGGTGAGGGAAATGAAGAGAATGAACGGATGAGAGATGTAGAGTTCTTTTGGAACTCTATGGGGGTGGGGGGGGGGGTGGGGGGTGGGGGGGGGGAGGATGAATGAGAGGAGAGAGGAGGCGATGAGGGAGATGAAGAGAATGGGCAGACGAGAGATGTAGGGTTTAATATGTTTTGTTATTGTGTTGCAGTCTTTTTATAATTATTTTGTGAATGCACTAATATTGTAATTACTTTCTATTTGTTGTATAGTAATGTAAAGAATCCTATTAAAAACCCAATTTTCATACAAGAAAATCAACCCAAAAGCCTATCGGCCAGCTTAAACCTATGTGCAACAGCCTAATAACTAATTGGAATTAAAAACCAAGTGGCTCAATTGCTTTTCAAGTGATTTCAAACAAAGGCATCCATAACAAACATAATTGGACGACATATCTATAAACAGCTGAAAAATCATGCTTACCGGTAACAAGGTCGATCCAAACCATACAGGACCTCTGGCGAACAGATCTGGACAAAATAATAGCAGATCCAAATGCAACAGCCAACAAGCTACTCTATTTTGAAGCTAGAAAATTAAGTGGGGGCAGGTGCCCCCCTGCCCCAGGCATAGATCCGCCCCTGGTTGACTAAATGACTGTTGTTTGTTGATGAACTGCTTGAACAGATGAATTACTAAGAGATTAAGGTTATTAGTGGAGTAGTGAGAACTGAGATAATGGGATTGGTCTTGGTCCTGTCCATACCGTCAATATCCCTTGTTTTAACTGGGATAATGAGATTGTTGGTCTTATTTTAGGATAATGGGATTGTTTTTAAAATTATTTTGTGTAGTAGTGGGAACTGGGAGTAATTTGTTTAAGTATTTTAATAGTTTTTATAATTTAAATCAAACAGAATAATTTTATTTAACACTCTCTCAAATAATTTTTTTTTTAAAATTGACATCCAAACTTACTGAAATTTCAATTGAGGCAATGCCTACCCCCCCCCATTCTTGAGTCCGCCCCTGAATATGGTCAAAATATTAATATATTCTCCACTAGACCCAATGAAGCCAAATTTTCAGAATAAGGCTTCAGCTAGCAGAGAAAGAAGGAAAGGGAGAGGAGAGAAAAGCCGACAACGTATAAATACGATTTGACTTCATTAAACAATAAAAATATTAATTAAAAAAATTATTTATATAATAATTAATTTAAATACTTAATTAATTAAGATAATGATCATAATGTTAACATTAAATTTTAATTGAACATATATGATGATGTAAGACAAAACATATATTGAAAATAACTTTTTTGTTTTATTTATATTTTAATTCTTTTACTTAATTTTTATTATATATATATATTAAGAAAATTCAATCAATTTTCAAATTTAAAACACTATTTTCTAAAAGTAATAATAAATTTTCAAAATTTGTTACAACATTATTTTTAAAAGTAATAATTAATTTCAATTTTTTATATATAAGTAGTAATTAATTTAATTTAATTGATATGGGATCAACCCACTAAATATTGGGATTTCTTGCTGGGTCACATCATCTTTATGCCGTGATTAGGATTGAGAAAAAATCGGATATAACCGAATAACCAAATCGAACCGAAATAATTTAACCGAAATTTATTGATAATTCGGATATTTTTTACAATTCGATTATATACGAATTTGTTTTTGGTTTACGGGTTCGGGTTTAATTTTGTGTTATTCAGATACCCCGAATAACCGAATAGAATATTTAAAAACATTAAGGCTATTCGGTAATCAGTATTCACTTCAATATTAACTCTCCATCTCTTATCACTCAGGTTAGATCTCTCATATCTCGCTCATCACTCATCAGTCCATCTCTAATTTCTCGATCTCATCTCTAATCTCTCATATTTCGATCTCTAATCTCTCAGTCTCTCATAGTCTCATCTTGATATGCCCTAGCCCCAAATCGCAATAGTCTCTCACCTCGATCTGCCTAAGCCCCAAATCTCGCAAGTCGATCGACCTCCAAACGGCAGACCAAAGTCTGGACGACTCCGAGCCTCTGACGGTATCCTGTTTGGTTGCTTACTTCTTCTGCTTATGGTGCTTATGGTTTCAACTCATGTATGAATTAGTTTTCTACAATTTTGGGTTTTTGGTTTCAACTCATGTATGAATTTGGGGTTCTAGATGGATTTCAATTGGTGTTTTCTGCAGTTGGGATTTTTTGTTTCAACTCATGCATGAATTAATTTGGGGTTCTAAATGAGTTTTATGTTTGAATTTGGGGTTCTAAATGGGTTTCCATTGGTTTTCTGCAGTTGGGGATTTTTGGTTTCAACTATGAATTTGGAGTTTTTTGGTTTCAACTCATGTATGAATTTGGGTTCTAAATGCGTTTCAATTGGTTTTCTATCATTGGTTTGTTTCAGTATTCACGTACGCTTTTAGTATTCACGCCAGATCAGTATCCACGCTTGGTTAGAATACTTAAAAATATATTTCTTAATTTCGGTTATTACCTGAACAACCGAATAATAAATTCGATAATTCGGTTATTGGATAATTCGGTTAGTTGTTCGGATATCAAAATTATATAAATTTTGGTTTTCGATTATAACTGAATAGCCTATTCGGTTCGGTTATAACAGAATGATCAGCCCTAGCCGTGATAGTGATCTGCATGGAGTGCCATACTATACTTGTCAAGATAACACGAAATGTTATTATGCCTTATGCTCAACCACTATTATTATCATATCTTTATTACATAATTAAATGTCTGAATAACACTTCTCTCCCTCTAAGTTGTCATCTACGACATTTAAAATTGTTTCTAAAATTCATTTTTGATCAATTATGTGACGCCCACAAAACAGGTATACATCACCCATCTTGGGTCGTCAAATACATGGTACAAAATTCAAATACAACTTAATTATACAACAGTCGTGTAAAATACGACAAAATATAATCTGAGAGTTTTTTTAATAAGAATATTGTCATCTAGACAATATACAAACTCAATGGAGTCCTCATTATATTTATTGTCACACTATTTAACAGAATAGTGAGGACTACTAATGCTATCATCTGGACCGTCACTCTGTTCCCCGACTAGTCCCGGCTACGTTCTCATTTCCTGAAGAGAACAGTGAAAGAAAGGGTGAGCTCAACTAGCCCAGTAAGAAATATTATGACTAAGATAATGCAGAATAATTTATCGTTAGCCTTCAACAGTGTTAAACTGATAAAATATAACAAACATCAAGTTTAACTGCAGCGAAACAAGCAATCCATTAGAAGAGTCAAGTAGAGAATAAAATCTACTATCTTCTATGATTTAAAAGGTTTTTTTTATCACTTTTATCGCTTAGACTCAGCTTAATAAATAAACCACATCATCCCTGCACTACGGTCAAGGATATTCATTAGTATCACGACCACAAATTATCCATGCACTACGGGCCAAGGATATTCGTGTATTCATCAATGGTCATGATCATGCCAACAACTGTCCATCAATGTACTACGGCCAAGGAGGACTTTTACCACATCATTTGTAACATTACGGTCAAGATTATACCGAATAATCCCTGGTCATAATCATACCAAGTCCATATATGCACTACAGGCCACAGATGATTTTCAACATATTATAAACATAAGGATGATGACAATGATATAAGAATTTAATAAAACAAGTTCAAGAATTAATTTATCCAGGAACCAATAACATCCAAATTGTCAACATGATACTGCTTTGTAGAGTAAAATTCAAAAATGCTCAGAAGAATGTTTTCATGAAAAGATACTGGATGAAGCGCAAATATCAAGGATATTCCACTAATTTCATGGAGTATAAAAGCCAAAACTTTAACCAACTGAGTATAATAATGAATGGAATAACAAAAGAAATCACTAGGTATGCGATAGACTGCACAGCCAGGTTATTCCAACAGAATAATACATAATGGAACCGGGTCATGCGTAAATGCATTGCATGTGATATTCCAATGTAATAATAAACAATCGGAACGAGTCATGCTTAAACGCACGCATGGGATGTTCTAATAGAATAATAAATAAAGGAACCAGTGTCATGCGTACGCATGCATACGATGTTCCAATGTAATAATAAAGAATGGAATAATGTAAGAATTTCACCATGTATGCGGTACTTGGCATGTATCAGGTTATTCCAACATAATAGTAAAGAATGGAATAACAGAAGAATTTCACCAAGTATGCGGTACTTCGCATAGACTGGTTATTCCAACATAATAATAAAGAATGCAATAACAAAAGTTCTCTTCATGAAGACGAAAGAAAGAAATAATACCCACTACCTTAGAAAAACTGGATACTGGAATAGTGAGGTAGCAGACTTTTCTTTTTCTTTCTCTTTATAATTTCTCTCTATAATAATTACTCTAAAGATTTTTGTGAATTGGTGAGAAATGAAGGAAGAATGAGCTTCTATTTATAGGAAAATATAGTTTTGATAATTGCACGTTTTGGGGCTCAAAATATTACAGTACAATACCTTCAATTTTTCTTTCATTTTTAATTTAGTCCTGCAAGTATTATCAAACTTGCACCACCTCCCCTAATAGTAAATAATGTGAATCAATAGTTCAATCATGTGAATCAATAGTATAATCATGTGAAAAATACGAATTACAGTATAGTACCTCTATCTATACCTCCATTTTTAACTTAGTCATGCAAGTATTATCAATCTTGCACCAACTCCCCAAATAGTACATGAATGTGATTTAATAGTACACACATGTGAACAAATAGTTATATAAGCATGTGAATTAGTAGCAATTAATTGCTCATTTATCCGATAAATTACCCGATTTATCAATATAACCCCCAGACATCAATTATCATCGGAATAGATGTCGACTTTCACTAACACTAATAATCCCAACACAATGGAACTATCAAATTCATCTTTAATCAACACGAACTTATTCATCATTAATATTATAACTCACAATATTTAACAACCAGATCGTTCCTAGGAAAGAGGGGGCTTTCCGATAAGGATTTCTCCTTATTGGCACGCAATTAGGTTACCAAACCTCTTCTTGACAGAACTTCTAGACATTGTAAATATTGCAATTTAATAATATGAATAACTTTGTCGTCTCAATTATTGATTTACTAATATATCATATAATGCAGATGATACTGTGACAATAATCGAATCAATAATATGAGAGATATGATGCAGTAATTACTATAGTAATAATTGAGTATAACTGAGTGACTTCTCACGTAAGCATCAATAACCAATACCGTGTGCTACTAAGCAACCACGCGTATTACTGTACTTTTACTACCGGGTAGTTCAACAGTTTTAACGGTAACACTTCCACCGTTATTTTTATAAAAAGGTAGTTCTGTCATTTTCTTACTACGACAATACTTCCGTTGTGGGGTCCACAAATGATTGTGCCGTCGTACGAATATTCCCTGTTAAAACGAATATTTCCCGACCAATCGAATATTATATAACCACTTGCTTACTTTGCAAAATTTGTAAATATTACCTACAACTATAACATTATATCATATCCACACCATAATATTCAAAAATATATTTCGAGAGAAATTAATCTTTATTCATAAAATTTGGGGTCTTACAAATTACTTCAAGTGACATTTTTTTCTCGATTCCTCTCATTTTACCATATATGACTGTAACCCGACCAAATTTTGACCCACCCAACCTATTTATAATTAGACCTGACCCGAATTTCAATAATTCAATTTTTTTAAAAAACTAAAAAGTTTTAAAATTAATTATTATTTCTAATTCAATTTAACTAATTGTGCGTACAGTTTCATAAAATATAGACTCAAAAAAATTAAATAAAAAAATAAACTTTATTTTTTTAAAAAAAGTAGATATTTTTTGGCCTATATATGAATTAGTACCCTAAACTATAGGACAAATTCCACTTTGGTGATCCTCCTTTCAATTTTGTCAATTAGATGATTAAACTTTTAATTTTTTCCAATTGTATAAATTGAACATGCCACGTCAGAAATTGCTGACGTGGCTAATTGTGTGGGGACTTAATAAGTTGATGTGGCTAAAAAAATAATTTTTAAATTATTAAATAAACAAATCTGATTATGGGTGGGGCAAAATCGTCAAAACCAAATTAATAGTTTAAATTAAAATAAAAAAAACTTATATATCAATACCCTTCGTCCCTTCCATTACAATCGATCGATCAAGACAAAAGCCCCAAATCGCTCGACAAACTCTAGCTCAACCGAAGCGAAGAATTTCTGAGAATCAACCATTCCGGCACTCAATCGGTTCAACAATGAAGTAAGTATGTGATTTAGCTCTTCTCTGTTGCTCTGTTGCTACCCCAAAAGTAAAAATCCTACTCAGTTCTCCCGATAGTCCTACTATCATCTGGTGTGATTTAAAAGATTTAAGGAAAATAAGCGAGCTAGGGTTTCAGTTATCTAGCTACCCCAAAAATCCCTAACTGAAAATGGAAATGACTGGTATGGAAGATGAACTGGAGTTGGGCGAGTGTCTTTATTCGATGGGTGAGACTCCAAGGTGCTATTGTGGGTATAGAGCTCGAATGAAGATATCTTGGACTAAGAGTAATCAAGGAAGAAGGTTCTTTGGTTGTCCACACTGGAGCAAGGTGTGAGTTTTGGTTGGCTGAGTTTTACTCTTATTTTCTAGGTACTGTAAAATACACTCGTGTTGAAATTTTATTTATTTTTTGATTTGGTTTTTATCAACCATGCAGGACAAATTGACAAGCAAACACTGCAACTTCTTTTGTTGGTATGACCAAGAGATTTGTAAAAGGTCTAAAGAAGTTTTACCTGAGTTGAAACTTATGATAAGTACTGCTCTAAATTTAGAAATAGAAAGGAATACGTATGAAATTGAGAGAGGCACTGAAAAAATAAATGAATTGGAAAAAAACAATGAAAAGCTTCAAATTGAATGTGCAGAGCAAAGTGAAAAGGTTGGAAGACTGAGAGAAGTGATTGAATTGTTGAGAATGAAGGATAAAATTTGTAGCACTTCTATTAAAGCCATATTGTTAGGCATGATATTTGTATTCATGTTAGGACATCTGTATGTGAATGATAGTGGTGAATAATTGTAATTTATAGTTTGAATTATGTATAAAAGAACTATAGTTTCATGAATGGTGAAAGTTGGTTTTAACCTATGAAACCTTTGCAATGAATGTAATTTTTAGATTTGCAATGAATGAGGTTTATTGATGAAAAAAGTTAGTTTGAATTATGTATGGTTCACGTCAAGTTGCAATGTTAACACTAATTTTTTTAACAAACTGCTGAAAATAAGCATTGTTATTTCCATTGTTATAACAAACTACTGTTATAACAAACTGCTGCAAACAAGCATAATATTAAAAGCAAAAACATGATTTAGCATTTATGATGAAAGCCACGATGCATAATAAAAAAGCAACAATGTGCACCACTTCCAAAAACAATGACTTTAGCATTAAAGAACTCTGTTCAACATGTATAGACAAAGCCACATAGTTATCATACATAATGTGCACCACTTGCATAAATTAAACCAAGCTGTCACAGTTTGCCAAAACATAATACTACATAACTTAGTGGTTGACATAATGTGCACCACTTGCCAAAATATAAACCAAAAACATAAGCTAGAGTATTTAGCCCTGTTCAAATACTACATAATAATTAATTAGTTGAACTCCTATAATACTAATAATATCCATCATACATAACTTGAACTAGATATCCACAACTTTCGATTTTGCCTTTGCATCCTGTCTTGAATTCCTTCCATTAATTAGTTGATTTGCAGAAATCCAATTTCTTCCCCTAGATTGGAATGTAGATGGCCTCATGGCTGACATGGATGTTGAACCTTGAGTATTCCCTTGGCTTTGATTGTGAGGATTTTCTTGACTTACATTAGAACCAGTTGAAATCTAAAAAGTATTAAACAAAAATAATTAGTAATGTATGCTTTAATAAAGTAAACATTCTAGACAACAGAGGTAGTATTTACCCTAGTATGTTGTGCCCCACTTGATATGTAAGACTCCCCACTTGCAGATACGTAGACACCAAACCCATCTCTACCTCCACTTCTCCCTCTCCCTCTCCCTGGTGGCCTACCTCTTCCTCTTCCTTGACCTCTAGTGCCTGGGGGCCTACCCCTTCCTCTTCCAGTCCCTGGTGGCCTACCTCTGCCTCTTTCACTTGTTGCAGCTAGCTGTAACATCTCCACCTCTCTATGCACTACTTGATTCTCCTCCACCTCTCTCTACAGTTCACATAATTAAACAGATGCATGTTAGTTTTCTTTGCAAATCAAGTAAAAAAAATTGTATCTTTGCAAATTAGTTGTAGTTACCTTTTTCCTTTTGAAGCTTTTGAAATGCTGTGTTCTTGCAGGTTCTCATATTATGACCAATCTGATTGCACCTCCGGCATGTCATCAAAATTCATTTTTTTGACAATCTTCCACTTGCACTTATCTTATGTTCCTCGTGTAGATCTTTAATCCTTTGTTTTTTGGCCTTCTAGGAAGCACTTTAAGTTTTGGGGATAATAACTTCTCCTTGCCTGAAGGTTCCCACAAATCTGGTCCATTTATACCTTTCAATGGAAACTGATAAGATGCCAAGTAAGCATCTCTCTTAAGTATTGCAGAGACATATTCCTTTGGTTCCTCCCTTTGCTCATAAATGGCAGCAACTGCATGTCTACAAGGGATACCATCAAGATCCCAAGCTCTACAAGCACAAGTCTTGTTCACCAAACTTACTATCCTACCTTCAAGTCCACCATCCCTTTTCACTTCATACCCCTCAAAACCATCCCACTTAGCTTCATACAAGAAACTATCATTCTTTGCATCCTTTAATTTTTTCCTAATTCTAGGAGGCGTAGTACATCATCACTTCTCAACATCATTGTCTTGTTTTTTACCAATCTCTCCATAATATGCTCTCCCATATCCTCAAGCATCTCAATTATAGGCTTTTATCTTGCAGCAACTATCCAACCATTGAAGGTTTCTGACAAATTGTTGGTGGTGATATCACACTTGCACATGTCACTAAAGAAAGCTTTGCACCACTATTTTGCATCTTGTTTTGACAACTGCTCATGTGCCTCTACACTTAACTGTTTCAGTTCTTCCATTTGATCCATGTAATGCTTCCTAGTTAAACTCTTAGATATTTTCCAGAATGAGGATTTTAGTTCAAATCCTTTGTTCTTTTTCCTCCAGTTTGCGTAGATGTGTCTAGCACAACATCTATGTTCAGTTTGAGGTATAATTGTCTTGATTGCATTATCCAAACCCTATACAGAAACATGATTGCATTAGCTATATATAACAAACATTTATAATATAGTAAATGCAAAATAAAATAAAATGAAGTACCTTTTGTTGGTCTGTTATCACTTTGAGACCATATCCTCCACCAAGATAACCTAGATCATCCATTAAAATATGCAAAAACCAAGTCCAGCTGTCTGTGTTCTCAACCTCTACTACTGCCCAAGCAATGGGATACATTTGATTATTTGCATCCCTCACAACTGCACATAACAACTCACCCTTGCATATTCCTTTGAGGAAACATTCATCAAGGCCAATTATTGGCCTACAACCTGTCAACCATCCTCTTTTCAGAACATCAAATCCTATATAAAATCTTTGAAATCTCCCTGGTTCCTCTGGTGATAGCCTATCTACTTTGATTTCAAATGTTGATCCTTTGTTAGCCCTCATCAATTCCTTCTCATAGTCCCATAATTGTCCATATATATCATCAATTGTTTCATAAGCACGCTTGAGTGCTATTTCTCTGGCCCTGTAGCACTGACTCAGTGACACTCTAACTTTTAAATGTTTCTTCACTTCCCATTGGAATTCTGAGAGTTTCCAAAATGGACATGCTTTTATTTTATCATAATAGTGCTTGGCCAAAAACCTTGCATTTACTTGTCTATTTTTCTGTTTATTTATGCACTTGTGAACATTGTTATACCTTTTAACAGTAAAAGTGTTCTCATGTTTCAACACACTTGCCCATAAATTCCAAGGGCAGCCCTGTACACACTTCACTTGTACCTTATCCCTTGCATTTTTTGGAAACCATACATTGTACTTTTTTTCCAATTGCATATTGTTTCACTGCCTCTTTAAATTCTTTGTGGTTAGTAAATTTCATTCCAACAGAAAATTCAACATTTTTAATGTCAGTCTTTGGATTAAACTCAAGATATTTTCTCTTTCTTATATTGGTTTGTTTCACCTCATCATCTTCATTCTCACTTGTTTCAGGTGTGTACAGCTCATCAGAATCTAAGTCAATTTCATCCCAACCTTCAGTTTGTGCTCTTTGCCCACCTTCATCAACAGGTCCCTGTCCAATTTCATCACCATCAACATCATTTCTTTCTTCATTTTCTTCATTCGTTTTTCTTCTTCTGTTCCTCTTTTGCTCACTTTTTTCCCTCTCTTTCTCAAATTTTGCCTAGCAGCAAGTAACTCTTCATCACTCTCAACTAACCAGTCACAATTACTACTTATATCAGAGTCTGTATCTCCTACTCCTTCATATTCTATATCCTTCTCATTATCAGTCTGAAGCACATCAACCTCAATCTCTTCTACTCACTCATTATTTGAATGTTCTTCGATGTTAACATCTTTTAAAACTTCAACAAATCCCTCACTATCATCATCTATGTTCTCATCAGTACATATACTATTTTTTCATGGTCATGGTCTGAGTATATCTCAAAAACAGGGTTCTTCTTAGCATACTCACACATGTCAATAACTCCTTTATCATAACCTACGGCCCTAAGCCCTTCTGCTAAACTTTATCCAGGGATAAGATAATATACATTTTTCACATTCTTGCTTCCAAGTACTGTTGAAACATAATCAATAATCCCAGGCCCATTTATATAATCAGGATCATATTTAAACAATTCACTAACAACGCCTCCAACATAATCAAATATATCACAATTATTTATTAGTTTACCACCATGATGAAATCTTAAAGTAATGACATTCATTTCTGCATTAATATATATATATATATATATATATATATATATATATATATATATTTTAACAAGTACTAAACATAAAGTAATCAAATGGGGACCTCACATGAGTTAGGGAGACAAAACTATGGGGAACTGAGGGGGAATACTACTTTACAGTTGGGAGACTACATTTTCTTAGCAATACAAACACAATGCCCAAATATATATCACACATATTCAAACCATAAACATACACTTACTTCGCTGAAACTTCGAAAGTGGGGACCGAAAGTAGGGACCTTTGTTGTTTGTGCTTAACGCCGACTCAGCAAATATTGCACATTCACGGTCCTTCTTCGCTGGAATCGTGATGAAATCGTGCCGGAATGGTTGTCTGGCTCACCAAATTTTTCGCCAGAATCGATGATTTACATAAATGGCTTAGGGTTTTTTCGAGTGATTTGGGTTTTGTCTTGATCGATCGATTGAAATGGCTGAGATATTTAGATATAAGTTTGTTTTATTTTAATTTAAACTATTAATTTGGTTTTAACAATTTTGCCCCACCCATAATCATATTTGTTTATTTAATAATTAAAAAATTTTTTTTTAGCCACATCAGCTTATTAAGGCCCCACACAATTAATCACGTCAGCAATTTCTGACGTGGCATGTTCAATTTGAAAAAATTGAAAGTTTAATCATCTAATTGACAAAATTAAAAGGTGGATCACCGAAGTGGAATATGACCTATAGTATATGGTACTAATTCATATTTAAGCCATTTTTTCATTTTTATGTAAAACTTTATTTTCAGAAAAAATAAAAATAAAAATTTATGTCTTTACCATAAAAATAAAAACTAAAAATTAAAATTAAAATATAGAAAATATTAAAAGATAAATAAAAAACAAATTCAATTTTTTTTAAAAAGTATAAACTTTTTAAATAATTATTATTTTTGGAAAAAAATAGAATTTTTAAAAAAATGAGTAAAGTTTGATAAAATATAGATTCAAAAAAATAAAACTTTATTTTCGTAAAAAAAATATTTTTTTTTTAAAAATTATTAAAGTTTCATAAAATATAGATTCAAAAAAAAGTAAATAAAAAACTTTATTTTCATAAAACAAAATTAAATTTTAGATTATTTTTTAAAAGATGTGTAAATTTTTATAAAAATAACTAAGAAGTAAAAATTTTAAACTTTAATTTTTTTGAATCTATTTTTATGAAACTTTACTCATTTTAAAAATAAAATAAAAGTTCCTAATTTTTTTCCTGAAAATTATAATTATTTTTAAAACCTTTTAATTTCTTTTTTTTTTAAAAAAATTGAACTATTTTTTTATTTATCTTTTACTATTTGCTGTATTTTAATAGTTCCTATACATTTTAGCCTTGTGGTTAGTAGCATGATAGAGTGATGAGTTGCTACAATGACTCATCTAGTGCATTAATTAAGATTACATAAATTGCATGAAAATGTTGGCACAATCCCACGGGAAGATTATATTCACTACATGCTAATAGCCTTGTGTATTAGGATATTAGTGTGGTGATTTGTTGCATGACTCCCCAAAATCATAATGAACATGGCCTAAAAGTCCCAAATTGCCCAACCTTTGCAAACACTATAAATAGCCCCTTTAATTCAATTCACGTTCTCAAGCATTTCAAATACTATATAGAGAGGGTGAGTTGTAGTGAGAGAGAGGAGCTAGCATTATAAAGCAAGCACACGGAGGTATTCAACAATCTTGTTTTCTTATTTCAAAATTTCTTTAATGTATTGATTATATTCTAAAGAAAATTCATATTAGTATGCCATGATTAAATCTTATATTTATGTGACCATATGCTTAAAATAACAAATTATATATTATTGAAATCATGTTGGTTTAAATTATAGAAGATAGAAAATTAGGATTCTGCCATATAAAAATTATAGAAACACATTTAGGGACATTAATTAAAGTCCAAAATAATATTATTGTGCCAGATAAAATTATATGTTGGCCTCATAAATTATGTAGGCTCTACGAAGATTTAACTTTAATTGTAAAAGACAATCAGGCAAGTTTTCTTTTAATTTGTTGTAAATTCTTTCTATATCTTGTATGTACTTAATTACTTGAAATTCAGGTATTCATTGACAATTGTGAAATATTTATTTGAAAAGGAGTTATTGCCAATTCTTCCGGCTTAATTCAAGAAATAATCTATTGTTCATGAAATATTGAATTATTATAATTCTTTATTATAAAGTTGACATTATTTATCAAACCAAATTGCTTTGGGCCGATATTTGTATGTTAGTAATTGAGATGAACAACCCCTATTCATTTGGGGAATAAATGATGTGTTGAATAACCGACTTAAACATTGTTGATACGTTTCCTAGTCAATGTAACAGATATTATGCATAATATGGGTTATTGCTATGCTAATCCCCTATAAATATCTAGGCATGGTTCTAATGTCTTAACGACTGATGAACAATACTAGTTCATGATTTGACAAACCATTCATTTTACTATTGTTGAAATCAATCATTCTTTTAAAAATCAGAAGTTTTTTATATGCTATTTGTTAGACTTGCTGTCGTTGCTGAGCAATTTTATGCTCACCTTGCATATAATATTTATTTTCTGCTAGAGAAGAAATTTCTGAAGGTTCTCGGGAAAAAAAAAGAAAAAGAAAAGAAGCATGCGTAGGATAGTATTATAATTGTTTTCAATTATGTATTTAAAATTTATGTTTTAAATGACTTTTATGTAATGAGATCAAGATACTGAGAAATTGTAACCGAATTATTAAATCAATGATATCGTACATATTTTATCACATTTGTGTCTTGTTTTTAATTCAGTTAATAATTTGATAATCGACTTAAAATTGATTATTTAGTAAATCTATATATCTGGGTGAGGGTATTGATAATACAGAAAGTTCTGTCAAAAAAGAAGATTATGTCATCTAATTGCACGCCGATAAAAGTTTTATCTTTATCGAAAAGGCCCATTCGATTTGGGAACATTCTTATTATTGGTACTGTGGATTCTGGATAGATAGAAGTTACAAAATAATGGAATACTTATAAATAAAAGATTTAGTGTTGGATTGGAAGACTTTAAATTAAAAAGAGATGATACGTGAGCACCAAATCCATCATAACTCATTCACGGATTTGGGATGTCACAAAATCACCTATTTTATAAAATAAAATTAAGAAAAAATCCTCCAAATCAATAATCATAATCACAATACCAAGTTCATGTGAAGTTTACAACCACTACTATTTAGAGAAGAAGTAAAAATAACAAAAACAAAAATAAACCTCATCATTGTCGCCATTAAGCCTTAGTCGAGTTCAGCTATAGCTGTCGTGAGAAGTTGTGTGTCACCGCTAAAGCTTATAAAATGAAAAATGAGCAAAAGTTCGATTCAGATTGTTTCGACTTAAAATTTCGATTCGAACTCGACTCGAAATATAAATGAGTCAAATATGAGCATATTTTAAAGTTCGATAAATTACTCGAACCTCCTCAAATTGTAATTTTCTATTGATACTCAGATCATATTCGTTTGCTCAAACCGTTCGAAATTCGATTCAAAACATGCGATTCTAAGCTAAATGAAATTCGATCAAACCTTATTTTATACTCGATAAATTTTGTGAACCAAATCTGAACAACTCAATACTCGGATCGTTTATACCCTTAGTCACCGCTGTCTTTGCATGTGCCTCCGCTATAAATAAGTTTTTTGTTGCAGTCGAGCTCTAACGTTGACATTTGTACCCATAACCATCATTATTGTCCAGGTCTACAATTCCCAAATTAAATCGTCGTTGTTGGGTTTCCATAGTTGCCGTTGGATTTGTACACCACCGTTGGGTTTCCATATAATAGTTTTTGTCACTTCTTTTTTTTTTTTTTTGATTTGAGCGAGCTATCGGGATTATTCTTCAATTACATCCACATTGTTAGATCTTGTTTCTTCAATTACATCCGTATTGTTAGATCTTGTTTCTTACAAATAATTGGTGTAGAAAACAGGTTGCTAGTTTGATTTTGTGATAGGTTTATTGAAGGTCTTAATTGAATTTGATTGTTTGGCCATCAAAACTTTGTGTTGAATAATTTGGTTTGAGGATACATTGATTTGTGTTCTGTCTTGGGATAAATTTTTATGTTTGTTTGTTGTTAATTTGGTTTATGTACTTAAATAGGGTTTCAATCTATTTAATTTTTGTTATAATATTTTGATTTTATTTTCTAATCTTTTTGATTTGTTTTAATGTCATAAACATATTTTCTTTGTATAAAAAAATTAATTCAGTACTCAAACCGTATTTGAATACGGTCAAACAATATAAAAATCATTTGAGTGCAATCGGAGTTACTGGTCAGGTTGGGTATTCTGTCCAATTTCAGTTGGAATCTGAATTAATTTTTTTTTTTTTTTTTGGGGAGTAACATTGTATGCAATTTGGTAGTTTATGTAGCAAATTGTAAACCCAATTACTTTTAGGTATGAATTATGAATTTCATGGTACCTGGTGTAATTAAATTTATATATTTCGCATTTTTTCTAATCATAATAGTTTTACACTAAGAATCGAAGTTCAGTCTTGTTGGCCCAAGTACAAATTAGGTTTCAAATGTGACCTAAAATTTTTAATGAAAGAAGAAAAAATCAAAAATAAATGAACAAAGGCAAGCAATAAATGAACAAAGAGGGAACACCTAGGTTTTGGCCCCCTAGAGTTCAGCCACCCTTGGGTTCGACCATCCTTAGGTTGTCCCACCTTGAGACAAAATCTGATAACAACTTTCCCAATTGAAATTCATTTAAATTACGAGAATGAAACAAGGACGAAACAAGGAAAAACGAATGGAGAAGGAACAAGAAACTAAGGTGTCCCCCCTAACTAGGCACCTTAGGGTTTGGCCACCCTACGGGGCACACCATTTAATATTATCAAATAAGCTTTGAGTAGAGCAATGATGAAATAATAAGCCTGAACCACAAAAAGAAGCAAGGGAACTTGTGAGGATCTAGATATGGTTTTTCTCGAATCCTCCATGACAAGGGAAACTTCTCACAAAGTCAAGAATTAGGACGAAATCATGAAATTAATCACGAAAAGTTAAGTCAAACGAAGAGGACTATTCAACCCTTCACCCTAGGGTTCGGTCCCTTAAAGCATGGCCTGCCTTATTTCACATCGAGCTGATTCGAGATTTCCAATGACGAAATTGAATGACATGACGTTTAGATAAAGAAAGAAAAACAAAAAGGCATGCATTGAGTTGAAAAAAACCTTGGAATACGAGACCTGAGAGAGGCCTCCATGAGTCCCGAGGTAGAATATTCACGAAGGTAACTCATTTTAGGAGTAGGTTGAGGGATTGGACTGGCAGCTAAATAGACATCATGATTTGGGCATTACTCGAGTAATTTAGAGTATTACTGGAATTTTCTTTGAGGTCACATGTCAGACACATGATCACTTTCCAAGAAACTTTATAAATACTCCTTCCATTCTAGAAGAAAGAACTTTTTTGATTTTTGATTTTCTCGAGACCCAAGACACCCAAGAAGGTTCTTTCACCCTAAGAGTTATGTTACATCCTGCTCTTATCCCCTCTTTAACTCATCAATCAATTCCGTACTCTTTGTGGATTTTTATCATCCTTAGCCAACACAAAACCCGAACCCTATCGAGGTACGATTTCCTTTATATACTACAAGAAAATAGGTCATAGTTGACAGTGTTGACGAACAAAATCCCGTTGTTAATGAGTCTAATCTCGACGGTGACGCCGTCATTTATGACTTCCATTGGTATTGACTTATAAGCCTAACTCGTGCTTTGGGTTCTCGACGGATGTCCGTCGAGATTAGGTTTAATGTCGTCGACAATTTGGTATACATGGGCGCCAAAATTTGAAGCGGATGAGAATGTATTGGGTCGACATACTAAAGTCATTGGCGATGGACTCTGTCATTGGTACTAATTGTATTCTCGACGAGGGTAATCTTGATGACAATGTTGTCGAGAATGAGTCTTTTATTTCAAGCTCTACTTTTGACGGACCATTTTTATTTTGGGTTTCTTTCCTTTTCCATTTTTCCTGCGCGTAGCTCCCATCTTTTTCCCTTTGATCTTCGCCATGAGTCGCTCTCTCTTCTCTGTCGTCTGTCTGCCTATTCCTCGTCTAGCCTCCCCCCTTTTTCGTCTGGAGAAAGAGGAATTTCACCACAAACTTTATCTGTAACATTAAATGTCATGATTATACCAATACAATTCCTGGTCATAATCATATCAATCAACAACCCATATTTGCATTACGGGCCAAAGATGACTTTCAACACAATATAAGTATAAGGATAATGACAATGATATAAAGAATCAATCAAGTGAGATCAATGATAAATATTAGAGATTTATAATTTAATTTATTTAGATTTTAAGAATGTCCAAATTGTCAACATGATCACTAATTGTGGAGTAAAATTCAAGAATGATATTCATGTATCAAAAATAATTTGGACAGAAAAGAAACCAATTTTGTCGTGAATAGTATTCTGAATGAATAGTACCCCGAGTGAATAGTACCCCGAATGAAAATATTAAAATTTAATAAGAAAGTTCAGGCCAATATTCGAATGAGATGATATTATATGAAGCGCAAACCTCAAGGAATTCTAATCATTTCAGGAAATATAGAAGCAATACTTACCATAGTAAGTTTATATTTAGGAATATTAAATGAAATAATATAACTTACATAATATGGACTATCAAAGAATATACGAAACTGCAAATAGATTTTCACCCGTTATGCGATAATCTGCGTAGACAGATCATTTCCACAACTTAATAAAGAATGAATATGAAGGGTTATTCATCAGGCATGCGGTAATCCGCGTAGATAAGTTATTTTCACAGATTAATAAAGAATGAATACGAAGAGTTATTCACCAAGCATGCGGTAATCCTCGTAGACAGATCATTTCCATAACTTAATAAAGAATGAATACAAAGGGTTATTCACCATGTAAGACCCCAAATTATTAATAAATAAAATTTAATTTCCTCTATTTATTATTTTGAAATAGTAAGGGTTGATTTGATTAATGTGGTTAGTTATGGGTAAAATGCGCAAATATTTTAAATAAGCAGGTGGTTATAAAATATTCATTGTTGTCGGGGAATATTCGTTTGGTCGTGGAATATTCTTGTTGTCGGGGAATATTCGTACGACGGCGCAGTCTTTTGTGGGCCCCATAATGGAAAGCGATTGGATGAAGAAAACGACAAGTATAAGTTGTTTATAAATAATTGGCGTAGTTATTCTGAATTAACAACTTTGTTGGAATACCCGGTGGTTAAAACACACGATGTCTGGCGTTGTTGCACGACAAGATGATACTCGGTATTGCACCAATTATTGATTCTTACGTGAAAGGCACTACTCAATAATTGTTACGATGAGTTCTTATTCGATATTTTATTTTATTGATTCAATAATTGCTGCGATGATATTTTATATTATTGTTGTTTCAATAATTGTCACTACATGCGTATTTTCCATTATCGAAGCAATAATTCATATTATCTGAATAATATTATTAGAAAACATTATTGGCAATGTCTAGAAAGTTACATCTAAGGAGAGGTTTGGTCACCTAATTGCGCCAAGATGAGAGAAATTCTTATTGAAAGCCCCTCTTTCCTGGAACTACGGCTTTGGTTGCCCGATCTTTTGATTCTGTAATATTATTTGTGAATAATTAATTATTAATTTATATGATGAGGAAAATATTAATTTTATGTGGATATAGATGGAGAAAATTTTTAAAGTGACAATTATTGAAAATCGATATTTTATCTTTTCTGATAAAATAATATTTTATTATATTATTATAATATAATAATGATGATATTTTTACAATGAATGTGGGATATATGAGTATATGAGGAGGAAGAGTATTTTTGTTTACAAAAGTTGTTTAACACATGTTTTGTGTGTCGGTGGACCCCTTTCTTGACTGAAATTTGATTATAACTTGTAAAATCGCCTGCTTATGGATTTGGTCAATTTACATTTGGAATTTAGAAAAACTTTCTTACTAAAGTTGTAGATAATTGAATTTCCTATAACAATTAGCGAGATTCAAATTTTTCGATAAAAGGGCTATTTAGTATGAATTATTGAAGTTCCGGGTTCCGAATAATTGATTTTTGGAAGTTTTAAATAATTATATTAACAAAACGCTTTTTTACATTGTTGGGACTCATTTAACATGTGATTAGGTGGTTGATTTCGATGCTAAGTAATGCGTAGAGAATTTATAATATAAATATTAATATTATATTAAATTTTCTGCTTTGGTGTTCTAAGTATTTTCCTATAAATAGGGTGCTTAGGTTAGAATTGAAAATCACACCAGAAACAAAAGATTTCTCTCTCTTTCTCTCTCTATAATATCGAGCGTATTTATGAGTATTTTAGTACTTTGAGTATTGCTATACGATGGAAGTTCTTTCAGCACTATATCCAGTATTCCAGTCAGAAGTACAATTCTTTCTGAGGTAAGGGATGTTATTTTATTCGAAAATGATATTATTTCTTCAATATCATTATGCCGAAATATTGGTTGGAAATTTTTATCAAATTTGGAACTTTTTCATGTCAGGGTTACTATTCATGAGTTACTATTCATGAGTTACTATTCACGAGTACTATTCACGAAGCGTAATGATATTTTTTTGTGAAATTTCTATCTTTTGAGGTCGGAGTTACTATTCACGTATCTGACACTATTCACGATATCGACACTTATTCACGAATCGACCTTTGTTCACAGAAAAATTAAATTTTCTTTTCTGTATCCAAGATTATCGGTTATGATTCCTATCTTTGATTGGATCTATGTTTTGATCTTCATTCTTTAATTTTACTCCAATCTGGTTATTTATGAAGTATTTTTGAACTGGGATTATTTAAAGTACGAATCCTTAATACTTGTTCTTTTGTTTCACTGGATTCATTTTCTTTAAAATATTTTTCATCATCCTCAGTCCTAAATGATGATATTACTGAATATCTTTGGCCTATAGTGCAAAGATGAATGATTTCTTGATGAATATCTTTGGCTCGTAGTGCAAAGATGAACAGGTGTTGAGATGAACATGATGGTCGATTAATATCTTTGGCCGTAGTGCAAAGATGAACAGTGTTTAGATGAACATGACCAATGATGAATATCTTTGGCACATAGTGCAAAGATGAATATTTGATTCCAGATATATATTGATTGATGTTACAGGGATAAAATATCGGTGATGAACTTTTAAATTCATATATAGAAGATAGTAGTTTGCATTCTCTACTTAACTCTTCTAATGAATTATTATTTCCGCTGCGAAGATTGATTTAAAACTGGTTGTCTATTGTATTTTATTAGATTTTTCCCTGTTGAGGACTAAGGATAATTTGTTCTATATTATCTTAGTCATAATGTTCTTTATTGGGCTAGTTGAGCTCACCCTTTTCCTTGTTGTTCCATTTTTCTTCTTAGGAGGCGAGAATGTAACGAGTACTAGTTGGGGTGTGGAATGATGGTTCTAGAAGTTGTTCTAGTAGTCCTCACTATTCTGTAAAATAGTGTATTAATAATTGTAATGAGGACTTATTTGAGTGTGGATATTGTCTAGATGACAATATTTGTATTTAAACTCACAGTTTTTATATTGTATTAATAAAGTTGTAGTTGTTTTTGTACCATATATTTGGCGACTCAGAATGGGTGTTGTATACCTATTTTGGGGGCGTCACAGTTGGTATCAGAGCTTAGGGATATGGTCTCTGGCGGAGATCGGGGAATAGTACTAGGAGGGGAGAGACGAGTAATCCTTCGCTAATATGTCATACCTAAGCTTATTTGTTGGTCAGTCGAACTATATGGTTAATATGTGATATGTTAATTTGTTTAATTAACCCTTGTTTTATAGCAATATTTAAGAATGACAGTTGAGAATATTAACGGTGGAGTTAATGAGACCGTGGAAACACCTTTAATCACCACCCAGGGGAACGTGCAACAGGAAGGCAATATTCCTCCTGTAAACAACACCACTAAAGTGAGCGATGAACGACGGATGTTTAGGAGGTTTTGCAGTTCATGCAAAACCGCATTTAGGGAGACTCGTGTACGAGAATACGGTGGAAATGATAGCAACGCCACTTATCACAGTCAAAGGTTCAAAGAGTTAGGACCACCAAATTTAAGGAAAAGCGGATCCGATCATGGCGGAAACATGGGTCAAGCAAATTACCAAGATATTTGATGTCTTGGGATGCACGGAGGAACAGAAAGTTCCATTCCCCACCTTTATGTTCCGTGTCGAGGCAGATTACTGATGGGAGTCTGTGAAACGTACCCAGCCTGCCGCACTCCGCATGTCTTGGGAAACATTTCAGAAACTTTTCAACAAAAAATACTTTCCTGAAAGTATTCGCCATATGAAAGAGGTAGAGTTTGTTAGACTAGAACA
Organism: Panax quinquefolius; assembly: GCA_020205615.1. Lineage (NCBI taxonomy): Eukaryota > Viridiplantae > Streptophyta > Magnoliopsida > Apiales > Araliaceae > Panax > Panax quinquefolius. Next base: position 20,020,603 of record CM035165.1, read on the forward strand.
AAACAATATGACGGTGTCCCAATACGGTGAAGTTCACGAGTTATCCGTGTTTGCACCTCATTTGGTAGAGAATGAGGAACGAATGACGAGGATGTTTACGAGAGGTTTAAAACCCGAGATTGGCGATATCTTATCTCTCATAAATTTTCTTTATATTCGATGTTGTCAACAAGGGTCAATTATTAGAGCGAGATAGCGAGTACGTTCAACCAAGAGACCGCAACCAGGATCATACCGGTGACAACAATCATCAGAACAACGATAACCAGTGGAGAAAGAAAAATACGGACAAGAGCGACAACCACTCTGGTGGTAATCGTGGCCATGAAAATAGAAGAAGCGAGTCGGGGGGAGATTTTAAAAAGAGGAGATTTAACAATGACACTGCGAAGACGTCGTCGACACGGAGAGCAATTGGTTTTAAGGAGGAGAACGACCACCGGGTCGTATCTTTATAAATGTGGAAAAGAGGGACACATCATTGAAACTATCCACAACAGTTCAAGGTATGCTATAATTATGGAAAGGAAGGACATATCGCTCGAGATTGTACGGTAGTGAAACCAAGCCCAGTGGGGATGGTGACTCAAAAGGCTGTCCCAAAAAAGTCAAAGTCAACGGTTCCTGGAAGAGCGTTTGTCGTGACTGGTCAACATGCGAGGAACCCAAACGAGGTGATCACGGGTAAGATAATCATAAATTCATGCGAAGTTTATACATTACTAGATACCGATGCTACCCCTTCATTTATCTCACCTGCTTGTGCTCAACGTTTAAACTTAAATCTGGAGAAATTAGACTTTGACCTATCTGTGGACACTCCGTTAGGAGAAACTTTCATCACATCCACTATTTATAAATCTTGTTTGATCCGAGTTGGCACCATCGCATTACCTGTTGACCTTATTTCTTTAAAGATACTTGCTTTTGATGTGATTTTAGGGATTTATTGGTTAACTACTCATCATGCCAAAATTGATTGTTTTCGTAAGGTTGTTAGTTTTCATATTCCTAATCAACCTGTTGTGCGAATTCAAGCAACTAAACCATTAAAATCAATCACTGTCATATCAAGTCATAAAGATATTCGTTTATTGAAAAACGGATGTCAAGCTTTCTTAGCCCATGTTATGGATTTGAATAAAGACACGTCAGCTTTGAATAATATTCCTGTTGTTAGTGACTTTCCTGACGTATTTCTTGAAGAACTTCCCGGTCTACCCTAGAACGTGAAGTTGAATTCTTTATTGACCTTGAACCTGGTACAAAGCCCATTTCTAAAATCTCATATCGAATGGCTCCTATTGAACTTCAGGTGTTAAATATTCAACTATAGAATTTGGTACCCGAGCCTTTATCTGGTGACTTCCTTTGTGGAATGCACCGAAACCAGACTCTCCGTAGGGGACGCCATATTCGTGCGGTAGTAAACTGATAGGTGTCATTGTGACGTGCTATCCAAGATTGGGATATGAGTCACAGTTGAGAGCAACCTAAGTCAGTAATCGAAATACGTAGCTTTCTATGCTTAGCTAGTTATTATCGAAGATTTTATGGAAAGATTTTCTCGAATCGCTACTCCATTAACTCAGTTGGCTCATAGAGATACAAAATTCGAATGGAACAAGGAATGTGGGAAGAGCTTTGAAGAACTCAAGGGGATACTCATTTTTGTACATGTTCTGACCATACCATCTTGGAAAAGCGAACGTGGTAGCTGACGTGTTAAGTAAAATATCGTATACGAGTACAAGTGCGATATTGTCAAAGACCCATTTTGTATGACTTACAAATGATAGAGTTGAAGACTCTAGGTACCCATGTGATGATATACGAGTAGAATTGACTTTTATCGATAAAGTTAAAATCGCTCAGGCTACACACCGGAGCTGATGAATATGAAGAAGGAGGTGCAAGAAGTTGTTATTCCAAAAGCGAGAATTGGCGATGTGAGGAAAGCTCAATCCACGATTTATTGGTCCATTTCAGATTCTTGACTGGGTAGGAAAGGTGGCCTATAGACTCGCGTTACCTCCAAGTATGTCTCGTGTTCATAATGTTTTTCACGTATCCGTACCTCGTAAATATGTGAAAGACCCGAACCACATTATTGAGTTAGAACCAGACGAGATAGCCGAAGATTTAACGTACGAGGAGATACCTGTCAAGATCTTGGATAGGAAAGAGCATGTCCTACGCACTAAGGTTATACCACAAGTTAAGGTTTTATGGAGGAACCGTGCTATTGAAGAAATGACCCGGGAGTTGGAAACGGAAATGAAAGCGAGGTATCCTCACCTTTTCGAAACACCAGGTATGTACGTCAATTTCGAGGATGAAATTTCATAAGGAGGGGGGGTTGTAAGACCCCAAATTATTAATAAATAAAATTTAATTTCCTCTATTTATTATTTTGAAATAGTAAGGGTTGATTTGATTAATGTGGTTAGTTATGGGTAAAATGCGCAAATATTTTGAAATAGTAAGGGTTGATTTGATTCATGTCGGGGTTACTATTCATGAGTTACTATTCACGAGTTACTATTCATGAGTTACTATTCACGAGTTACTATTCACAAGTACTATTCACGAAGCGTGATGATGTTTTTTGTGAAATTTCTATCTTTTGAGGTCGGAGTTACTATTCACGTATACGGCACTATTCACGAATACGACACTATTCACAGAAAAATTAAATTTTCTTTTCTGTGTCCAAGATTGTCGGTTATGATTCCTATCTTTGATTGGATCTATGTTTTGATCTTCATTCTTGAATTTTACTCCAATCTGGTTATTTATGAAGTATTTTTGAACTGGGATTATTTAAAGTACGAATCCTTAATACTTGTTCTTTTGTTTCACTGGATTCGTTTTCTTTAAAATATTTTTCATCATCCTCAGTCCTAAATGATGATATTACTGAATATCTTTGGCCTGTAGTGCAAAGATGAATGATTTCTTGATGAATATCTTTGGCTCGTAGTGCAAAGATGAACAGGTGTTGAGATAAATATGACCGACTGATTAATATCTTTGGCCCGTTAAGACCCCAACTTATTATTAATGAAATTTAATTTTCTCTATTTATTATTTTGAAATAGTAAGGGTTGATTTGATTAATGTGGATAGTTAAGGGTAAAATCATGAAATATTTGAAAATAAGCAAGTGGTTATAAAATATTCATTGTTGTCGGGAATATTAGTTTGGTAAATGGAATATTAAATGCTTGTCGGGGAATATTAAATGCGACGGCCAGTAGCGACCATGTATGTGGGCCCATGTGAGCGATTGGATGAAGAAAGCGCGAAATATAAGTTGTTTAAAAATAACAGGCGTAGTTATTCACAGATTATCTTTGTTAAAATACTCGGTGGTTAAAACACGGTAGCACGGCGGTATTGCACCAATTATTGATTCTTACGTGAAGGCACTACTTTCGATAATGGTTACGATAATTCTTGTTCGATTATTTTATTGAGTTAATAATTGTTTGCGTTGATATTTTATATTCTTTGTTGTTTGATAATTGTCATTACACGATATTTTTTTCATTATCGAAGCAATAATTCATATTATCTGAATAATATTATTAGATAACATTATTGGCAATGTCTAGAAAGTTACATCTAAGGAGAGGTTTGGTCACCTAATTGCGTGCGCCCGAAGAGAAATTCTTATTGGAAAGCCCCTCTTTCTCACAGAGGCTGCACAGTTGTCGATATTGTGATTACGTAATATTATTTGTGAATAATTAATTATTGATTCATATGATGAGGAAAATATTGATTTTATGTGGATATAGATGGAGAAAATTTTAATGTGACAATTGTTGAAAATTGAAATTTTATCTTTTACGATAAAATAATTCATTTAAATATATTATTATATTTTAATAATATAATAATGGTGATATTTTTACAACGAATGTGGGATATATGAGTATCTGAGGAGGAAGAGTATTTTTTGTTGCAATAAATGTTTAAAACATGTTAAACATGTCGGTGGACCCCATTTATTGGTTTGAAATTTGATTATAGCTTTTAAAAAAATCTCATGTTTGTGGATTTGGTCAATTTCTATTTGGAATTTGGAAAAACTTTCTTACGCAAAGTTGTAGAAATTGAATTTCCTATAAAAACTCACGAGATTCAATTTTCTGATGAAAGGGCTATTTATTATGAATTATTGAAGTTAGAAACTCAAAATAATTGATTTTTGGAAGTTTAAAATATTTAAAATTAGAAAAACGTTTTTTCTTACTTTTTCTAGAATGTGGCATGTGTTTGATGGCTGAAATCAGATTCTAGGCATGTGTAGAAATTTATATAATTATATTATTAATTTATTAAATTTTACTTTGGTGTTCTAGCGATTTCTATAAATAGGGTCTTGGGTTAGAATTGAAAATCACACGAAAGCTGAAGTTTTCTCTCTCTATATTATCGGGCGTATTCTTGTGAGTATTTTGAGTATACTTTGAGTATTGTTAGGCGGTGCAAGTTCCTTGACCTATATCCGGTATTCCATTAGAAGTCTTAATCTTTCGAGGTAAGGATGTTATTTTCTTCTCGAATGATATTATTTCTTGATATCATTATCTTTGAAATATTGGTTGAAACTTTTATCAAATTTGGAACTTTTTCATGTCGGGGTTACTATTCATGAGTTACTATTCATGAGTTACTATTCACGAGTTCTTATTCATGAGTTCTTATTCACGAGTTCTTATTCACGAGTACTATTATTCATGAAAGCGTGAAGATGTTTTTTGGAAAAATTTCTATCTTTTGGTGTCGGAGTTACTATTCAGTATCTGGCTTATTCACGTATCTGACAAAAAAAATAAAATTTCTTCTTTTTGTCCAAAATATCTATTACGGATACTAGCTTTGATTGTATCCATGTTTTGATCATTCTTGAATTTTACACCACTATGATTATTTTTTGAGGTATTTTTGAACATGGATAAAACAAAGTCTGAATCCTTAATCCTTAATCCTTGTCATTTTGTTTCCTTTGGATTCGTTTCTTTAAAAATATTTTTCATCATCCTCGGTCTTAAATGATGATATTATTGAATATCTTTGGCACATGTAGCAAGATGAATGATTTCTGAAGAATATCTTTGGTAGTAGTGCAAAGATGAGCAGTGTTTAGATGAACATGACCAATGATGAATATCTTTGGCACATAGTGCAAAAGATGAATATTTGATTCGAGATGTATATTGATTGATGTTACGGGGATAAAAGATGAGCGATGAACTTTTAAATTCATACATAGAAGATAGTAGTTTGCATTCTCTATTTAACTCTTCTAATGAATTATTATTTCATTGCGAATATTGATTTAAAATTTGTTGTCTATTGTATTACATTAGATTTTTCCTGTTGAAGACTAACGATAATTTGTTGTATATTATCTTAGTCATAATATTCTTTCTTGGGCTAGTTGAGCTCACCCTTTTCCTTTTTGTTCCATTTTTCTTCTCGGGAGGCGAGAATATAAGCGATGCAGTCGGGGTATGGAATGAAGGTTTTAGAAAGAATTGTTTAGTAGTCCTCACCATTTTGTAAAATAATGTATCAATAAATGTGATGAGGATTTTATTTGAGTATAGATATTGTCTAGAAGATAATATTTGTATTCAAACTCACGATTTCTTGTTGTAATAATAAAGTTGTAGTTGTTTACATACCATGTATTGACAACTTCGAATGGGTGATGTATACCTATTTTGGGGGCGTCGCGGTTGGTATCGAGCTTAGGGATATGATCTCTGGCGGAGATCGGGGAATAGAACTAGGAGGGAGAGCGAGTAAATCCTTAGCTAGTGTGTCCTACTAAGCTTATTTTTTAGTTGGTCGATATATAGGGATATTATGTGATATATTGATTTCCTTAATTAACCCTTGTTTTATGGCGGTGTTTGAGAATGTCGTTGAGAATATTAACAATGGAAATGAGGCCAGTAGAGCCTTTGTACTCACCAGCGAGGAGAGCGTTAGCAGCAGTGGCAATGTTCCTCCTGTGAACAACACCACTGAGCGAGATGATGAGCGAGGGATGTTTAGAAGCTTTTTGCGATTCATGCAAAATCGAACGAGGAGACTTCGTGTTCAAAATCTGAGGAGAAATGATAGCAATTCACGGGTTGTCACATCCAAGCGATTCAAAGTTGGGACCACGAAATTTAAGGAAAAGCGGATCCGATCATGGCGGAAACATGGGTCAAACAAATTACCAAGATATTCGATGTCTTGGGATGCGCGGAAAAACGAAGGTTCCATTCGCCACCTTTATGTTCCGTGGCGAAGCGGACTCTCTTGGTGGGAGTCCGTGAAGCGTACCCATCCGGCCCTTTTCGGCATGTCTTGGGAGACGTTTGAAAATATTTAATGACAAATACTTTCACGAAAGTGTTAAATCGTATGAAGGAAGTGGAGTTCATTAGATTAGAACAAAACAACATGGCGGTGTCTCGATGCGAGGCAAAGTTTGCGAGTTATCGGTTTTGCACCTCATTTGGTGGAGAATGAGGAGCGTTATGGCGGATGTTTTGAGAGGTTTGAAACCCGGCGTCGTCGATATCTCATTTCTCATAAATTTTCTCTCTATTCGGATGTTATAAACAAGGCTCAATTATTAGAAGCGAGATAACTTGAGTATGCAGTCGGTTGAGGACCACACGAGATCGTCGTACGAGAGATAGCGATCAGCGAGAATAATGATAACCCGGCGGAGAAAAAAGAAGACGGACAAAAATGGTAACCACTCGGTGGTAATCATAGCCATGAAAATAGAAGAAGCGAGTCGGGAGGAGATTTTAAAAAGAGGAGATTTAACAATGACCATGTGAAGGCAGCGGTCTTGTGTAAAGCGGGTTCTAAGGGAGGAAAACGACCACCGGTCGTATATTACAAATCACGGAAAAGAGGGACATATCGGTCAAAGCGCCCCAGCAGTTCAAGGTATGCTATAATTGTGGAAAGGAAGGACATATCGCTCGAGATTATGCGATGGCGAAACCTAGTTCGTGAGGGCGGTGACTCAAAAATCCCCGAAAAAAGTCAAAATCAGCGATTAGGGAAGAAGCGTTGTTGTGTGTATTGGGTCATAATCGAGGAACCCAAGCGAGGTGATCACGGGTAAGCTATTTATAAATTCTTGCGAAGTTTATACCTTACTTGATCTGGTGCTACCCATTCATTTATCTCTCTGCATGTGCTCAGCGTTTAAACTTGACTCAGGAGAAATTAGACTTTGACCTATCTGTGGAAACTCCAGTTAGGAGAAACTTTCATCACATCCACTTTGTTTATAAATCTTGTTTGATTCAAGTTGGCACCATCACCTTACACATTGACCTTATCTCTTTAAAGATACTTGCTTTTGATGTGATTTTAGGGATTGATTGGTTAACTACTCATCATACCAAAATTGATTGTTTTAAATAAGGTTGTTAGTTTTCATATTCTAACTTGACTTTGTTATGCAATTCAACAACTAAACCATTAAAATCAATCATCATATATCTAATCATAAAGCTATTAGTTTATTGAAAAGCGGATGTCGAGCTTTCTTAGCCCATGTTATGGATTTGAATAAAGACACGTCAAATTTGAATAATATTCTGTTGTTATTGACTTTCTGACGTATTTCTGAAGAACTTCCGGTCTACCCCGAGCGTGAAGTTGAATTCTTTATTGATCTTGAACACGGTACAAAGCCCATTTCTAAAACCCCATATCGAATGGCTCTATTGAACTTGAGGAGTTAAAGGTCCAACTACGAGGAATTGTTGGACATCGGTTTCATTAAATCTAGTACATCTCCTTGGGGTGCTCTGTTTTATTTGTAAAGAAGAAAAAGGCGGGAGTATCGACTTTGTATTGACTATCGGGAATTGAACCATGTCACCATCAAGAATAGGTATCCTCTACCTCGTATTGATGACTTGTTTGACCCGATTTACTGAGGGGCACAATTCTTTTCAAAAATCGATCTTAGATTACGGATATCATCATGAAGATTAGGCGAGGATATTCAAAAGCGCCTTTAGAACTTCGATGCGGGCATTATGAATTCTTAGTCATGTCTTTTCGGATGACTAATGCTCCTATGACTTTCATGGATATGATGAGCCAAGTATTCAAGGAATATTTGGATCGGTTTTGTTGTTGTCTTTATTGATGACATCCTTATATATTCAAAAAAGTCGTGAAGATCATGAGCACCATTTGAAAATTTGGTACTCGAAAGGCTTCGTGAAAACAAACTATATGCCAAATTGAAGAAATGCGAGTTACGGCTTGAGGAAGTAGCATTCCTTGGGCGCGTGGTGTCGAAAACATGGAGTATCTGTTGATCCGTGAAGATTGAAGCAATCTGAAAGTTAGGAGCAACAACAAAATCGGTGGTAAAATCGTAGCTTTTGGGCTTATTTGGTTATTATCGGAGATTAGTGGAAGGGTTTTCTCGAATCGCTACTCCATTTTCATTAACTTTCGGAAGGATACAAAAATTCGTTTGGAGCGAAGAATGCGAGAAGAGTTTCCAAGAGCTTAAGAGGAGACTTATTTGGCACTGTTCTAACAATACCATCTGGTTCGGATGGATTTGTTATCTCTGACGATACTTGAGGGCAAAGGGTTAGGATGTGTTCTCATGCAGCGTGGGAAAGTCATAGCCTATGCCTCGCGACAACTTAAAGAGTATGAGAGGAATTATCCTACTCATGATCTAGAGTTAGCGGCCCGATCGTTTTCAGCTAAAAGATATGGAGCACTATCTATATGGGGAGAAAGTGGAGATATATTCGGACCATAAAAAGCCTTAAATATTTCTTCACTCAAAAGAACTCAACATGCGGCGGCGACGTTGGCTCGAGCTATTGAAAGACTACGACCACACTATTGATACCATCACGGAAAAAGCGAGCGTGGTAGGCGGCGCGTTGAGTAGAAGATCATATCTTGAGGAGCGAGTGCGATGATGTCAAGTATCGCGTAGAGCCAACTTTAATAGAAAAAGTTAAGGTTGCTCGAGCCATGGGGCAGGAGGTGATCGTATGAAGAAGAAAGTACAAGAAGGAGCTATTAGGAGCGAGAATTGATGAAGAAGGAATACTTGAGTCCACTCTAGACTTTGTGTTCCTAACGACTACGATTTGAAGTACAAGATTATGATGGAGGCACACAATACACCATTTGCAATCCATCTGGAAGTACTAAAATGTATCGTGATCTTGACATACATTTTGGTGGAACAATATGAAGAGAGAGATTGCAAAGTTTATCTCGATGTGTTTAACTTGTCAGCGTGTAAAGGCGACATCTAGTACCTAAGGGTCCGTTGCAACCACTTGAGATTCCGAAATGGAAGTGGGAACACATTACCATGGATTTAGTTCACGGGTCTTCCTACGGTTTCTCGGGGCATCAATGCTATTTGGGTTATTGTTGATAGATTAACCAAGTCTGCTCATTTCTTGCCGTCTGGGAGACTTATTCACTTGAGCGTCTTGCTAGTATGTGCGTGAATGAGATTGTGAGGTTGCATGGCATGCTGTATCCATAGTTTGGATCGTGACCCAAGATTCACTTCAAGATTTTGGGTTAGCTTGCAAAAAGCTATGGAGCGCAGTTCTGATTGATTTGACATACCATCCTCAAAGCAGACGAACAATCGAAAGGACTATTCAAACTCTTGAAGATTTATTAAGACTACTGTGTCCTGAACTTCAAGGCGGTTAGGATAAGTATTTACCATTGGTGGAATTCTCCTACAACAACGATTATCGAGCAAAGTATAGGTGTGGCTCCATTTGAAGCATTATATGGGCGAAAGTGTATCTCTCTCCGGTATGTTGGGGGAGAGGTGGGTGAAGCAACATTGTTGGGACCCGAGTTAATATGTATGACTACGGAAAAGATCCAAATGATTGACAAGCGTATACAAAGCGGCACAAGATCGACAAAAGAGTTATGCGGATCTTCATCGAAAGGGCGTGGAATTTAGTGTAGGGGATCATGTATTGTTGCGAGTTGCTCCATGGAAGGGAGTTACAAGATTTGGGAAGAGAGGAAAGCTCGATCCACGATTTATTGGTCCATTTCAAATTCTTGGCCAGGAGTAGGAAATGTAGCCTATAGACTCGCGTTACCTCAAAGTATGTCTCGTGTTCATAATGTGTTTCACATATCGTATGCTTAAATATGTATGTGAAAGACCCAACCACGTTATAGAGTTAGAACCCAGGACGAGATAGCCAAGACTTAGCGTATGAGGAGGTACTGTCAAGATCTTGGATAGGAAGGAGCATGTCCTACTGCCATGAAAGGTCATACCACAAGTTAAAGTTTTGTGGAGGAATCATGCTATATAGAAATGACACAGGAATTGGAAGCGGAAATGAAAGCGAGGTATCCTCACCTTTTGAAACACACCAGTGCGTCGTCGATTTTAGGATGAAAAATTTCATAAGGAGGGAGGTTGTAAGACCCCAACTTATTATTAATGAAATTTAATTTTCTCTATTTATTATTTTGAAATAGTAAGGGTTGATTTGATTAATGTGGATAGTTAAGGGTAAAATCATAAATATTTGAAAATAAGCAAGTGGTTATAAAATATTCATTGTTGTCGGGAATATTTAGTTTGGTCGTGGAATATTAAATGCTTGTCGGGAATATTAAATGCGGACGGTAGCGACCGTGTGTGGGCCCCATAACTTGAAAGCGATTGGATGAAGAAAGCGACAAATATAAGTTGTTTAAAAAATAACGGTAGTAGTTATTCACAGATTATCTTTTAAAAATACTCGGTTGGTTAAAACACGATAGCTTTGCGGTATTGCACCAATTATTGATTCTTACGTGAAGGCACTTACTCGATAATGGTTACGATAATTCTTGTTCGATATTTTATTTTATTGATTTAATAATTCTTGCGTTGATATTTTATATTCTTTGTTGTTTGATAATTGTCATTACGATATATTTTTTTCATTATCGAAGCAATAATTCATATTATCTGAATAATATTATTAGATAACATTATTGGCAATGTCTAGAAAGTTACATCTAAGGAGAGAGGTTTGGTCACCTAATTTATTTGGCGCCGATGAGAAAAATTCTTATTGGAAAGCCCCTCTTTCTGGAAGGCTGCACGGTTGTCGATATTGTGATTACTGTAATATTATTTGTGAATAATTAATTATTGATTCATATGATGAGGAAAATATTGATTTTATGTGGATATAGATGGAGAAAATTTTTAATGTGACAATTGTTGAAAATTGAAATTTTATCTTTTTACGATAAAATAATTCATTTAAATATATTATTATATTTTAATAATATAATAATGGTGATATTTTTACAACGAATGTGGGATATATGAGTATCTGAGGAGGAAGAGTATTTTTGTTGCAATAAATGTTTAAAACATATTAAACATGTCGGTGGACCCCATTTATTGGTTGAAATTTGATTATAGCACTTGTAAAATCGCTTGTTTGTGGATTTGGTCAATTTCTATTTGGAATTTGGAAAAACTTTCTTACTGCAAAGTTGTAGAAATTGAATTTCCTATAAAAACTCGCGAGATTCGAATTTTTGATGAAAGGGCTATTTATTATGAATTATTGAAGTTAGAAGCTCAAAATAATTGATTTTGGAAGTTTAAAATATTTAAAATTAGAAAAACGTTTTTTCTTACTTTTTCTAGAATGTGGCATGTGTTTGATGGCTGAAATCAGATTCTAGGCATGTGTAGGAAATTTATATAATTATATTATTAATTTATTAAATTTTACGCTTTTGGTGTTCTAGCGATTTCTATAAATAGGGTCTTGGGTTAGAATTGAAAATCACACGGAAATGAAGTTTTCTCTCTCTATATTATCGGCGTATTCTTGTGAGTATTTTGAGTATACTTTGAGTATTGTTAGGCGGTGCAAGTTCCTTGACCTTATACAGGTATTCCAAATAAAGTCTTAATCTTTTCGAGGTAAGGGATGTTATTTTTTCTTCTCAAATGATATTATTTCTTCAATATCATTATCTTTGAAATATTGGTTGAAACTTTTTATCAAATTTGGAACTTTTTCATGTCGGGGTTACTATTCATGAGTTACTATTCATGAGTTACTATTCACGAGTTACTATTCATGAGTTCTTATTATTCACGATTCTACTATTCACGAGTACTATTATGAAAGCGTGAAGATGTTTTTTTGGGAAATTTCTATCTTTTGGTGTCGGAGTTACTATTCACGTATCGGCACTATTCACGTATCTGACCTATTCATAGAAAAATAAAATTTCTTCTTTTTGTCCAAAATATCTATTACGGATACTAGCTTTGATTGTATCCATGTTTTGATCATTCTTGAATTTTACACCACTATGATTATTTTTGAGGTATTTTTTGAACATGGATAAAACAAAGTCGAATCCTTAATCCTTAATCCTTGTCATTTTTGTTTCCTTTGGATTCGTTTCTTTAAAAATATTTTCATCATCCTCGGTCTTAAATGATGATATTATTGAATATCTTTGGCACATAGTGCAAAGATGAATGATTTCTGAAGAATATCTTTGGTAGTAGTCAAAAAGATGAGCAGTGTTTAGATGAACATGACCAAGTGATGAATATCTTTGGCACAGTGCAAAGATGAATATTTGATTCGGATGTATATTGATTGATGTTACGAGGATAAAAGATGAGCGATGAACTTTTAAATTCATACATAGAAGATAGTAGTTTGCATTCTCTACTTAACTCTTCTAATGAATTATTATTTCATTGCGAATATTGATTTAAAATTTGTTGTCTATTGTATTCTATTAGATTTTTCCTGTTGAAGACTAACGATAATTTGTTGTATATTATCTTAGTCATAATATTCTTTCTTTGGGCTAGTTGAGCTCACCCTTTTCCTTTTTGTTCCATTTTTTCTTCTCGGGAGAGGCGAGAATATAAGCGAAGTGCAGTCGGGAATGGGAATGAAGGTTTTAGAAAGATTGTTTAGTAGTCCTCACCATTTTTGTAAAATAATGTATCAATAAATGTGATGAGGATTTATTTGAGTATAGATATTGTCTAAGATAATATTTGTATTCAAACTCACAGTTTTCTTGTTGTAATAATAAAGTTGTAGTTGTTTACGTACCATGTATTGACAACTCGAGAATGGGTGATGTAATACCTATTTTGGGGGCAAAATAACATCCTTTACGAATATAAAAGAAATAATACCCCTTACCTTAGTAGGAGATTGGATACTGCTATAATATAGTAACAGAATACTCTTCTTCTTTCTCTCTTATTCTCTCTCTCTCTCTCTCTATAGTTTTCTCTTGCGAGTCTTAGTGAATTGGTGAGAATGAAGGAAGAAATAAACTTATATTTATAGAAGAATTCTAGCTTAGCCCTTGCAATATGAAGAGGTAAGTGGTTTGACGCCTGTAATATGAAAAGGCTAGTGGTTTAACTTCTGGTAAAGGCAAGTACTATTGGCGAAAGTGACTCCTAGATGATGACATATGGGTCCCATAGAATAAACCAAACTTACAACATACGTCTCATGACAAACCTCTTATTTAAATCAAAAATTGAATAAATATTTACCATAAATCACTTACTGACGCGCAATTAAAAAACCAATCCCCTTTCCTCGAAAGAACTTTTTAGACATTGTCGATAATGCAAATAATAATATAAATAACTGTGTCATCTCAATTATTGATTTAATAATATAAAATATTGTGTATATGATACTGTGACAATAATAGAATCAATAATATGAGATACTATGCAGCAACTGTTGTGACAATTATTAAATAAAACCGAGTGACTTCTTACGTAAGCATCAATAATCAGAGATATTATGCAATACTGTGTGCTACTGTGCAACAATGCGTATCACTGTACTTAATTTTATCATCAGGTATTTCAACAGGTTAACAGTAAAAGGTTTGCCTTTATTTTTATAAAAAATGTTATTTTTATCGCTTTCTATATCCGAAAATTATTCCGTTATGGTTTTCACCAAATGATTGCGCTGTCGTATGAATATTCCATGACAAAAAGAATATTTCTCGAAAAAAAGAATATTCTCCGACAAAACGAATATTTTATGACAACTAATTGCTTAATTTGTAAAATTTTCACATATCACCCTTAACTTTAACCTTTTATCAATTTAACCATTTACTGAATAGAATAATAATTATAAGAAAAATTGAATACTTTTATTTCATAAAATTCGGGGTCTTACATCAAAACCTTATTATTCAAAAAATATTTAGAGAAAATTAAATCTTTATTCATAAAAAGTTGGGGTCTTACAGTTCGAATCCTGGGCTAGACAAGATTTTTAGCAATTAATTGGAGCAGATCCACGTCAGCGGTGCCACGTGGCACATCCGTATCAAATGTCCACATTAGAGATGCCTCGTAGGCGCCATGTGTGCCACGTCAGTTAGTCAACATCTATGTGGCACTTGGGGGCTCAATATCCATTTTTTCGAACAAAAAGGGGCTCAATTTGCGTTACCAAAATTAGAAAGGGGCTCAATACACAATACGATCAAATCATATAATACTAGTTGTCTTTCCGGAAATTTGAGGTATTCCGACCATTTTTGATCGGAATATTAATTTGGCGTCTACAATATTGTATACAAATTACACTTCATGTAGTAAATTGTAAATCCAAATTCTTTGGGGGCCGAATTATGAATATGAAGGTAATTGATGTAATAAAAGTGTATTTAGCCCTAAAAATATTGAGCGTGGAAGAATTTTTAGAGAAAGCAAGTGTACATAAATTTTAGAGAGAAAATTTAAAGATTTTAGAGTGTATAAAAATTTCTAGAGAGATGACAAATGTATAAAACATTAGAGATAGAAGGTGAAGGAATATAGAAATTAAATATCATAAAGAATTTATTTAATTGGACCATAATAATGGTAAGCTTAAAATTTGAAATATGGATTAACTTATATTTGACCCACAACTATTTGGTTCCAACCCACACAACCCATATTAAAAATAGGTAATATGATTTTAGTTCTTAAATATAAACATAACCAAATTTTATATATCAAAATTAACTCATAACCATATTTTGTCAGAACTAAGCATAATGATAAAAGAAACATATAGACAAGTATATTTTTTCTGAAGTATGAGAAAAAAAAACATTACAAGATCCTTTTTAGAGTTGTTAATTAATTATATTTCTTTTTGTAATGTTTTGGTTCATTTAAAATATTGGTTGGTTTGTTCTCCTGAGTTTAAGAGTTAATATTTAAAACACCCTCCTTGAAAATTAATCCTTGCATACACGTAGGAGAAGGGTTGATCGACTTCATTAAATTTACAATGTCAAATAATTATGTGTTAACTCACAATTATTTCCTATAAAGAAAAGAGATTGAGGTTGTGGGCCCAAGTGCAAAATTAGGGTTTACATGACCTAATTGAATTAAATGCATAATTAGGGTTCCACGACCTCATTAAATGTGCAAATTAGGGTTCGCATAACCTAATGGAATGAAGATGGAAAAGTCAGAAATAAATGTGCTAGACCCGGGAGAAGCCTCCACGTGTCCCGAGGCAGAAGACTCGTGGAGGCGGCTCGTTTTGGGAATTAATTGAGGGATTGGATTGGTGGCTAGAAGGACATGGAAATATGGGCATTATTCTAATGACTAAAGGGTATTTCTGGAATTTTCCTAAAAGCATGTGCCTTGCACATGACTACTTTCCAAAGAACCCTATAAATACCCCTTCCATTCCATTGGGAAAGGGATCTCTCTAGAGACACAAGACTTGGACCCTTTTTGTGACTTAAAGGCTTGGATTTTCCACCTAAAAGCACTAAAGGGTTTGAAATTCTCTTGAGACTCAAGACTTGGACTCTTGAAAGATCAAAGAGCCCCTTTTGGTGACTTAAAGGCTTGGAGATTCCACCTAAAAGCACTAAAAAGGGTTTGGATACTCACTCTCAACTCAAAGGACTCAACAAGAAGGCTCTTGGAATCCCAATAACCCTAACCCGATTTCCGAATTCTAGAAGTTTTGCCACGCGTCGTTGGAGTAAGCGCCTACCTGTCGTTCTCCCCTCTTCAATCAATCAATCAATTCCGTGTTCTTCGTGGATTTCTCTCCTCCTCAGCCAACACGAAACCCTAACTGGAAAGGCACGATTTCCTTGCCCACATTTATTTGTCGACTCTGCTGGGGAGGTGTAGAATTCTTGAAGGGTATGCCCACAACTCGAAGTGGGAGAACTACAAGAAGAGTTGCTTCACCAATAAATAGCATTACCTCACCGGATCCAGTTCCAAGGCAAGCAACTCAAGCTTTCCAAAGCGCAAATCTGGATTTTGACCAACCACTTATTGAAGACGCTTCAGAAGGAAGTTCGACATCACCACATATGGCCAATCAATAACAAACCAACGTAGGAAGGCAAGGTGAGGATGCAAGTGGAGAGTAAGCAAATACTGTGCAACTAGAGATGCTCAAGGCGTTGAAGGAAGCACGAGAAGGACAAGGAATGATGATGACCATGATGCTGGAAATGCAGAGGAAGCAAGAGGAAATGGGGAATTTCCGCTAGCAGTTGATGCAGATCCCTACCTTCAAGGCCATGTTCCCAGGTAGTTCGCAGAGAGAACAAGCAGGAGTGGAGGACAACAACAATGGGAGCAACAACAAAGAGAACCAGATTGTACCTCCATTGACGGAAAGTCAATCGGTTCCAATAATCAACTTAGAGCCCTAGAACAGAGGTCACATGCCATAACCTATGTTGGAAGCAAGCCAACCTCAGATAAACATCATCCCAACTGCTCTCCCAGTATTTTCACAGGTGCAGATGCCAACCATCCCAATCCATGTCCAGCGAGTGAGCAAGCAATTGCCACTAGTGCCAGCTTTGCATGATGCAAGTGTGCATCAACCATACACACCGCCGGTATAATAGCATATCACAAAACCCCAGAGAGTTCATGCCACGAGCCAAGATGCGATTTAAGGATGATATGATCGATGTGATCAATCAACTTTGCGAGTGTACATCCCGACCCTCGAGTTAGACTTTACTCCACCTTACCCTAAGACACATTCGGAGGCAACCACCTTGAAGCGGTATATTGAGCATCCCTCATAATTTCCAAAATACAACGGAGAGAAAGGAAATGCCAGGGAACATATTGCCATGTTTGTTGAGTCGATGTCTCCGTGGCTAGGATATGATGAAGTGAATAACCACAACTTGTTAATGCGGGAATTCAACAAGACTTTGACGGATAGTGCCTTCAGTTGGTACTATAATTTGGAGAAGGGGTCAGTCCATGATTGGGATGACCTAAAATTATAATTTTTTAAGAAGTTTTTCTATGTGCAGAAACAGGTAACCATTGTAGAGCTCATGCGTTTTAAGCAGAAGTTGAATGAGGAGCTGTCAGATTACATTGACAGGTTTAGGGCCCAAGCACAGAAGTGTGTAGAACCAATGGAAGAAAAGAACTTGGTTATCATATGCAACAATGGTGCTTTAGATGCCTTGAAGCCCCACCTCATTACCAAGGCGTGCGATTGATTTGCGACCCTCTCATCTTTTGCACAAGACTTGGGGGGAATCATAACATTTCCCATCAGCCATACGATGGATACATGGAAGAGCAAGAGGACAGCAACTGTGGCTTTGGTGGATTCTCAGTCAAAACCACAGGGGGGCAAGAGGGAGAATAATAAGAAATTTGAACGAAACAGAGAAAAACATGGGGACAAGTATACCACAATGCCAGTTCTGGAGGCTATCACATGCAGCGAGAAGGCGATCAGGAGCCTGTACGAATAATGGGTCGAGCACGGAGTGGTGAAACCTCCAAGACCTAGGTCGGTTGTAACTGAAGAAATGAAAAAAAGATCAGACTTTTGTGTATACCACCAATACGCAGGGCATTCCACTATGGACTGTTACAGTCTACGGAGGATATACCATGAGAAATTGGCGGCCGGAGACATTGAACTAGGAGAAGAAACGTGCAACACCATCACCCATGGTGCAGTCTCGGAAGTCAAGAACTTAAATATTGGCTCTACGTACCATCGAACAAACTCTGAACTACAGATGAATTAAAAATCCACCCAAGATGGTGGTCCACCAAAAATGGTGGTTTAAGTCCTCAGGAATATCCCTTGCCAAGTAAATTGGATGACCAAGGGAGGAGGCACAAGAATTGACGACTAAAAAAAAACCCCACCCATGATGGTGGTCCACTCTAAACGGTGGTCAAGTCCTCGTAGACTGCACTTGCCAAAATATTGAAGACCCAAGTGATGAGGCACCCATTTTTCAAATCCTCGTAGACTGCACTTGCCAAAAAATTGGATGACCCAAGTGACGAGGCACCGAGTGTTACACTTTATCATCAAAAGTGAATGAGGCACCTAACTATAATCCCTCAGACCCGAAAAGTTATACTTTCAACTTTAAAAAAATTAATTGAGGCCCCTGAGTATAACCCCTCAACCCTGAAAAAGTTACACTTTATCTCTAAAAGTGGTGAACGTTATGCTTTCACCGACAAAAACAAGATTTATTATATGAAACGTTATGCTTTTCGTTAAAAGCAATTTTATTATCAATAAATTGACAAACTTTCACTTATACTTGAACGTTTTTTTTACAATTTCTTAAAAAAAAAAGCAAAGAAAAGTATAGATTCAAGTGTTAGTTTGTATGAAATAAATGTACATGATTTCCTGATACAGAAAATGAAAAGAACTACGAAAGTTCATGATCTAAAGGTCATGACCTGTCGAATTGAAGATAGAGGAATACCTAAAGCTTGATCTTCGAGGCTATCAACAGGTCTTCGAGGCCCTCAGCAGGTCTTCGAGGCTATCAGTAGATCTTCAAGGCTATTATCATGTCCTCGATGCTATCAGGCCTTTGAAGCTATCAGCAGGTCTTCGAGGCTATCAGTAGATCTTCAAGGCTATTATCAGGTCTTCGATGCTATCAGGCCTTCGAAGCTATCAGCAGGTCTTCGAGGCTATGAGGACTTCGAAGCTATCAGGCCTTCAAGAAATGTTTGGTTCTCAATGACTTCTTGATTCCAAACGAAAGAGAAATTTCAAGAGATGGTAAAAAAAGATTAGATCGAAGATTTACAAAAATATCCCAGGAGAGCTCCTCTAAGGCCTGCCCTTCTAGGGTCTGCTCCCTATAGAGGTTCCCTCTCCTAGGACTTTCATTTTCGAGGATTGCAAAACATCAAGCCTTGCGAAGTGTTCAGACACTGGAATCAAGACTTCAACACTTACAATATTTTGCGTGATCATCTCACCAAAGGCGTGACTCACGCGCAGGGGGCAAATACTTACCAATAGATGACATAGACATCCTCCAGAGTAAAAATGCATTCACCCCAAGCAGTGATGAATATTTAGATAGAAGAACACCATGGTCCTATTGGATACGAATGTTCCTACATAGTTGGATGCAAGAAGAATGTCATCTATCCACATAATCAGCATTCCCAAGTAGCTAGTCGATCCAATGTTGCTATTCTTGAAGGTGGTTAGGTGAATCAGACAAGAAGTCATCCTAACTTCCACAAGCCGTTGGATATAGAAACAAGCCTTCCTTCTATGGTGGAGGAAAAGTTGTACGGGCATAAGTTTGGACTTGCTTCCAAAAGACGATGAAAAGACCAAAGGAGGGGAGCCCTTTCCCAATCATTGAGAAACGGGGCCTCCTTGGTTGTTCCCAAGTCTGCAGAATATTCAACAGGGAGGGCCTGCAAGAAAAAAAAAAGAGTTCAGCATAAGGGATCTAAAGAAGCGAGGAAGGGACGTCAAATAAAGTGCTTGAGCTCGAAGTGCTCACCATGGCAAAGAGGAATGTCCAAGAGTAAAGCTTCAAAACACCTGAAAAGAAGATAAAACAATGTCAGAAAGAGTTAGGGTTCGCCCCCTAGGGTTTGGCCCCCCTAGGATTCGGCTCCCTAGGGTTCGGCCCCGTAGGGTTCGCCCCCTAGGGGTTTGGCCATCTGGAGCGGTTTCACTGCATGTAGAGCATTTTTTCTTCCTTCGTGTTCTTCGTGGATGAAACTTCAAGTCTTTCTTTATTATCCGAGGGAAAAAACCAAGATGTAATCAAGGTAATGGGGCTCGGAAGACAAAAGAAAGATTGGGGAGTCCTAAAAAAAAATTAGGGTTCGGGACCCCCTAGGGTTCGACCCCTAGGGTTCAGCCCCCCTATGGTTCAACCATGTTGGCTTTGTAGGGCTCCTCGCTAGCTTCGTTTTGATATATTATGGGCTCCGAAACTCCAAACGAGTCAAAAGTTATGATCAAAATAGTAGTTGCTCCTCTAAAAAACATCATTTTTTTCATTAAAACTTCATTTTTCCCATAGGGTTCGGCCATGTTGCCTTAGGCCACCTAGGGTTTGGTCATGTTGACTTTGTAGGGCTTGTCGATATCTTTATTTTGATATATTATGGGCCCCGAAACTCCAAACGAGTCAAATGTTATGATCAAAAAAGTAACTGCTCTTCCAAAAACTTCATTTTCCCCATAGGGTTCGACCGTGTTGCCTTAGGCCACCTAGGGTTCGACCATATCGGCTCTATAGGGCTCGTCGATATCTTCATTTTGATATATTATGGGCCCCGAAACTCCAAACGAGTCAAAATTTATGATCAAAATAGTAATTGCTCCTCCAAAACTTCATTGTTCCCCTAGGCTATGTTTGCCTTAGGCCACCTAAGGGTCGTTCTTTTCACCCCTTTAAAAAAAAAACTATATAGGCTTCGGCCATGTAGGCTTCGACCATGTAAGCCTCGACTACCTAGGGGCTGTTACCCTTCATACCTTTGAGGTCCTGTTGCTCTACCAATCAACTGCTTGAAATGAATGCTCCTTCGCCTCGAAGATTTTTCAAAAGATAAGTATCTTTGAATTCATTTCTAAATAAAAATATATAAAGATATTATTTGCTAAATATAAAGAAGATTTAGTTTTATTCCCAACAAGGGGTAATTTTCGAAAATAGATTATTTATATATGCATATATATATATATATATATATATATATATATATATATATATATATATATATATATATATATATAAGTAAAATCTTTTGCTTTCAAATAAAGAAAGATTTGGTTTATTTCCAAAATATAGAAAGATTTGATTTATTTCCAAAACAAAGAAAGCTTTGATTTTATTTTCAAAATAAGAATAAGATTTGATTTATTTCCAAAACAAAGAAAGCTTTGATTGTATTTTCCAACATAAGATTAAGATTTGATTTTATTTTTGAAAAAAAAATAAAATTAATTAAGGTCTGATTTACCAAAAGAAGGATTTTATTAGATTAAAATTTATTTATATTTGATTATATTTCCTTGTTTCCATTGCCAGAAAAAAATAAGGAAACAAATATTGGACAAACTATGAAAAGATTTTTGAAGAAGTTCCCAATTTGTCCAAAAAGAACCCTGTAAAATCATTCAAAGGCTTACAATTTGCTTGCATGATCGTCTACTTGGGAATGCGACTCTCGCGCAGGGGGCAAATGTGGGCCCAAGTGCAAAATTAGGGTTCACATGACCTAATTGAATTAAATGCACAATTAGAGTTCCACGACCTCATTAAATGTGCAAATTAGGGTTCGCATAACCTAATGGAATAAAGATAGAAAAGTCAGAAATAAATGTGCTAGACCCGGGAGAAGCCTCCACGTGTCCCGAGGCAGAAGACTCGTGGAGGTGGCTCGTTTTGGGAATTGATTGAGGGATTGGATTGGTGGCTAGAAGGACAGGGCAATATGGGCATTATTCTAATGACTAAAGGGTATTTTTGGAATTTCCCTGCAAAGCATGTGCCTTGACATACTTTCTAGAGAACCCTATAAATACCCCTTCCATTCCATTGGGAAAGGGATCTCTCTAGAGACACAAGACTTGGACCCTTTTGGTGACTTAAAGGCTTGAATTTTCCACCTAAAAGCACTAAAGGGTTTGGACTTCTCTTGAGACTCAAGACTTGGACTCTTGAAAGATCAAAGAGCCCCTTTTGGTGACTTAAAGGCTTGGAGATTCCACCTAAAAGCACTAAAAAGGGTTTGGATACTCGCTCTCAACTCAAAGGACTCAACAAGAAGGCTCTTGGAATCCTAATAACCCTAACCCGGTTTTCGGATTCTAGGAGTTCTGCTATGTGTCGTTGGAGTAAGCACCTACCTGTCGTTCTCCCATCTTCAATCAATCAATCAATTCCGTGCTCTTCGTGGATTTCTCTCCTCCTCAGCCAACACGAAACCCTAACTGGCAAGGCACGATTTCCTTGCCCACAGAGGTTAATAACTAGATTTAATTAAAATTACATTACCTTTTATCAATGAGTAATGTTAGATGCAAGGACGGAGCCACATGTAGACTGATGGAGGCCACCCCCCCACCCCAAGATTTAAAAATTTTGTAAGACTCACTTGTTCATTTGGTTTGGCTTGAAAATTTTGTATAGCCACGACCCACCAAGGTCTGACGAAGCTTTGATATGTTCTAAAAGACTTTTTTTTGCTATGTTTTGTTGTCTTTGTCAAAGCAAATTTAATTACTACATTATTTTTGTTTTAATAAAAATATGTTTTGTAATGGTGAAATTTTATTTTTTAATGATTAATATATTTTATGCTGTTAAAATTTTTTTTGACCCCCTCCCAATAACAAATCCTAGTTTCGTCCCTGGTTAGATGACTTAAAATTTTAGTCTTAAATGTATTTCAAATAATCGTTACATTGGTTGTTTAATATCATGTCCAGACCTTAACCATCATTGCATACAAGGGCGGATCTCAACATAGGCAGTTGCTCTTATTGGAATTTTTTTTATAGGTATAGGGGTATGACATATAAATAAATTAATAAATTCAAGTGGATTGATTAATGGAAGAGTTAAACTTGAAGAAGACAAAATAAATTTCATAAACTAATTCTAAATACAAGTAGAAAATGTTTGATTTTTTGGTTTATAAAAATTGAAAGGATTTTCAAAGACAAGATAGTATGCTTTATTGTCTTAGATTAAATTTCAATATTTATTAATATTCTTCCGTTACAAAAATTATGAGATTGATTTATGTTTAAAACTGGCCGTTGTAAAAATTTTAATTTTCTAGCCGTTACAAAACCTTTTTGGTTCATAGCTTAACCATGCATGATATATATATATATATTATATATATATATTCTCTATTTGAGTGCACATTATAGAAGACGAAATTGTTGAATCTTGGAGGGTATCTGTTGTGATCTTTTGCACCGGTGATATATAATATCGGAGGAGCGAAAATTATCCTTAAGAACAATGCTCTACACACGTCTCAATTCAATCTTGGTGATATCTTCTTCATTCTCTTTTAATTTTAATAGCAGTTTTCAATTATTTTACTACACAAAAATCTTCTTAATTTTAAGACTTGGTGAAATTTTAGAAATGTAAAACTAGTTTATGCTTTGAAATTAATTCATGGTTTTGTTTGAATATAGAAATCAAATTTGGTTTGAGGCTTTGAGCATATAGAAAATCATTCAGATTGAACTATGAAGAAACCGAAATAAATTTCTAAATTGTATCAAAATATTTTTTAATTGAAATTTCTTTTATAATTTGGATTATGAATATTTATTGCAATTTTTAAATATTATTATGATTAGTTAATATTATAATTAGTTCAATTTTTTTTTATTTAACTTGAAAAAAAATAGTTAAAGTCTGCTTTTACTCGAAAAAATTCATGAATCCGCCCTGATTGCATACCAGTTCAATTATTGATTATATATAGAATTTTGCCGACAGTGTTCTATTTAATATTATCTAGATCTCTTTGTT
Source organism: Panax quinquefolius (assembly GCA_020205615.1). Classification (NCBI taxonomy): domain Eukaryota; kingdom Viridiplantae; phylum Streptophyta; class Magnoliopsida; order Apiales; family Araliaceae; genus Panax; species Panax quinquefolius. Next base: position 20,044,540 of record CM035165.1, read on the forward strand.
TAATATATATTCTACTTAGAGATATTTCTTTCACCCACACACTATTGTCCAACAAATATAACTTATGTTCTAGCTTTCTTAAAATGCTTTTCTCGTTTTCTTTACTTAAGAAATGGGCTGCATTAAAATCAATCTTAATCTGGCCTCCTCCACTTGCGTAAGCCTAAGAAATCGTTGTTTATGTCGACTCAATCAAAGCCTCCTCTAGGGCAAAAGTTTTTTAGTTTTAAATATCAGTCAATTGTTACAACTCACAAAGTTTGTAAAAGATATGGGGCCTAGCTAGGTATTCCTTTTAACAGTCAACAACTACAATGCTGGAACATGTCCATAGAAGCTCTGTCTCCTTGGCATTGTAAAAAGCTACTACTACTAGTTAATTAAAACCCCTTGTGGTACATTCTCATTGTTTAGCTGGAAAATCAAAAACACAAGAGTCAAAAGAGAATACATTATATGTAGGCATGGAATGCCTGCTTAAATTATGATCAATTATTTGTAATGTCCATTATATACTTCATCCATTTCTTTTAAAATAACATTTTGAGTAAAAACGCATATACTAAAACAATAATTAAAATTTAGTCAGATTGACTAAATAATTTGGATTGAATAGAAGGCGAGCTTTAATAATATTTATATTAATGGTCCCTCCATTCGTTTTTATTTGTCATTTTAGAGAGTAAAATTTATTTTGTTTTTTTTTTTGTTTTTTTTGTCGTTTATAAATTTTAAGGAAACATTAGTAATTTAGTTTACCATATTATCCCTACATAAAATATTAATTTATTTCTCTTTCATCCTTTTCAATCAAATTTGAAGGATAATATTGAGCTTAATACTCATTTTAAATAATCAGACAACACATTAATTGTATTTTTTAATCTGTATATTTTATTCAAAAACGTGAATTAAAAATAAATGGAGAGAGTATCGGTATTATATTTTGTAAGTATTATTTTTTATGAAAACCATGTCCTAGGGCTCCCAATTGTTATGTTTGACTACATTAGGGTATATACTGGTCACCGGTGAAATTACAAATTAAAGATTCTTTCATTTTGTTCAACTTTACAAGAGGAGAGAAAATCATTAGCTCCCCTTTTTTTCTTTCAATAAACTAAAACTTCTAGAAAAATGGAGAGAAAGTCACTAAATATATATTTAATATTCCGTCTCTCAAGAGATTTATATATGTTATTGTTGAGATGACACAAAGTTTAAGAAATGCAAAGTCTTTTGACTTTTAATTTTAATTTAGTTAAAGTTATAAAATAAATTAAACGGTTTGGATTTGATTCGTACTTGCTCGATTAAAAGTTCGATTTGAACTTGACTCAAAATATAAACGAGTCAAATATGAGCAAATTTTAAAATTCGATAATTTACTCGAGCATTTTTAAATTACAATTTTCTGTTGATAATCGGATCATATTCGCTCAAATAATTCAAACTGTTCGGACTCGATTCGAGATCGTACTCTACTCAGTAGCAAAACAACCCCCAATCAAATTTAATTTCAAACTCGATAAATTTTATGAATCAAATCTAAGGAACTCAATATATATTCGGATTAACTCTGTTCATTTACACCCCTACTTCTAGTTCATAAACTTGTTTATTCTTCTTTAGGAAGAGAGATAAAACAAATTAATGAACTAGAATCTATATAAATATTATAAAATTTTAAAATTCTTACTATATATGACATTGTTAGAATATGTGATTGGGAGTAATCTTCTCTTATAATAATAGAGTGATTATCCCCATAATATCAAGCTAGAATTGTGCAGTTATGATCATTCAAATATATCAATAGAATATCTTGTTGTAATAGTAGCATAAGTTTAGCAATATACTCTTGTATATATATCTGCTACATTGATAAATAAAATATCAGAAAATTATATTCTCTTTGTGTTTTATCATGGTATCAAAGCCAACTCCGTTTTTCCTTTATCTATCCTAGGAACCGGAGGTTGTTCTTTTGTTTTTTTTCTGATCATAATTTTTTCCTACCCACCCATCATGACTACTCCTACCATTGATGATGGTGGTGTTGCTGGGAATGCAAAAACTAATTCCCTAACTTTACCAGCACTACATATGCAGACGTCTCTTCTTCGCTTACTCCAGGGAAACTTGATGGCACCAATTATGTGGAATGGGCGTTGAATGCACAAAATAAAATTCGCGGTCAAAAGCGTTGGGGATTTATTTCAAGTTCAAAGACTGCACCTGAGAATACCAATTCTGAAGAATATAAAGCATGTGAAGATGAAAATTGCATGATCAAATCCTGGTTACTCAATGCAATGAACAAAGACATCAGATCCATTTTCTTGCACCTGTCTATAGCAAAGGAAATTTGGGATATGGTTAAGCAAACATACTCAGTCAGTCAAGATGCCTCAAAATCATATCAGTTGTACTGTGAGGTAATCTATGTTCGTCAAAATGGTGGTTCTATTATTTCTTATTGGGGAAAATTATAAAAACTTTGGCAGGAGATTGATGATATAGATGATTGTGCAATGAAGTGCAAAGCAAACATTGAAATATATACCACTAAGGTTAATTCTCAACGTGTTTATATTTTCTTGGCTGGTTTGGACTCATCACTGGATGGGCTTCGTGGACGGGTACTTGCCACTGTACCTCTTCCAAATCTTCAAGTTGCTTATGCTATGGTTTGTGCTGAGGCAAACCGTCAAGATGTTATGATGGGCGAAATATCTCACCGATGGTGCTTTATTATGGGCTTGCTACTATAAGGATTAATCCACGGCAAGACCATATGAAAGGGACACACAAATGTATTTACTGTAATGGTGATAACCATGTTTAATTTGTGACGCCCCCAAAATAGGTCCATTCCATCCAACCCATTCTGAGTCGCCAAATACATGGTACATAAATAACTACAACTTTATTAATACATTTGTCGTGCAAAATACGACAACATATATACTGTGAGTTTAAATACAATTATTATCTTCTAGACAATATACATACCCAAATAAATCATCATCACAATTATTTGTACATTATTTTACAAAAATGGTGAGGACTACTAAACAACTCTATCTAGAACCTTCATTCCATACCCCGATTAGTACTCGCTATATTCTCGCCTCCTGAGAAGAAAAATGGAACAACAAGAAAAAGGGTGAGCTCAACTAGCCCAGTAAAGAATATTATGACTAAGATAATATACAACAAATTATCGTTAGTCTCCAACAAAGAAAAATCTAATAGAATACAATAGACAACCAGTTTTAAATCAATCTTCGTAGCGGAAATAATAATTCATTAGAAGAGTTAAGTAGAGAATGCAAACTACTATCTTCTATATATGAATTTAAAAGTTCATCGTCGATATTCTATCCCTATAACATCAATCAATATATATATGGAATCAAATATTCATCTTTGCACTACAGGCCAAAGATATTCATCGATTAGTCATGTTCATCTAAACACTGCTTCATCTTTTGCTACGGGCCAAAGATATTAATCGATCGGTCATATTCATCTCAACACCTGTTCATCTTTGCACTACAGGCCAAAGATATTTAGTAATATCATCATTTAGGACTGAGGATGATGAAAAATATTTTAAAGAAAACGAATCCAAATGAAACAAAAGAACAAATATTAAGGATTAAGTATTTTAAACAATCCAAGTTCAAAAATACTTCATAAGTAATCGAGTGGAGTAAAATTCAAGAATGATCAAAACATGGATACAATCAAAGCTAGTATCCATAATAGATATTTTGGACAAAAAGAAGAAATTTCATTTTTCTATTAATAGTCTTAAGTATTCGTGAATAGTGTCAGATATCGTGAATAGTGTCGTATATGTGAATAGTAACTCAACACCAAAAGATAGAAATTTCACAAAAGAATATCTTCACGCTTGACTAAGTGAATAGTACTCAATAATAGTAACTTCGTGAATAGTAACTCGTGAATAGTAACTTCGTGAATAGTAACTCATGAATAGTAACCCCAGACATGAAAAAGTTCCAAATTTGATAAAATTTCCAACCAATATTTCGGCGATAATGATATTGAAGAAATAATATCATTTTCGAATAAAATAACATCCCTTACCTCGAAAGAGCAAGACTTCTAGTTGAAACACCTTTATATAGGCCATGACTTGAACTTGCACCGTATAGCAATACTCAAAGTATACTCAAAATACTCACAAGAATACGCTCGATAATATAGAGAGAAAACTTGAGTTACGGTGTGATTTTCAATTCTAACCTAAGCACCTATTTATAGGAAAATCTAGAAACACTAAAGTAGAAAATTTAATATAATAATAATATATATATTAATTTGTCTACGCCCACTTAGAATCATCTGAATTCAGCAACTTAGCATGTGTTAAAGATGCCCACCAAACACAAAAAACGTTTTTCTTATTTAAATTATTTTAAACTTCCAAAAATCAATTATTTCGGAGCTTGAACTTCAATAATTCATAATAAATAGCCCTTTTATCAGAAAATTCGAATCTTGAGGCTTTTTATAGGAAATTCAATTCTCTACAACTTTGCGAGAAAAAAGTTTTTCCAAATTCCAAATAGAAATTGACCAAAAATCCATAAGCAGGCGATTTTACGTTTATAATCAAATTTGATTCGATAATTGTGTCCACCAACACACAAAATATGTGTTAAACATTTATTGCCACAAAAATACTCTTCCTCCTCATATACTCATATATCCCACATTCATTATAAAAATATCACCAAGTTAATATATTATTAAAATAATATATTTAAATGAATTATTTTATCGAAAAAAGATAAAATATTAATTTTCAACAATTGTCACATTAAAAATTTCTCCATCTATATCCACATAAAATCAATATTTTCCTCATCATATAAATCAATAATTAATTATTCATAAATAATATTACGAGAATCACAAAGATCTTGTGACCGTAGTTTTCGAGAAAGAGGGGCTTTCCAATAAGGATCTCTCTCTTCTTGCGGCGTATTGATTAGGTGACCAAACCTCTCCTTAGATGAACTTTCTAGACATTTCCAATAATGTTATCCAATAATATTATTCAGATAATATGAATTATTGTCTCAGATAATGGAAAATACTATGTAATGACAATTTATTGAAACAACGATAATATAAAATATCAATGCAAAGAATTATTGAATCCATAAAATAAAATCTTGAATAGTAATTCTTTGTAACAATTATTGAGTAGTGCCTTCTTACGTAAGAATCAATAATTGGTGCAATACTGCAGCTATTGTTCAACAACGCGTATTAGTGTATTTTAACCACCTAAGGTATTCCAACAAGATAATCTGTGTAACAACTACGCCGTTATTTATAAACAACTTATATTTGTCATTTTCTTCATCTAATCACTTTCCGTTATGGGGCCCATAAAATCAAGCTGCGTGCAGTCGTACGAATATTCTCGACAAAGATCTAATATTCCACGACCAAACGAATAATAATCGACAATAATGAATATTTTATAACCACTTGCTTATTCGAAATATTTGCGTATTTTACCCATAACTATCCATATTAATCAAATCAACCCTTACTATTTCAAAATAATAAATAGAGGAAAATAAATTTCATTTATTAATAATTTGGGGTCTTACAACCTCCCTCCTTATGAAATTTCGTCCTCGAAATTGACGTGACGATACTGGTGTTTCAAAAGATGAGAATACCTCGCTTTCATTTCCATTTCCAACTCCCGGTCATTTCCTCAATAGCATGGTTTCTCCACAAAACTTTAACTTGTGGTATAACCTCGGTACATGGGACATGTTCTTTCTATCCAAGATCTTGACAGTACCTCCTCGTCACGTTAAGTCTTCTTGCTATCTCGTCCGATTCTAACTTCAATAGCGTGGTTTGGGTCGTCCACTTATTTACATAACATCGATCGTGAAAAAGCGTTATGAACACGCGTCGTACTTGGCGGTAAAAAGCGAGTCTATAGTCCACGGTTCCTATTCGATCGAGAATTTCAAATGGATTAATAAATCGAAGGTTTGAGCTTTCCTCACTCACCTCACGATTCTCGCTTTTGGAATAACAACTTCTTGCACCTCATTCTTCAAATTCATCACTCGATTGTGTAGCTTGAATAACTTTAACTTTATCGATTAAAGTCGATTATACTCGTATATCATCAATGTGGGTACCTAGAGTTTTCATCTCCATCTCTATTATTTGTAAATTATCTGAAATGAGTCTTTGACAATATCGTACTTTCGTACTTGTATCGATCTTCTACTCAACACGTCGGCTACCACGTTCGATTTTCCGAGGATAGCATGGTCGAACATGTGTCTTTGAAATGAGTCTCCTCTTGAGTTCTTCGAAGCACTTTCCACATTCCTTGCTCCATTCGAATTTTGTATCTCTATGAGTCAATGCGTTAATGGAATAGCGATTCGAGAATATCCTTCAATCTAATCTCCGATAATAACCAACTAAGCCTAGAAAGCTCGTATTTCGATTCTGAACTTAGGTTGTTCTCAAGCGTGACTCATATCCCAACCTTGGATATGCGTTACAATGACACATGTCGATTTCTTACTCATCGCGAATATGTTGTCCCCTACAGAGAGTCGCTTGGTGCATTCCACAAAGGAAGTCACCGGATAAAGGCTCAAGTACCAAATTCTATAGTTGAATTTTTAACTCCACGAAGTTCAATAGGAGCCATTCGATATGAGATTTTAGAAATGAGTTTTGTACACGGTTCAAAAGTCGATACAAAATTTAATATCGGTCTTTGGGAGTAAACCAAAAATTCTTCTTGAAATACGTCGGGAAAAATCAATAACAACAGAATATTATTCAAATCGGCGTGTCTTTATTCAAATCCATAACATGAACTAAGAAAACTTGACATCCGTAATAAGCGAATGACTTCATGGCTTGATATGAAAATGTTTGACTACAATGGTTTGATTGCTTGAATTGAATAACGGTTGCTTAGGAATATGAAAACTAACAACCTTACGAAAGTAATCAATTTCGGCGTGATGAGTAGTTAACCTTAAAATCACATCAAAAGCAAATATCTCTATAGAAATAAGGTTAACGGGTAATAATGTGATAGTGCCAACTGAATCAAGCAAGATTTCTATACAACGGATGTAATGAAAGTTTCTCTAACGGAGTCTCCATAAATAGGTCAAAGTCTAATTTCTCGTAGTCAAGTTCAAACGTTGAGTGCAAGCAAGAAGATAAAGAATGGGTAGAACAGGTATTTAGTAAGGTATAAACTTCACAAGAATTTATAATTAACTAACCTGTGTGTTAACTTCATTCGGGTTCCTCGCATTTTGATCGGTCCACGACAAACGCTCTTCCGAGGCAGATTGACTTTGACTTTTACGGGACATCCTTTTGAGTCACCATTCCCGTTGGATTTGGGTTTCGATCTGCGTCTGATCTCGGCGGTATGTCCTTCTTTTCCACAATTATAGCATACCTTAAAAGCTGTTGTGGGCGGTTTGGGTGATATGTCCCTCTTTCCGCATTTGTAACATGTCTGACCCAGGTGGTCTTTCTCCTCCCTTGGAACCGATTCTTCTTTGGTCTTTGGCGTCTTCACATGGTCATTGTTGAGTTTCCTCTTTTAAAATCTCCTCCCAGGCTCGCTTCTTCTATTTTCATGGCCATGATTACCACCGGAGTGGTTCTACCGCCTTTGTCCGTATTCTTCTTTCTCCATTGGTTATCGTTATTACGATGATTGCTATCTTGATATGATCCTGGTTATGGTCCCTCGGTTGAGCGTACTCGTTATCTCGCTCTAACAATGAGCCACATGTTTAGACAACATCTGAATAGAGAAAATTTATGAGAAATGAGATCTTGGCGTCGATGGGGTTTCAAACCTCTCAAAAACATCCGCGTCATCGTTCCTCATTCTCCACCAAATGAGGTGCAAACACGGATAACTTCACGAACTTTGCCTCGTCTTTGGGACACCGTCATGTTATTGACTCGATCTAATAAACTCCACTTCCTTCATATAGCCAGAATACTTTCGGGAAGTACTTGTCCTTGAACTGCTTTTCTGAATATCTCCCATGACATCTTTGAGTGCGGTGAATGGAATGCTTCATATTCCCACCTGATCTGATTCCCACCACGTCATAAGGTGGCCCGTTACGCCACGGAACATAAACATCGAATATCTTGGAACCTTTGCTTTCCCCATGTTTTACATCCCAGACATTTCCACTAATATCTTGGTAATTTGAATATTGACATTAGTGTTTCCGCCGATTTATCGGATCGCTTTCCCTTTTGCATTACTGAAAAGCTTCTAAACATCCCTCGTTCTCTTTGAATGCTGTTGCTTTTGTGACACAACCCAAAATAGGTATACATCACCCATTACGAGTTGTCGATACATGATGCGAAAAACAACTACAACTTTATTATTACAACAATAAAGCGTGAGTTTGTATACAAATATTATCTTACAAGACAATATCTATACTCGAATAAATCCTCATCACATTTATTGATACATTATTTTACAAAATGGTGAGGACTACTAAACAACTCTCTCTAGAACTTTCATTCCATACCCACAGGCTAAATTTATACTATCGTATATTCTAGCCTCTCACGAGAAAAAAAATGGAACAAAAAAAAGAAATTATTACAACAGGTGAGCTCAGACTAGCCCGATAAAGAATATTATGACTAAGATAATATCTGACAAATTATCGTTAGTCTTGACGAGAGAAAAATCTAATAGAATACAATAAATAATGACAAATTTTAAATCAATATTATATGACAACAAATTTTAAATCAAAAATAATAATTCATTAGAAGAGTTAAGTAGAGAATCAAAACTACTATCTTATCTTATGTATGAATTTAAAAGTTCATCGTCTATCTTTTATCCTGTAACATCAATCAATATATATACGGAATCAAATATTCATCTTTTTACTTTCTGGGCGAAGATATTCATCGATTAGTCGTGTTAAATCTAAACACACATTCATCTTTTTTGCTTTCGGGCGAAAGATATTCTTGAAAATCATTCATCTTTGCACTACTGGGCGAAAGATATTCAATAATATCATCATTTAAGGCGAGGATGATGAAAAATATTTTTAAAAGCGAATCCGATGAAACAAAATGCGAGGATTAAGGATTAAGGATTAGTACTTTGTTTTATCCATGTCCAAAAATACCTCAAAAATAATTATAGTGGTGTAAAATTCAGAATGATCAAAACATGGATCTGATCAAAGCTAGTATCCGAATAGATATTTTGAATGAAAAGAAAAAAATTTTCATTTTAGATGAATAGTCTTAGTATTAAGTGAATAATCTAGTATCGTGAATAGTCTTGTATCGTGAATAATAACTCAGACACCAAAAGTTCCAAATTTGATAAAAAAAACTTGAGATCGATATTTCAACATAATGATATTGAAGAAATAATATCATTCTGAAAAAAATAATATCCTTACCTCACAAAGGCGATCTTAGTTGAAACAGGATATAGGCTATGACTTGAACTTGCACTTGCATATAGCAATACTCAAAGTATACTCAAAATACTCACAAGAATAAACTCGATAATATAGAGAGAAAACTTGATTTACGGTGTAATTTTCAATTCTAACTAAAGCACCTATTTATAGGAAATTGCTTAGAACACCAAAGCGAAAAAATTTAATAATATTATTATATATATATATATCAAATTCCTCGCCACTCTTGAAATCTGATTTCACTCAATAAGCACATACCACCTTCTAGAAAAAGTAAGAAAAAAAACGTTTTCTAATTTAAAATAATTTAAACTTCAAAAATCGATTATTTGAACTTGAACTTCATAATTCACAATAAATAGCCCTTTTATCGAAAAATTCGAATCTCGCGACGACTTTTTTATAGGAAATTCAATTCTCTACAACTTTGGAAAAGAAAGTTTTTTCCAAATTCCAAATAGGAATTGGCCAAATCCTGAAGCAGACGATTTTACGGTATATAATCAAATTTGATCGATAAATGGGGTCCCATGAGCATGTTTAACATGTTTTAAACATTTATTGCAACAAAAATACTCTTCCTCCTCGTATATACTCATATATCCCACATTAGTTTGTAAAAATATCACCATTATTATATTATTAAAATATAATAATATATTTAAATAATTATTTTATCGAGAAAAAGATAAAATTTCAATTTTCAACAATTGTCACATTAAAATTTTCTCCATCTATATCCACATAAAATCAATATTTTTCTCATCATATGAATCAATAATTAATTATTCACAAATAATATTACGAGAATCACAATATTGTGACGAGGCGGTTCCGGGAAGAGGGGCTTTCGATAAAATTTCTCCTTCTTGGCGGCATTGATTAGGTGACCAAACCTCTCCTTAGATAGAACTTTCTAGACATTGCCAATAATGTTATCTAATAATATTATTAGGATAATATGAATTATTGCCGATAATGAAAAAATCTTTGTGTAATGACAATTATTGAAACAACAATGATATAAAATATCAATATGACAATTATTAAATCGATAAAATAAAATCTTGATCGATAATTCTTTATAACCATTATTGAGTAGTGCCTTCTTACGTAAGAATCGATAATTGGTGCAATCTGGTGTCTTCTTGTGTTTTAACCAAGAGTATTTTTTAATAGTATTACTTGATAACACTTCTGTAGTTATTTTTAAACAACTTATATTTGTCGTTTTTCTTCATCGATAAACTTTTTCGTTATGGGGCCCACACATGGCTTAGCTGCGTCGTACGAATATTCCCAGACGATCTGATATTCCACGACCAACGAATATTCCCAAACAACAATGAATATTTTATAACCACTTGCTTATTTTGAAATATTTGCGTATTTTACCCATAACTATCCACATTAATCAAATCAACCCTTACTATTTCAAAATAATAAATAGAAAATTAAATTTCATTAATAATAAGTTGGGGTCTTCTGACCTCCCTCCTTATGAAATTTAGTCCTCGAAATTGGCGTCGTACGTACACAGTGTTTGAAAAGGTGAGGATACCTCGCTTTCATTTCGTTTCCAATTCCCGGTCATTTCCTCTATAGCATGATTCCTCCACAAAACTTTAACTTGTGGTATGACCTTTCTTGTGTGGGACATGCTCCTTCTATCCAAGATCTTGGCGGTACCTCCTCATCGTTAAGTCTTGGCTATTTAAATCCGTTCTAACTTCTAACTCTATAACGTGGTTGGGTCTTTCACATATTTACTGAAATGCGATATATGTGAAACACATTATGAACACGAGACATACTCGGAGATAGCTTAGCATCTATAGGCTACATTTCCTACTCGGTCGAAAATTTGAAATGGACCCGATAAATCGTGGATTGAGCTTTCCTCTCTTCCCAAATCTTGTAACTCCCTTCCATGGAGCAACTTCATGACAATACATGATCCCCATACTAAATTCCACGTCCTTTCGATGAAGATCCGCATAACTCTTTTTATCGATCTTGTCTTGGTTTGTATCGTTGTCGAATCATTTGGATCTTTTAGGTGAGTCATACGTCTTAACTTCGGGTCCCAACAATGTTGCTTCACCCACCTCATCCCAACATATTGGAGGCGACACTTTAGTCCATATAATGCTTGAATGGAGCCACACTATACTTGCACGATAAGCTTTGTTGTTGTAGGAGAATTCCACCATGGTAAATACTTATCCCAAGCGCCTTGAAGTCTAGGACCACGAGTCTTAATAGATCTTGAAGAGTTTGAATAGTCCTCTCGATTGTCCGTCCGGTTTGAGGATGGTATCTTAAGCCCCAGATAAATAAAATCCGTGCCCATAGCTTTTTGCAAGCTAACCCAAAAATCTTGAAGTGAATCTTGGGTCACGATCCAAAACTATGGATCTTGGCATGCCATGTAACCTCACAATCTCATTTACATATATACTAGCAAGGCGTTCGAGGAATAAGTCTCCGTATCGGCAAAAAATGAGCGGACTTGGTTAATCTATCAACAATAACCCAAATAGCATTGATGCCTTGAAAAGCCGTAGGAAGACCCGTAAATGAAAATCCATGGTAATGTGTTCCCACTTCCATTTGAGAATCTCAGTGGTTCTGACGGACCCTTAGGTACTAGATGCTCACCCTTTACCGTTGACAAGTTAAACACATTGAGATAAACTTTGCAATCTCTCTCTTCATATTGTTCCACCAAAATGTATGTAGAAGATCACGATACATTTAGTACTTCGAGGATGGATTGCAAATGGTGTATTGTGTGCCTCCATCATAATCTTGTACTTCAAATCAGTCGTTAGGGACCTGAAAAGTGCAGAGTGGACTCAAAGTATTCCTTCTTCATCAATTCTAAGCTTAGAATAGCTCCTTCTTGTACTTTCTTCTTCATACGCATCATTTCAAGATTGGGTGGCTTGAAAGCGACCTTAACTTTTCTATTAAAGTTGGCTCTGTCGTATACTTGACATCATCGCACTCATTCCTGCATATGATCTTCTACTCAATGCGTCGGCTACCGTTAAACTTTTCGGGATGGTATTGAATAGTGTGGTCGTAGTCTTTCAATAGCTCGAGCCAGCGTCATTTGCGCGTGTTGAGTTCTTTTTGAAGTGAAGAAATATTTAAGGCTTTTATGGTGCGAATATATCTCCACTTTCTCCCCGTATAGATAGTGCCTCCATATCTTTAAGCGGCAAAATTTGCTTTGCCAACTCTAGATCATGGTAGGATAATTCCTCTCATATTCTTTAAGTTGTCATGAGGCGCATAGCTATGACTTTCCCACGTTGCATGAGAACACATCCTCCTAACCCTTTGCACGAAGCATCATTTTGTAGATAACAAATCCATCCGACCGGATGGTATTGTTAGAACAGTCTTAGAAATAAGTCTCCTCTTAATCTCTTGGAAACTCTTCTCGCATTCTTAACTCCAAGCAATTTTGTATCCTTAGGAGTTAGGCGAGTTAATGGAGTAGCGATTAGAAAAACCTTCCACGAATCTCAGATAATAACCGGACTAGACCCGAGCTACGTGCTTGATCCAAAACTTGGTTGCTCCCAACTTTGTATTGCTTCAATCTTGGCGGGTCCACGGATACTCCATGTTTTGACACCACGTGCCCAAAAATGCTACTTCCTCGAAGCGAACTTCGCATTTCTTCAATTTGGCATATAGTTTGTTTTCACGAAGCCTTTGGAGTACCGACTTCAAATGGTGCTCATGATCTTCCGACTTTTAGAATATATGAGGATGTCATCAATAAAAAAAACAACAAAGCCCATCCAAATATTCCTTGAATACTCGGTTCATCATATCCATGAAAGCGCGGGAGCATTAGTCGATCAAGAAAGACATGACTAAAATTCATAATGCCCATCTGGGGAGTTACGAAGCGGTCTTTGGAATATCCTCGGTTCTAATCTTGGTGATGATATCGAGCGAAGATCGATTTTTGAAAAGAATTGTGCCCCTTACATTGGTCGAACAAGTCATCAATCGAGGTGAGGATACCTATTCTTGATGGTGACATGGTTCGATTCCGATAGTCGATCTGAAATCGCATACTCCGTCTTTCTTCTTTCTGAATAAAGCAGGGAGCACCCCGAGGAGATGTCTTGGGGCAGATGAAATCGATGTCCAACAATTCACGTAGTTGGACCTTTAACTCTGAAAGTTCAATAGGAGCCATTCGATATGGGGTTTTAGAAATGGGCTTTGTGCGGGTTCAAGATCGATAAAGAATTGACTTCACGTTACGGGGTGGGCCAGGGAAGTTCTTGAAATCGTCGTCGGAAAAGTCGATAACAACGGAATATTATTCAAATTTGGCGTGTCTTTATTCAAATCCATAACATGGGCTAAGAAAGCTTGACATCCGTTTTTTCATAAGCGAATAGCTTTATGATTAGATATGGCGGTGATTGATTTTAATGGTTTAGTTGCTTGAATTAAATACAACGGGTTGGTTAGGAATATGAAAACTAACAACCTTACGAAAACAATCAATTTTGGCATGATGAGTAGTTAACGAATCAATCCTAAAATAACATCAAAAGCAAGTATCTTTAAAGAGATAAAATCAACGGTAAGGTAATGGTGCCAACTTGAATCAAACAAGATTTATAAGCGATGGATGTGATGAAAGTTTCTCTAGCGGAGTTTCCACGAGATAGGTCAAAGTCTAATTTCTCGGTCGAGTTTAAGCGTTGAGCACAAGCGGGAGAGATAAATGAATGGGTATACCGGTATCAAGTAAGGTATAAACTTATGAAAATTTATAAATAGCTTACCGTGATCACCTCGTTTGGGTTCCTCGCATTTTGACCGATCACAACAAAACGCTCTTCCGGAACCGTTGACTTTGACTTTTACGGGACGATCTTTTGAGTCACCGTCCCCATTGAACTAGGTTTATTTCTACCGTCTGATCTCGGCGATATGTCCTTCCTTTCCACAATTATAGCATACCTTGAGCTGTTGTGGGGGCGGTTTGGTGATATGTCCCTCTTTCCGCATTTATAGCATATAATGGGTGGTCGTTCTCCTCCCTTAGAACCCGATTCTTTGCTTGCGTAACTTTGTCGTCTTCACATAGTGGTTGTTAAATCTCCTCTTTTAAAATCTCCTCTGACTCGCTTCTTCTATTTTTCATGGCCATGATTACCACCAGAGTGGTTACCATTTTGTCCGTCTGTTTTTTTCTCATTTGGTTATCATTATTACATTGTTGATACTATCTACGATACGATCCACAGTTTATGGTCCCTCGGTTGAACATACTCGTTATCTCGCTCTAACAATTGAGCCACATTAACAACATGTCATCGAATAGAGAAAATTTATGAGAAATGAGATATTATGCGTATCTTAGGGTTTCAAACCTCTCGAAACATCCGCGTCATCGTTCCTCATTCTCCACCAAATGAGGTCTGAAACACGGATAACTCTGCAAACTTTGCCTCGTCTTTGAGACAAATCGTGTTGTTTGTTTTTTGTTCTAATCGATGAACTCCACTTCCTTCGTATAGCCGAACACTTTCGGGAAAGTATTTGTCATTAAATAGTTTCTGAAAGCGTCTCCCGAGACATCTTTGAGTCTTGCGGTTGGATGGAGTGCAACCCTGAGACTCCCACCGATGATACGCCTTTCGCCACGGAACATAAAGGTGGCGAATGGAACCTTCTGTTCCTCAGTGCATCCCAGACATCGAATATCTTGGTAATTTGCTTGACCCGTGTTTCCGCCGTGATCGGATCGGCTTTCCCTTAAATTACGGTGGTCCCGACTCTTTGAAGCTTTGCTTGTTTGTGACAACCCGTGAATTCTATCATTTCCTCTATATTTTGAACACGAGTCTCCTCGTGCGATTTTGCATGAGCTGCAAAAAAGCTTCTAAACATCCCTCGTTCATCATCTACGCTTTCGGTGGTGTTGTTCACGGGAGGAACATTGCCCGACTGTTGCGTTCTCTCTCGTTGGTGAGTCTGAGCGTCTCCACGGTCTCATTTCCATTGTTAATATTCTCGATCGACATTCTCAAATCTTCATCAAAAAAAAGGGTTAATTAAGAAATCAATATATCACATAATATCCTTATATCTTGACCAACTAACAAATAAGCTTAGGTAGGACACCTTTAGCGAAGGATTTACTCGTCTCTCCCTCTAATTCTATTCCCGATCTCATGGGAGATCATATCCTAAACTACGATACCAAGTTGTGGCGCCCCAAAATAGGTATACATCACCCATTACGAGTTGTCGATACATGTAGTGCGAAACAACTACAATTTTATTATTACAACAATAAAAGCGTGAGTTTGTATACAAATATTATCTTCTAGACAATATCTATACTCGGATAAATCCTCATCACATTTATTGATACATTATTTTACAAAAATGGTGAGGACTACTAAACAACTCTCTAGAAACTTTCATTCCATACCCAGAGCTAAATACTTTCTATATTCTAGCCTCCTCGAGAAGAAAAAAATGGAACAAAAAGGAAAAGGGTGAGCTCAACTAGCCCGATAAAGAATATTATGACTAAGATAATATCTGACAAATTATCGTTAGTCTTGACGGGGAAAAAATCTAATAGAATCTGATAGAATGACAAATTTTAAATCAATATTACATGATGAAATAATAATTCATTAGAAGAGTTAAGTAGAGAATGCAAACTACTATCTTACATGTATGAATTTAAAAGTTCATCGTCTATCTTTTATCCTGTAACATCAATCGATATATATACGGAATCAAATATTCATCTTTTTACTTTCTGGGCCGAAGATATTCATCGATTAATTATTATTAAATCTAAACACATTCATCTTTTTTTCTCTGGGCGAAAGATATTCTTGAAAATCATTCATCTTTTTTGCTTGAGGCCAAAGATATTCAATAATATCATCATTTAAGGCGAGGATGATGAAAATATTTTTAAAAAAGCGAATCGGTGAAACAAAATGGCGAGGATTAAGGATTAAGGATTAAGTACTTTGTTTTATCCATGTCCAAAAATACCTCAAAAATAATTATAGTGGTGTAAAATTCAAGAATGATCAAAACATGGATCTGATCAAAGCTAGTATCCGAATAGATATTTTGAACGAAAAAGAAAATTTTTCATTTTTTGATGAATAGTCTTAGTGATTAAGTGAATAATCTGAATATCGTGAATAGTCTTAGTATCGTCGTGAATAGTAACTCAGACACCAAAAGTTCCAAATTTGATAAAAAACTTGGATCGATATTTCAACATAATGATATTGAAGAAATAATATCATTCTGAAAAAAAATAATATCCACTTACCTCCTGAAAGCGATCTTACAGTTGAAACAGGGATATAGGCTATGACTTGAACTTGCATTATATAGCAATACTCAAAGTATACTCAAAATACTCACAAGAATAAACTCGATAATATAGAGAGAAAACTTGATTTACGGTGTAATTTTCAATTCTAACCTAAGCACCTATTTATAGGAAATTGCTTAGAACACCAAGCGAAAAATTTAATTTAATATTATTATATATATCAAAATTCCTCGCCACTCTTGAAATCTGATTTCAGCTCAATAAGCACATGCCACCTTCTAGAAAAAAAAGAAAAAAACGTTTTCTAATTTAAAATAATTTAAACTTCAAAAAATCGATTATTTGAACTTGAACTTCATAATTCACAATAAATAGCCCTTTTATCGGAAAATTTGAATCTCGCGACTTTTTTATAGGAAATTCAATTCTCTACAACTTTGCGGAAGAAAGTTTTTCCAAATTCCAAATAGGAATTGGCCAAAAATCCTGAAGCAGACGATTTTACTGGTTTATAATCAAATTTGATCGATAAATGGGGTCCATGAGCATGTTTAACATGTTTTAAACATTTATTGCAACAAAAAATACTCTTCCTCCTCGTATACTCATATATCCCACATTAGTTGTAAAAATATCACCATTATTATATTATTAAAATATAATAATATATTTAAATAATTATTTTATCGAGAAAAAGATAAAATTTCAATTTTCAACAATTGTCACATTAAAATTTTCTCCATCTATATCCACATAAAATCAATATTTTTCTCATCATATGAATCAATAATTAATTATTCACAAATAATATTCTGAGAATCACAATATTGACAATGAGTAGGTTCAGGAAGAGGGGCTTTCGATAAAATTTCTCCTTCTTGGTAGCCTTGATTAGGTGACCAAACCTCTCCTTAGAACGAACTTTCTAGACATTGCCAATAATGTTATCTAATAATATTATTATTATATAATATGAATTATTGCCGATAATGAAAAATCTTGTGTAATGACAATTATTGAAACAACGACGATATATAAAATATCAATATGACAATTATTAAATCGATAAAATAAAATCTTGATCGGTAATTCTTTAAACCATTATTGAGTAGTGCCTTCTTACGTAAGAATCGATAATTGGTGCAATCTGGTAATCTTCTTGTGTGTTAACCATAGGTATTTTAATAGTATTATACTTGATAACAACTTCTGGCATTATTTTTAAACAACTTATATTTGTCGTTTTCTTCATCCAATCGCTTTTTCTCGTTATGGGGCCCACATGGGCTTTGTGGCAGGTCGTACGAATATTCCCAAAGCGATCTGAATATTCCCGACCAAAAGAAATATTCCCAAACAACAATGAATATTTTATAACCACTTGCTTATTTTGAAATATTTGCGTATTTTACCCATAACTATCCACATTAATCAAATCAACCCTTACTATTTCAAAATAATAAATAGAAAATTAATTTCATTAATAATAAGTTGGGGTCTTTGTCTCACGCCCACTTAGAATCATCTGAATTCAGCAACTTAGCATGTGTTAAAGATGCCCACCAAACACAAAAAAATGTGTTTTTCTTATTTAAATTATTTTAAACTTCCAAAAATCAATTATTTGAGCTTGAAACTTCAATAATTCATAATAAATAGCCCTTTTATCGAAAAATTCAAATCTCGCTACTTTTTATAGGAAATTCAATTCTCTACAACTTTCCGGAAAAAAGTTTTTCCAAATTCCAAATAGAAATTGATCAAATCCATAAGCAGAAGCGATTTTACACAGTTATAATCAAATTTTGGTCAATAATTGTGTCCACCAACACACAAAATATGTGTTAAACATTTATTGCCACAAAAATACTCTTCCTCCTCATATACTCATATATCCCATATTTATTATAAAATATCACCGTTAATATATTATTAAAATAATATATTTAAATGAATTATTTTATCGAGAAAAAGATAAAATATTAATTTTCAACAATTGTCACATTAAAATTTTCTCCATCTATATCCACATAAAATCAATATTTTCCTCATCATATAAATCAATAATTAATTATTCATAAATAATATTACGAATCACAATCTTGGCAACCGAATAGTTCTAGGAAGAGGGCTTTCCAATAAGGATCTCTCCTTCTTGCGCCAGCAATTAGGTGACCAAACCTCTCCTTAGATGAACTTTCTAGACATTGCCAATAATGTTATCCAATAATATTATTCAGATAATATGAATTATTGCTCCGATAATGGAAAATACTGTGTAATGACAATTTATTGAAACAACAGTAATATAAAATATCAATGCAGCAATTATTGAATCAATAAAATAAAATACTGAACAGTAATTACTATAACAATTATTGAGTAGTGCCTTCTTACGTAAGAATCAATAATTGGTGCAATACCGTGTGCTACTGTTCAACAACGCGTATTAGTGTGTTTTAACCACCGGGTATTCCAACAGTATTAACGGTAATAACTACGCCGTTATTTATAAATAACTTATATTTGTCGTTTTCTTCATCCAATCGCTTTCCGTTATGGGGCCCACAAAAGACTGCGCCGTCGTATGAATATTCCACGACCAAACGAATATTCTCCGACAATAATGAATATTTTATAACCACTTGCTTATTCGAAATATTTGCGTATTTTACCCATAACTATCCACATTAATCAAATCAACCCTTACTATTTCAAAATAATAAATAGAGGAAAATAAATTTCATTTATTAATAATTTGGGGTCTTACAATGTTGTTGATACATGCTTCAAACTTCATGGTTATCCCGAGTG
Organism: Panax quinquefolius; assembly: GCA_020205615.1. Classification (NCBI taxonomy): domain Eukaryota; kingdom Viridiplantae; phylum Streptophyta; class Magnoliopsida; order Apiales; family Araliaceae; genus Panax; species Panax quinquefolius. The sequence continues at coordinate 20,064,268 of CM035165.1, forward strand.
GCATCCCAAAGGAAAGAAAACTTCTGCCAACACTAGTACTTCTCTACAACAACAGCCAATGTCATCTTTTACAGGATTAGTTGCACAAACTGATATGACTAGTACTGCCCTCAACTCTCTTTCATGTACTAAAAATAGTGACTGGATAATTGACACATGTGTAAATGATCATATGACTTGTGATTCTTCAAATTTTAGTTTTTTATCCCCTTCACATTCTACCTTAGCTATTACTAATGCCAATGGTGTGTCATCCCCTATTACTGGTGTTGGTAATGTTCCTTTATGCTCCACTTTATCTCTCTCTAATGTACTATATGTTCCATCCCTTAATGTAATCTGCTTTCCATTAGTTAGATAACCAAGGCCCTTAACTGTGTGGCTTTGTTTTATCATACTCATTGTATTTTTCAGCACATACATACCAAGGAGATGATTGGCAGTGGTAGACAACGAGGAGGATTGTACTATCTAGAAGGTGGAACACCATCACAAGTTTACCATATTCTAGCACATATGATGAGTAAAAATTAATCGGCCAATATCGCAGAAATTTTGTTGTGGCATAAATGTGACGCCCCCAAAATAGGTCCAATCCAACCAACCTATTCTGAGTCGCCAAATACATGGTACAGAAATAACTACAACTTCATTAATACAATTGTCGTGCAAAATATGACAACACATAAACTGTGAGTTTAAATACAAATACTGTCTAATAGAGAGTATACAAACTCAAAAGGAGTCCTCATTAAAATTATTGATACACTATTTTACAAAATAGTGAGGACTAATAAAACAACTCTCTTGAACCATTACTCCACACCCCTTTACTAGTTCCCGCTTATATTCTCGCTCTTGAGAAGAAAAATGGAACAAAAAGGAAAAGGGTGAGCTCAACTAGCCCATAAAGAATATATATGACTAAGATAATGTACAACAAATTATCCTTAGTCTTCAACAGAAGAAAAATCGATAGAATACAATAGACAACAAGTTTTAGATCAACAACTGCAGCGAAAACAATAATTCATTAGAAGAGTTAAATAGAAAATGAAATCTACTATCATCTATGAATTTAAAAGTCCATCATCGATATTTTATCCTTATAACATCAATCAATATACATCTTAAATCAAATAGTCATCTTTGCACAACGGGCCAAAGATATTCATCGATTAATCATGTTCATCTCAACACTGCTTCATCTTTGCACTTTCTGACCAAAAATATTCATCACCGGGTCAAGTTCATCTAAACACTGCTTCATCTTTGCTACACGGCCAAAGATATTCATTATAAAATCATTCATCTTTTTACTACTGGGCCAAAGATATTCAGTTATATCATCCTTTAGGACTGAGGATGATGAAAAATATTTTAAAGAAAACGAATCTAGTGAAACAAAAGAACAAATATTAAGGATTTGTACTTTAAACAATCCAAGTTCAAAAATACTTCATAAATAATCAGAGTGGAGTAAAATTCAAGAATGAAGACCAAAACATAGATCCAATCAAAGATAGGAATCATAACAGACAATCTTGGACACAGAGAAGAAAACTTAATTTTTCTGTGAATAATGTCGTATTTGTGAATAGTGTCGTTATACGTGAATAGTAACTCCGACACCAAAAGATAGAAATTTCACAAAAAACATCATCATGCTTCGTGAATAGTACTCGTGAATAGTAACTCATGAATAGTAACTCATGAATAGTAACTCGTGAATAGTAACTCATGAATAGTAACCCCGACATGAAAAAGTTTCAAATTTGATAAGAATTTTCAACCAATATTTCGACATAATAATATTGAAGAAATAATATCATTTTCGAATAAAATAACATCCCTTACCTCCAAAAGATGATGATTTCCGACTAAAATCTTTGGATATAGTGCTGAAAGAACTTGCACCGTATAGCAATACTCAAAGTACTAAAAATACTAACAAGAATACGCTCAATAATATAGAGAGAGAAAGAGAGAGAAATCTGTAGTTTCTGGTGTGATTTTCAATTCTAACCTAAGGACCCTATTTATAGGAAATTACTTAGAACACCAAAGTAGAAAATTTAATAAAATATTAATATATATATTATAAATTCTTACGCACATCTTCATTGATCCAAAATATCAGCCACACATGTGCCAAACTTGCCAAAAACGTTTTTCATATAAAAGTTATTTAAAACTTCAAAAAAATAATAATCAAATTTCAATAATTCATAATAAATAGCCCTTTATCAGAAAATTCGAATCTCATAAGTTTTTATAGGAAATTCAATTCTCTATAACTTTGCAGAAGAAAGTTTTTCCAAATTCCAAACAAAAATTGACAGAAATTCACATACGGACGATTTTACAAGCTATAATCAAATTTCAGTCAAGAAATGGGGTCCACCGACACACAAAACATGTGTTAATCATTTAATGCAACAAAAATACTCTTCCTCCTCATATACTCATATATCCCACATTCATTATAAAAATATCACCACTAATATATTATTAAAATAATATATTCAAATGAATTATTTAATCAGAAAAAGATAAAATATTAATTTTCAATAATTGTCACATTTAAAAATTTTTCCATCTATATCCATATAAAATCAATATTTTCCTCATCATATAAATCAATAATTAATTATTCACAAATAATATTACGAATCACAAAGATCTTTGACAACCGGTAGTTCCTGAGAAAGAGGGGCTTTCGATAAGAATTTCTCACTTCTTGGCGCAATTAGGTGACCAAACCTCTCCTTAGATAGAACTTTCTAGACATTGCCATTAATGTTATTCAGATAATATGAATTATTGCTTCGATAATGGAAAATACTATATAGTGACAATTATTGAAACAACATTAATATAAAATATCAACACAGCAATTATTGAATCAATAAAATAAAATACTGAACAGTAATTACTGTAACAATTATTGAGTAGTGCGTTCTTACGTAAGAATCAATAATTGGTGCAATCTGCAAATGCATTCTTGTCAACAACGCGACATTCTTGTGTTTTAACCACCGGGTATTCCAACAATGATAATTGGTAATAACAAATACCATTATTTATAAACAATTTATACTTGTCGTTTTCTTCATCCAATTGCTTTCAGTTATGGGGCCCACAAAAAGTCATGCAGTTGTAAAAATATTCCCCGACACGAATATTCCACGACCAAACGAATATTCCCTGACAACAATGAATATTTTATAACCACCTGCTTATTTAAAATATTTGCGCATTTTACCCATAACTAACCACATTAAACAAATCAACCCCTTATTATTTCAAAATAATAATTAGAGAAATTAAATATTTATTTATAAAAATTTGGGGTCTTACAACCTCCCCTCCTTATGAAATTTCGTCCTCAAAATTGACGTACGTAGGACATGCTCCTTCCTATCCAAGATCTTGACTGGTACCTCCTCGTACGTTAAATCTTCTGCTATCTCGTCTGGTTCTAACTCAATAATGTGGTTCGGGTCGTCCACATATTTACGTAACATTGATACACAAAAAATGTTATGAACACGCGTCATACTTGTCGGTAAAATGTGTCTATAGGCCACAGTTCCTACTTGATCGAGAATCTCAAATGGATTAATAAATCGAAGGTTTGAGCTTTCCTCACATCGGCGATTCTCGTTTTTGGAATAACGAAACTTCTTGCATCTTCTTTTTCATAGTCATCAACTCCAAGTCTGTAGTTTGAGCAGCTTTAAATTTATCGATTAAAGTCGTTTCTAATCGTATATTTACTATCTTCACGTAGGTTCGTATATTCACACTTGTAAACGATATGATCTTACGCTTTCAACGCGTCGGCTACTACGTTTGTTTTTCCTACGATGGTATTGAATGGTATAATCGTAATCTTCAACAAATTTCGAGTCAACGTCTTTGGCGCGTTTATACTATCGCTTTATGTGAAGAAATATTTAAGGGTTGAAGAAATGGGTTTTGTACTGGGGTCAATACAAAATTTGATTTCACGTTCTAGGGTATGCTAAGAAATTCTTCAGGAAATACGTCAGGAAATTTACTAACAACAGAAATATCATTCAAATCTGACCTATTTTTCTTCAAGTCCATGACATGGGCTAAGAAAACTTGACATCCGTTTTTCAATAAACGAATGACTTTATGGCTTGATATTAAAGTGTTTGACTTCAATGGTTTGGTTGCTTAAATTCGAATAATAGGTTGCTTAGGAATATGAAAACTAACAACCTTACAAAAGCAATCAATTTTAGCATGATGAGTGGTTGACCAATCAATCCCTAAGGTCACATCAAATGCAAGAATTTTTAAAGAAATAAGGTCAACAGGTAATGTGATGGTGCCAACTTGGATCAAACAAGATTTATAAACAGTGGATGTAACGAAAGTTTCTCCTAACGGAGTTTCAACAAATAAGTCAAAGTCTAATTTTCTCCAGAGTCAAGTTTAAACGTTGAGTATAAGCAGGAGAGATAAATGAATGGGTAGGACCGGTATCTAATAAGGTATAAACTTCGCAAAAATTTATAATTAACTAACCCGTGCTAACTTCGTTCGGGTTACTCGCTTTTTGAGAAGTCACGAAAAACTCTCTTCCAAGAACCAATGACTTTGACTTGTCCGGGACAGCCTTTGGAGTCACCATCCTCGCTGGACTTGGTTTCACTACAGGACAATCTCGATCTATATGACCGTCCTTTCCACAACTAAAGCATACCCTGGAAGTTTGTGAACAGTTTGGACTTATGTGTCCCTCTTCTCCGCATCTGTAGCATCTAACTGGCGGTCTTTCTCCTCCCCTAGAATTAGTTGCTGGTGTTGGTGCCGACGTCTTCCTGTCATTGTTGAATCTTCTCTTTTTGAAATTTCCACTTGACTCACCTTTCCTATTATCTTGACCATGATTACCACCGAAGTGGTTACCATTTCTGGCATGCTAATTTCCTCCACGATGGTTATCATTGTTCCGATGACCGTTGCCACCGGTACGATTATCATCGAGTTGTTGGTCATTATTCTTCAGTTGAGTTGACTCATTATCGCGCTCCAATAACTGAGCCCTATTCACAACATCTGAATATAAACAAAGTTTGTGAGAAATGAGGTATTGACGTATTTTGGGTTTCAAACCTCGCAGAAACATTCGTTTTATTCTCTCCTCATTATCAACCAAATGGGATGCAAATCGAGACAACTCGGCAAACTTAGTTTCGTACTGCGACACGTTCATATTGTTTTACTCCAGCTTGATGAACTCTACCTCCTTCATGTAACGAATACTTTCTGGAAAGTACTTGTCGTTGAATAATTCTTGGAACTTCTCCCAAGACATCTTCAGTGTGATAGGCTGAGTATGCTTTACGGATTCCCACCAATAATCTGCCTCTCCTCGCAATATGAAAGTGCCGAAAGGAACCTTTTGCTCATCTGAGCATCCCAAGACATCAAATATCTTAGTGATCTGCTTTATCCATGTCTCTACCGTAAGTGGTTCTGGCTTTCCCAAAAACTCTGGCGGTCCTAACTCCTTGAACTGCTTAGCGGTGACCATCCGTGAGTTGCCAGTGTTTCCACCTGCATTTTGAACAGTAGTCTTTCTTGTTTGGTTTTCAATGAATTCTAGAAAGTTCCTAAACATACCATCGTTCATCATCTGCTCAGTGGTGTTGTTCACAGGAGGAACATTGCCAGCCTGTTGCACGTTCTCCTCATTGGTGAGAAAAGGTGTCCACGGTCTCATTTACTCCACTGTTAACATTCTCAGTTGACATTCTCAAATACTGCCATAAAATAAGGGTTAATTTAACAAATTAACAAATCACATAATACCTCTATATTATGACCGACCAACATATAAGCTTAGGTAGGACACACTAGCGAAGGATTTACTCGTCTCTCTCTCCTAGTTCTATTCCCCGATCTCCGCCAGAGATCATATCCCTAAGCTCTGATACCAACTGTGACGCCCCCAAAATAGGTCCAATCCAACCAACCTATTCTGAGTCGCCAAATACATGGTACAGAAACAACTATAACTTCATTAATACAATTGTCGTGCAAAATACGACAACACATAATGTGACGCCCCCAAAATAGGTCCAATCCAACCAACCTATTCTGAGTAGCCAAATACATGGTACAGAAACAACTACAACTTTATTAATACAATTGTCGTGCAAAATACGACAACACATAAACTGTGAGTTTAAATACAAATATTATCTTCTAAACAATATCCACACTCAAATAAGTCCTCATTACAATTATTGATACACTATTTTACAAAATAGTGAGGACTACTAAAACAACTATCTTGAACCATTACTCCACACCCCCGACTAGTTCCCGCTATATTTCTCGCCTCCGAGAAGAAAAATGGAATAAAAAGGAAAAGGGTGAGCTCAACTAGCCCAGTAAAGAATATTATGACTAAGATAATGTACAACAAATTATCCTTAGTCTTCAACAGGGAAAAATCTGATAGAATACAATAGACAATAAGTTTTAGATCAACAATCAAGTAAAACAATAATTCATTAGAAGAGTTAAGTAGAGAATGAAATCTACTATCATCTATGAATTTAAAAGTCCATCATCGATATTTTATCCCTGTAACATCAATCAATATACATCATAAATCAAATAGTCATCTTTGCACTACAGGCCAAAGATATTCATCTGTTGGTCATGTTCATCTCAACACCTGTTCATCTTTGCACTACGGGCCAAAGATATTCATCAGTTAGCCATGTTCATCTAAACACCTGTTTATCTTTGCACTACGGGTCAAAGATATTCATCAGAAAATCATTCATCTTTGCACTACGGGCCAAAGATATTCAGTAATATCATCATTTAGGACTAAGGATGATGAAAAATATTTTAAAGGAAACGAATCCAGTGAAACAAAAGAACAAATATTAAGGATTCGTACTTTACACAATCCAAGTTCAAAAATACTTCATAAATAATCAGAGTGGAGTAAAATTCAAGAATAAAGACCAAAACATAGATCCAATCAAAGATAGGAACTATAATAGACAATCTTGGACATAGAAAAGAAAATTTAATTTTTCTGTGAATAGTGTCGTATTCGTGAATAGTGTCGTATACGTGAATAGTGTCGTATACGTGAATAGTAACTCCGACACCAAAAGATAGAAATTTCACAAAAACATCATCATGCTTCGTGAATAGTACTCGTGAATAGTAACTGTGAATAGTAACTCGTGAATAGTAACTCGTGAATAGTAACCCCAACATGAAAAAGTTCTAAATTTGATAAAAATTTCCAACTAATATTTCGGCATAATGATATTGAAGAAATAATATCATTTTCAAATAAAATAACATCCCTTACCTCGAAAGACAGTACTTCTAATTGAAACACCGGATATAAGCTATGACTTGAACTTGCACCGTATAGCAACACTCAAATTATACTCACAAGAATACGCTCAATATATCGAGAGAGAAATAGAGAGAAAACTTTAGTTTCTGGTGTGATTTTCAATTCTAACCTAAGCACCCTATTTATAGAAAATGCTTAGAACACCAAAGCAAAAAATTTAATAAAATATTAATATAATTAAATTTTTGTCAAGCTCTCCTTTGAAGATCTGAATTCAGATCATTTATAACACATGTGACCCCACTAATTACACAAAAAACGTTTTTCTCAAAATAATTAACTAAAACTCCCAAAAATGATAATCAATTAATTCAGAACTTCAATAATTCATAATAAATAGTCCTTTTGTTAGAAAATTCGAATCTTGCAGGTTTTTATAGGAAATTCAATTCTCTACAACTTTGCAAAAGAAAGTTTTTCCAAATTCCAAATAGAAATTGACCGAAATCCACATACGGACGATTTTACAAGCTATAATAAAATTTCAGTCAAGAAATGGGGTCCACCGACACACAAAATATGTGTTAATCATTTAATGCAACAAAAATACTCTTCCTCCTCATATACTCATATATCCCACATTCATTATAAAAATATCATCATTATTTTATTATAATAATATAATAAAATATTATTTTATCAGAAAAGATAAAATATCAATTTTCAACAATTGTCACTTTAAAAATTTTCTCCATCTATATCCACATAAAATAAATATTTTCCTCATCATATAAATTAATAATTAATTATTCAAAAATAATATTACAGAATCACAGTACTGGCAACCAGGCCGTTCCCAGGAAAGAGGGGGTTTTCCAATAAGAATTTCTCCTTACTGGCTTGCAATTAAGTGACCAAACATCTCCTTAGATAGAACTTTCTAGACATTGCCAATAATGTTTTCTAATAATATTATTCAGATAATATGAATTATTGCTTCGATAATGGAAAATACTGTGTAGTGACAATAATAATATAAATATCAACGCAACAATTATTGAATCAATAAAATAAAATATTAAACAGTAATTACTATAACAATTATTGAGTAGTGCCTTCTTACGTAAGAATCAATAATTGGTGCAATACCATGTGCTACTGTGCAACAACGCGTATTACTGTATTTTTAACCACCGGGTATTCCAACAATGATAATTAGAATAACAAGCTACCAAGTTATTTATAACAACTTATACTTGTCGCTTTCTTCATCCAATTGCTTTTTCGTTATGGGGCCCACAAAGGTGCTACAGGTATTTAATATTCCTCGACAAAGAAGAATATTCCACGACCAAACGAATATTCTCCGACAACAATGAGTATTTTTATAACTACTTGCTTATTTGAAATATTTGCGCATTTTACCCATAACTAACCACATTAATCAAATCAACCCTTACTATTTCAAAATGATAAATAGAGAAAATTAAATTTCATTTATTAATAATTTAGGGTCTTACAAGCTCCCCTCCTTATGAAATTTTATCCTCGAAATTGACGTACGTACCTGGTGTTTCGAAAAGATGAGGATACCTCGCTTTCATTTCCGTTTCCAACTCCCAAGTCATTTCCTCAATAGCATGGTTTCTCCACAAAACTTTAACTTGTGGTATGACCTTCGTGCGTAGGACATGCTCCTTCATATCCAAAATCTTGACAGGTACCTCTTCATATGTTAAGTCTTCGGCTATCTCGTCCGGTTCTAACTCAATAACATGGTTCGGGTCGTCCACATATTTACGTAACATCGATCGTGAAAAACGTTATGAACACGCGTCATACTTGGCGGTAAAAGCAAAACGAGTCTATAGGCCACGCCCTATTCGATCTAGGATTTCAAATGGACTAATAAATCGAGGTTTGAGCTTTCCTCACCTCGCCAATTCTCGCTTTTGGAATAACAACTTCTTGTACCTCCTTCTTCATATTCATCAGCTCCGGTGTGTAGCTTGAACGTTTTTAACTTTATCGATTAAAGTCGGTTCTACTTGTATATCATCACGTGAGTCCCTAGAGTCTTTAACTCTATATCTATCATTTGTATGCTATATGAAATGGGTCTTTGACAATATCGCATCGCATTCGTGACTCAGATATCGATCTTTTACTCAACACGTCAGCTACCACGTTCGCTTTTCCAGGATGGTATGGTCAAAACATGTGCCGAAATGAGTCTCCTATTGAGTTCTTCGAAGCTCTTCCCACATTCCTTGCTCCATTCGAATTTTGTATCTCTACGAGTCAGCTGCGTTAATGGAGTAGCGATTCGAGAAAATCTTTCCACAAAATCAACCAGCTAAGCATAGAAAGCTACGTATTTCGATTACCGACTTAGGTTGTTCTCAACTGTGACTCATATCCCAATCTTGGATAGCACATCACAATGACACCTATCAGTTTACTACCACACAAATATGGCGTCCCCTACAGAGAGTCTGGCTTCGGTGTATTCCACAAAGGAAGTCACCAGATAAAGGCTCGGGTATAAACTTCTACAGTTGAATTTTTAACTCCTGAAGATCAATAAGAGCCATGAGATTTTAGAAATGGGTTTTGTACCGGGTTCAAAGTCGATACAAAATTCAATATCACACTTTGGGAGTAAGC